>JAVJGI010000014.1:105143153-105216849 GCA_035590275.1 Ibycter americanus
CTCAACCCTTGACTTTTACATTCTTTTCTGATCCTCCTCCCCATCCCTCTGGGTGAGGGGGAGTGAGCGGGTGGCTGTGTGGTGCTTGGTTGCCGGCCGGGGTTAAACCAGCACAATAGTTTAAGCTTTAATGCCTTTGTAAAATATTTTCTGTATCAATTTAGAAACAACATGTCTTCATTGCAGATAACTGTTTGCTGTTTAAAATCTTGTAAGTTTATCTTTGCATTTTTTGTTAGATTTAGGAATCTTTGAAACCATATTATAGCCTATTTCTAAACAGCAGTAGCTTCTAGAAATATTCTAGTATCAAATAGCCCATAATAGCAGACTAATACATACACTCAGAGAAGGCAAAGTAGCACATTTACCCAGAAAGATCAGTCTTGCTCTTTGCATAAAGTCACAGAGGATCTAGTGCAACGTGTTCTGTAAATTGTTTGGAGCACAGATATCTTGCTCCTCAGCTGAAAGAGATATTTCACTGTCATTTTATCATTCAACCAACAGAAAAGTATATATGAATATAAAGTAAATTTTAACACCAGAAGTGAATGATGTTAGAGTTAAGTAATCATTACATGCTCAATACGCTATCTAAACCCCCACCCCACCCCTGGCTTTACTGCATATGACAGAACCAAAGAATTAAGCTTTCTGCACACATTATTCCTTATCTCACAAAAGGCAAAGGGAGTCTGCATCATTTGGAACCTTGCACATCTTCAGTACAGGGAGATCACTGACTTTTCCGGGTTCAGTGGAACAACATCAATAGAAGATTGGCTAGTTACTATCATCTCTACCCTGAGCATGAGGAGCTCCACCTACGGGTGTCAAGCAGTGATGGTTTTGGTCAAAGCAGTGGCATTCCCACTCCACATGTTGGCTCAACAGCTCTGAATGAGCAGGTGTCTTGGTTTGTGGAAGCTGCTGCAGTCAAAGCTCTGACAGCAACACCTACGTGAGCCCCACACCCCCCATGTGCTTTGGAAGGGGAGTGATGCTTGAACAGAGCTTGCTTTTCCTTCATGGAAGGCCAGGGATAGCTCTCCTGTGGCTTTCCACGCATAAAACTAGAAATTGTATGCATCAGGCAGGGAGTGACTTAACGTCTTGTGACGCTGCACTACTGAAATCCAGGGTTAGCTGCTGCTTGATATAATTACTGTCTCTTTGAAGCAATGGTTCACAAGAATTTTAACAGGTAACAGCATATGTAGGTATCTTATCTGCAGCTGGATTAAGATGAAACTTATTTTTACAGAAAGCAGAAATCAACAAGAGCTTGCCTTTAACTTTTATCCAAAGGCTAAGGGTAGCACTTAGTAGCAGAAATTGTTTTTTCCTCTATTTGCATGATTTTACTGGTATGCCTGAAGATTTTAAATTTTTTTTTAATTAAAAAAACAATTAAGTAACACCTACTTCCAAATTGTAACTCCACAGATTTATTGTTGTCCAGGACAGGCACTACAAAAGAAACCAAAAATCCAGCCCTTTCTTCTGACTAATAATTTGTGATGTAAGTGTACAGAAATTCAGTTATATTAAAAAAATCAGTTACACTTCTATGTGTTACCAGAGAGATTGTAAACCATTTCCTATACTTCCTGAAATAACAAAAAGTTGAAAGGCAAGTGAAGTTAAAGTACTTATGTGACCTCCATTACCATAATGATACCTTTCAGAGGGACTAAGGTCAATAAAGTGTACCCCTATCTTTGCTGGTCCACCAACAATAATGAGCAACTCCTGTGCCGCAGGCAGTATCACACATCACTCAGTCCATCTACAAGTTTCAATTTATTATTTTCTTGTGGCTGTGAGCAATAGAAATAGGTGCCACGAACCGTGGATTAAGCAACACTTAAACTCTGCCTGGGAATTTTCATTTAATCCTTTGTGCACCCTTTCTGGCTCAGTGACTACCTACCCTCCCAGGTGTAACAGCTGTGACTGAGGCAGACCACACTCCAGAGTAACACGAAACCTAGCATGCATCCAACTACTTCTCAGAGAGGACTGGATTTAAGCTTTCAAAAAGGAAAGAAGCCGTGTGAATTGATTCTAGGTTTTACGTGACTAATCTAACTTGTAGAATTTTATGGAGTGAGACAAGGGCATAATCCCTTGGCTCCATATCCATGTAGTGGAAGTCACATTTCTATTTATGACACTCACTTTCTGCAGGTAAATACACCGCATATACACTTTAGAGTGAGAGATGTGTTTTGCTGTAGTACTATTACTTTTTTTTTTTTTTTAAGTAGTCAACAGAGGGAAGTAGATGTTCCCAGATCCTGAGAACTGGCCTTCTGAAGCTAGATAATGTGAATATTGCCTAAAAGTGCTTGAGGAATTCCTGCCAGTTAAGAATCCTAGGGAGAGAACACAGGATTTATGAATGCTAATTTTTTTGAAGAATGGGACAAGGGGTGAATTTTATGGACTTGTGAACACTGTGAAGTTCTGGATGTGTAGATGGAACTATAAACAGGGAAAAAGAGGTGGGGGGAAGATGAAAGCAGAAAGAATAGCAGACAATAGGGTAGCTGTAGATCTGAATATAAGGCGGCAAACAAATTCAAATATATATATATACGTGTGAGTTATATATTTTGTTGCATGCAACTGTAATAACATACCATAGGTCAATTGCATGAACGATCTTTTAAGAGATAATAGAAACAATTGTTGAAGATTAATGACAAAACAAAAAATAAATGAGGATAGGAATAGCAAAAGTCTTTGATTTTAAATATTCAGAGATGCTTCCAGACTTGAATATTATCATTAATAAAAAAATACATGTCCTATTCTATATTTAATTTATCAATATTTCCCTTACAAAGTCAAGACAAGGTTTGGAAGGTCACAGATATTCAAGATCTTATCTAGACAGAGATTTAATTTCTCATCAACTCTTGGGGTGATTTTTTTTCCAAATTATAGTACCATGTGATCATAATAGCACAATCCCTACTTTGAGTTAACTGGCCAGTTGATGCAAATTCTCAAATGGGTTTTTAAAATGAATTAAGTTATTTCTGTTATTTCACTATAAGTAAGGTTCATGCATAGCTTTTGTCCTAGGCTGGCCATCTTCCAACTACTTTCCTGTCTGTATTATTCTGGCATTTTATATTGTAGCTCTTATGCTCTGGAATTGCCTGACAAAGCTGATTGTGGACCATTTGCCTTTGCATGTTCCAAGAGGCATGTAGCTTCATAACATAATATGCACTGGGAAGAGAAAAGTACACACTTGCATAACAGCAGCCACTACAGTAGAAAAGCCTACGACAGCAAATCTGGAAAAAAAGTACATTTTCTAGACTGTACTCATGTCACAAAGGCAAGAATCTCAAACAGACTTTGGTCCTGTTTTTTTCTCTTATTTTACACTGACAGCACTCCAGATAGCTGCACTATAGGGAGGAGCTACATATAATATCCTTTTTCCAGAGTCCATCAGTAAACTTTACTTTCTGCAAGATGTCACTTAGACTGGGTGCTAGCATGGTCCAGTGCTGTGGGTGGAGTGATGCACTTTACTCGTAGGAGAGAAGTAGTAATACGTTTATTGATAGGAAACAGCAATTTAACAAAGTTCGATAGTAAATATGACAGTGGTTTAACGAGATTTGACGGCAAAGTACATTTGAGTATTTACTGTGCAGAGGACAGGGTCAGACATAACTGCCAAGGAGACCCTCCTGTTGAATCATGAGGTTCAGAAAGGACCCTTGCATTCTAAGCTCCTCCTCAGAGGGGAGTTTAGGTGTGGCTGGATCCAGACTTAGTCTCAGATTTGGTCAATGGTTTATAGCTAAGGGATTATATGGGCACAATCAATTCTTTATATAATTTAGTTAAGATTTTTACAGTTTTAGTATGTTATTAATCACTTATCGATAATCTGTTGTGGCAAGGAATCTCTTAACCTTGAGGAGTAGGAGTAACCCTGAGAGATGTTCCTTTTACCCACCCTTTGGTAAATATGTTACCCCAGAGGTGCCACGGCCAGTGGCAGGTCCATCTTAGACCTGTCTGGCATTGGCTCTGTTGGATATAGGGGAGGAAGTTTCTAGCAGCTTCTCACAGAAGTGACCTCTGCAGACCCTCTGCTACCAAAACCTTGCCACATAAACCCAATACATTCCACTTCATATCTCTGTGAATTACATATTTAAGAATTATCTTTAAAATCCACATTCATCACACAATCTTCACAAACTTTACTCACATCAAAAAAAAAAAAAAAAAAAAAAAGAATTCCACGTGCCAAAATCAAAATATCATCACAACACCGAAGTGGAGAATTTACCCACTATCCACCTGTTGTCTGTTCACCACAGTTACAACCAAAAAATCCCTATGACCATTCTGCTCTTTAATATTGTTCAGTCCATGTTTTGCCCGTTACCCCTCCCAGTTACTATCCTTATCTCAAATTCCTCGTGCCCCACACTGGGCGCCAAAAAAGGACTGTGGTGAGTTGGCCTTGGCTAGACACCATGTGCCTACCAAACCACTCTATCATTCCCCTCTTCAGAAGGATGAGGGAAGAGAACAAGATGGAAAAACCTCATAGGTCAAGATAAAGGCGGTTTAATATAGCAAAGCCAAGGGCTGCATCTGGAAGCAAAGAAAAACAAAAGATTTTTTCTCCAATTTCCATCAGCAGGCAAAGTCCAACACTTCCCAGGAAGTACAGCTTCAGTACACGTAGCAGTTGCTCTGGAGGCAAATGTCATAATAACAAATGCCCACCCCACCCTCCTCATTTAGCTTTTATTGCTGAGCAGATGTCATATGGTATGGAATACTCAGCTGTCCTGGCTATGTCCCCTCAAGATCTTGCCCACCCCCAAGCCTACTGGTGAGGGGGGGATGTTGGAGAGACAGCCTTGATGCTGCCCGAGCACTGTTTAGCAGTTGTTAAAACTGGTGTGTTATCAACACCTTTCTAGCTACCAATATAAAGCACAACACTGTGAGAGCTGCTATGGGGAAGATTAACTCTGTCTCAGCCAGACACAGTACACCACACAAACCCAATACACCCTCTCGGGGTTTCTCCCTGTGTTGTCAAGTTGCTCTAGCCACTTTCCTCCAGTGTCAAACCTGCGTTTATCTGGTTACAACTGAGGAAAGACTTATGTAAAAATTCCTTACTATATAAAGCAATAAGAATAAAACAATATAAAAGTTACTTTAACTCACTGTGTATTCTCAGAAATTCTTGTTCTCATTCTTTGGTTCAGTGCTGCTCTCAGACAGAGAAACACCAATACATCAAGGTTCTCAGATACTTGCCTGATTTACAATAGTTTATTAAGATGACTAGCTCCTAAGACACAGGACTGTCACTGCAGAACTTTTGTGGTCCACCTTTTGTGGTCATATAAAACGAAACTTCAGACAGAGAATTGATCCATTGTTGTCTGAATGCAATGAAACAGTGACATTTCATACTCTCTTAACAATCTTGGGATCTTGGAGATCCCGTAGCATTCTAAGGCATACTGTGACAAGACATACCATGACCCTCGTGCTACTTCTCTGCCCTTTGAATACATGAACAGTTCCCTCCTCTTCATTGCTTGTATCATATCCTAGATGGAAGTGCTTCCCAGTCCAGTGCAGAGTGAATTCCAACCTATTAGATCTATTAAAGTCTTTTCCAACCTGAATGATTCTATGATTCAGTTTCCCAGTTCTGTTCCACTTTTCCTTATCTTACAACTTCTACTCACAAACTATGATTTCTGTCCACCCTTTGTTCCAACCAGTGACATACAAAGTCAGTTGTGATGAGACTGTATGAGTGACGTACAAGCAGCTCCCAAATTTTCTCTAATAAAGAAAAAAAAAAAAAAAAAGAAAAAGAAAAAAGAAAAAAAAGACATTATGTGAAGTAAGTGCTTAGATGCCCAGAAAATTAGGTAGTAGATGACTTATCTTCCGCAAGATAATGAGAAGAGATTATGGAAGAAGTGAAACGTTTTATCAGTGTTCCCATGGCAACTGAAATAGGTGCAATAACAACTTTTTAAATTTCATCAACTTTCCTAAGAACATAAAGTTGAATCCTGCTAACAGCCAAGGCCAAAAACCTCCTGGGCTAATCGGAATAGTGTTCAGTCAGCCTCAGTGGTCAACCTCCCAGTCTACGCCTAAGAAGAAGAAAGGAGGAGCCTTGCTGTGAGGCAAGAGACAGAGAAGTGGTAAGGGAGAAGGACAGAGTATACAAAAGCAGGCCCAAGACAATAGTTTTGCTGGAGATTGTGCTAAAGGAACATTTTTACAAGCATCACAACTACCAGTATTGTCAGAAAGCAGCTATCCTTCATCCTTCAGTGAACTCTGCTTTCTGAAAGCAACAGCTCCCTCCGCAGGCTTTTGCCCAGAAGCCTGGTTCATAACCCAGGATGAGGAGAATAATGAGTTCTGAAACTCCCACCCTGTTCTTCCACACAACATTTCCGCTAGGCATGGAATAATTACTGTAGGTGTAAGTCTTCATCTTCCTGTTGCTCAAGACATAATCTTGTACGTGTCCTTCTCACTGCTATAAAAGTAGAACAGCTTTGTTTGTTTATAGTGTGTCAATCTGAAGTTTGGCTTGCTTTGCCTTTTCTTGTTCTGACTGACAGTTCGTGCATCTAATATCATTAGTACTTCCACTATTTTCTAAATCGGTAATTTTCCTAAGAGTCAAATGAAGCTCCATTATAAATTTTTCACATGTTGTCAGAGAGGGATTAAAGAAAAAGTATTTGAAATTGCATAGTGTTTTAAGAGGAAAAGTACCATGACAAGATCTCTGCAGCTTAAAGTACAGTATAATACACCACACAATACAAAATACAGTAAGCTTTTATACCACAAGGCAGCCAGTGCTTAGCATTTGCATGGCTATTAGATATTTCCATTTCACTCTCAGTCTTCCAAATATACCCTACTGTGATTTTAGAGCTACTTTGGTGATAGCAAAATAGGCTTTTCATCTATCCAAATGTTCAGTAAAGGATTTAGTTAAGCAAGGAAGCCAAGAAATACTAAATCAGACAGAAGAACAGGACTAAAATCAGTAACCCTTGTATTCTGAAACCACTGAACACCAAGTTCCAATTTTGCATTAGCAAAGCCAGCTGTTAGTTTCTGAAACCCCTTCGCTCCTGATTTTCCTTTTGTCCATGTTATATTAGTGTTAGTGGACTTGTGACAGTAGTGAATCCATAGTAATTAACGTAGCCTTGAGGTATGCTGAAGAAATAGGTTTCATAGAGCTACAAAGGTAGGGAAAGTCATAGTAGTTCCCAAAGGTGTCCTCACTACGATCCAAGAACTATGAACTTGTGAAGTTATCAACAAATACCCAAAAACATTCTTTTCATTCTTGTGCTTGCATTACATTCCTCAAAACTTGATCTATCCCCAAGTTTCTTCAAGCACAGTATCAAAACCACACCCCTCCACTTCCCCCACCTGCTTTGCCAATCCCACTGGTACACGTTAAGCAGAGCAGCATAAATAACTCCCCAGGCATTTCTGTCCGTACAGCCAAATGCATTCTTGCTACCAGCTCCACGCGCCACCCCAACATATGCAGCCTGCAGTTCATGATAGCCCCAAGATCCTTTTATGCAATGTCGCTTTCTACATGATTACATCTGTCTTCCCATTCCCACTTGATTCATATAATTATTTACACATGGCACATCATTTTTCCCTGTCTCAAAGGAGCCGGGCTTCCCTGTAGAGATCAGCAGCCCAACTACCTTGATTGCTTCTACTGGAGCAGCCAGAAAGCAATAAAATGACTCTAAGCTTTAGTCTAAATAGTTGTTTTTTCCTAGAGTTAGATGACACTGCTCACCTAGTTCCTGTAAGGTCCTCCATAAAAGGAAACCAACTCTGATGTCACCAATCAGTTTTAATTAACAAAAAATGGAAAGAGAGGAGGAAGAGGATACTAAAAACCTACTCCAGATAAACTCCTATACTGTGTTTTTTTGGTTTCTTTTTTCACTTTTAGGCTCAGAGTATCTGGTTGATGTTAATGAGAGCTGCTGATGTGCAATGACCAGTGATGACTTCAGAATTTTAGGGTAGCAAAAGTCACTTTCTAAGAAAAGTCTCTAGAAAAAGTAATTTCCGCCCCCCTCCCCCGTGGTGATTTAGTCATCCACAGTCAAGCTGACATTTATATTTAGTACACACAAATGCTTGTATAAATTTACTTTATCTGCACAAATTTTGTAGTCAGTACTGATAGAAGGCATCAGTGGAGACCTTGAAACTGTCCAGCGTTCATCACTGATAATCTGGATGATGGAGTAAAGACTGCCTACAGCCTAGATGATACCAGCCTGGTACCTTCTGAGCGATGCACTAAGATATTTAAAAAAAGAAAATCTGTTTATCAGAGCGTGATGGAATTGCAAAATCTCTCACGGAGAAAGATCTCTATGGATAAGATTCCTCAGACTTCAGCTGAAGGCAAGCATAGAGGTGCCTTTGTTGACAGGGGAAAATAATTATTCTGCACACCTAGAAAACAACTGAAGAATCAAACAATCTGGTAGTAGATGCTTTAGGAAGACAGAGGCCACTGAAGTCACCAAGTAGTGAGTAGTCTCAAATCATGTTAAGTACCCTAAGCATATTAGCGGCATAGCAAGGCCACAAGATAGTATATGTGCACGTCACCAGCAGCATATCAGCATGAAGCAGCAAGACAGAATGCTTATATTTGTTGTTACTGAGTTCTGTACGGCATGGTGGCTGGCCAAGATGTCCACTGCCTTCTGCACAGATCTGATCAGACATTTTCTAATAAAGTAATTGAGTTAACCTAGACCAATTTGTCAAAGAGGAAGCGTTTCACAAAAAACATTTTGTGCTGAGTTCAAACAGAAAGTGACTATCACCACTGCGTTTCCAACCCCACTCCAGCAATACTGTTGGAAAAGCTCAATGGCAGTTTAAAAACATTGCTAACACAAATAAATGAATGAAACGATGGTGGTGGGGGGAGGGAGGCTGTGGGGAACAAGAAAAGAGATTTTAACGTTCTTAAACTAGATCCCAGCATCTGAAACATCCCACTCTAATAAGTCTTGGAATGCAAATAATCCAACAGAAATGCAGTATATCAGGGTGGTGTCTCTTTTAGGGGGAAAAAGAAAAAAAAAAAAAAAAAAGGAAAGAAGCACAACTTACTAACACTAGTGTTAAATAACTACTTCTAAAAATGAGGTTGTGATGTGAGAACAACATTAAACAAGTACCAGTATGGAGTAGGTGTTGTGACACCTTTCCACAAACATTTGTAGCTATGACATAACAACAGGGACATCTAAAGGCCAACACCTCACAGGATATTGTCCCAGTAAATTTCTTGTAAAACTAGAAAAGCGAAGTTTTTCATCAGCTCTGAAAAGCTGCCACAAATAATAAGGCAGGAATACCAACTGTGCTTCTTTTAGGACTGTGTATTTTGCAGATATTCTTTCAGGTATTTGATTTCTGTAAGTAAAGGCCTTACTGAAAGTCTGCCGAGGTCAACAGACATTGACCTAGATTTTTGATCCTGTGCTAAAGCAGCTTCTAATTTCATTACAAGGCTGTAAAAATTTAATGCTGATTGCTTGAACCTGTACACATTGGTTCTGCATAAGAGTATGCTCCTATCAGAATAACTTTTACAGTAGACATAATTAACTAACTTCACTTCAAAACTACAGGATTCTGAAGCTTTTGGTATTTTATTGGAGGTTTTGAATATCTTATGCTCTTCCATAGTTTGAAGTCATCCTTGCCAACCAAGAGCATACCAAGAGTTAAGAAAGACTTTGTTTTCACCTTTATAATGGATTACACCTTACCTGGAAAACATTCTCACAATATAATTTCACCCCATTACTTCAGAGTAATGGAAACTCAATCACATTTCTTTCAATTAATTGTTAATATTTATAGGTGAAAATCTGGAGAACTTGCAATATATTTGATACACATTTAAAGATGTCTAAGACTATTTAGAGATACCTGATTCAAGCTATACACTTATATGACTTTAACACTGAAATACTCCAGAACACACACAGTTTTAGTTAATCTGAGCACTTTTTGACAAAACCTAGATCTTAGCTTGCTTACAATATCTTAGCTCTGTCCCATTTGTCCCAGTTAGTATGTCTTTATAAACAAAGCTTAGCTTTCAGTTATGTGCTAAAGAAGATCTGACCTGAAAAAGTGTCTGATTATCCTCATGTGCACAGATGCAGTATCTCTGGCAGCATAAAGAAACCCAGCAACATGCTTTTTAAATAACCTGCAGCCAGCAAACAGCCCTTACTTCTGTAAAGCACTAAAACTTTGCCACAACCCCAACATATCTACCTAGCAGTGCCTCCCATATACACCTGTGGTGGTTTAACCTCAGTGGCAGCTCAGCCCCACCCAGCCATTTCCTCACTCCTCCCCCAGTGGGATGGGGTAGAGAATCAGAAAGGTAAAGTGATAAACCTTGTGGGTTGAGGTCAATACATCCTAATAGGTAAAGCAAAAGCCGTGCATGCAAGCAAAGCAAAACAAGGAATTCATTCCCCATTTCCCATGGGCAGGCAGGTGTTTAGCCATCTCCAGGAAAGCAGGGCTCTATCACACAGTATGATTCCTTTGCAAGACAAGTGTGCCCAAAGATGAGCTGGTGGGGAAGAAGACCAGCCTGGCTGAACAGAGAGCTTTGGCTGGAACCTGGGAAAAACCCAGTTTATGACCTTTAGAAGAAGGGGCAGGCAACTCAAGAGGACTATAAGGATGTCATTAAGTTATGCAGGGAGAAAATTCAGAAGGCAAAAGATCAGCTGGAACTCAGCCTGGCCACTGCCATAAAGGATAACAAGAAATGTGTTTACATTAGAAACAAAACGAGGGCCAGGGATAATCTGCATTCTTTATTGTGTGCAGGGGGGAACATTGCCACAAAGAATGAGATAAAGGGTGAGGTGCTTCATGACTTCTTTGCCTCAGTCTTTAATAGTAAGACCAGTTAACCTCAGGGTGCTCAGCCCCCAGAGCTGGAAGACAGGGATGAGGAGCTGAATGGAGTCCCCATAATCCAGGAGGAAATGGTTAGTGACCTGCTGCTTCACTTAGACACACACAAGTCTATAAGGCTGGATGGGATCCACTCAAGGATACTGAGGAAGATGATGAAGTGCTCACTGAGCCACTCTCCTTCATTTATCAGCAGTCCTGGCTAACCAGGGAGGTCCCAGGTGACTGGAAGTTAGCCAACATGACGCCCATCTACAAGAAGGGCAGGAAGGAAGATTCAGGGCACTACAGGACTGTCAGCCTGACCTCGGTGACGGGGAAGGTTATGGAGCAGATCATCCGAAGTGCCATCACACGGCACGTGCAGGACAACTGGGGCATCATATCCAGACAGCGTGGGTTTATGAAAGGTAGGTCTTGCTTTGTGAACCTCATCTCCTTCTATGACAAGGTGGCCTGCCTGGTGGATGAGGGAAAGTCTGTGGATGTTGTTTAGCTGGACCTTAGTAGAGCCTTTGAGACTGTCTCCCACAGCATTCTCCTGGAGAAACTGGCTGCTCAGAGCTTGGATAGGTGTACTCAGTGCTGGGTAAAAAGCTGGGTGGACAACCAAGTCCAAAGGGTGGTGGTGAACAGAGCGACATCCAGCTGGCAGCCGGTCACAAGTAGTGTTCCCCAGTATTGGGGCCAGTCCAGTTTAATATCTTTACTGATGATCTGGACAAGGGAATCAAGTGCACCCTCACTAAGTTTGCAGACAACACCAAGTTAGATGGCAGTGTTGGTCTGCTTGAGGGTAGGAAGGCTCTGCCGAAGGATCTGGACAGGCTGGATTGATGAGACAAGGCCAATTGTATGAGATTCCACAAGGCTCAGTGCTGGGTCCTGCACTTGGGTCACAACAACCCCACACAACACTACAGTCTGGGGGAAGAGTGGCTGGGAAACTGCCTGGTGAAAAAGGACCTGAGGGTGCTGATCAGCAGCTGGCTGAACATGAGCCAGTAGTGTGCCCAGGTGGCCAAGAAGGCCAACAGCACCCTGGCACATATCAGAAACAGTGTGGCCAGCAGGACTAAGGAAGTGATCATCCTCCTGTACTCGGCACTGGTGAGGATGCACCTCAAATACTGTGTTCAGTTTTTGGCCCCTCACTACAAGAAAGGCATTGAGGTGCTGGGCGTGTCCAAAGAAGGGCTAGGAAGCTGGTGAAAGGTGTAGAGCACAAATCCTGTGAGGACTGTCTGGGGAAACTGGGGTTGCTTAGTCTGGAAAAAAGGGGGCTCTCTACAACTACCTGAAAGGAGGTTGTATATAGGTGGGGGTAAGTCTCTTCGCCCAGGTAGCAAATTATAGAAAAAAAAGTAACAGCCTCAAGTTGTGCAAGGGGAGATTTAGATTGAATATTGGGAAAAAATTCTTCATTGAAAGAGGAGGTGGTGGAATCGCCATCCATGGAATTGTTTTAAAAAAAGTGTAGGTGTGGCACTTAGAGGCATGGTTTAGAGGTGGACTTAGCAGCGTTAGGTTAACAGCCGGATTTGATGATCTTAAAAGTCTTTTCCAACTTAAATGATTCTATGATTCTGTGATTTTATGATTCTAAATTCTGTAACTCCAATGTCCCCCCCTTCTTCCTCCACCTTTATATGCTGAGCATGACATCATATGGTACGGAATATCCCTTTGCTCAGTCAGGGTCAGCTGTCCCAGCTGTGCCCACACCCAACTTCTTGTGCACCCTCAACCTGCTCACTGGTGGGGTAGTGTGAGAAACAGAAAAGGCCTTAATGCTTTGTAAGCCTTGCTCAGCAATGGCAAAAACATCCCTCCGTTATCAACAGTTTTCATCACAGAATGAAAACATAACCCCATAACAGCTACTATTAAGAAAATTAACTCTATCCAAGTGAAAACCAGCATATGACGCTGTCCCCTCCAAACTGCCCTGTTATTCTTTGTTGTATAAAACAAAACAAAGCTCTGAATATGAAACTGTATTTGCTTGTGTAGTTATTTTACAAACCAACCAGTTAACTGTGAACAAATCCTGATAAAGTTTATAAGCATGCCTGTAAGTAATTATTTCATTATTACAAGTGGCAGTCAAACATGGGTTAAATAATTCCTAATGCAGTGGAAAACAAATCTAGGAATATTTAAATATCTGTAAGATTTGGATAGTAGTATTTCCTTCAACTTAGACTATTTATTACATTAGTAATGCTCTAGACTTTATGAATGAAAAGATTAATGATCAAATATATCGCCTTAGGGTTAGCTGTGAGACCAGACATTGGGGAATGAGAGTGCAGAGAAGGAAAGAGAAATAAATAAATAAATCAGAGCAAGTTGTGAGTTACCTACATATTTTGCCTGACTGTTACCAACAGTTCCTATTGCAATTGTAGTTTATCTGACTACATGACAAGCAGAGAGGGCTTTCTTGAGATTATAGAGCTTATGGGTTTTTTTCCCTACTAAAAAGCAAAAAAATATTGTATAACTGATTTTTAAACAAACTATTTTTCAACAGTTGGTGAGCAAGCGTGTGTTAATTTGCATGACCTATTATCTCCAGCATCTATTTGTTTGTGGTCTTTGCTTTTAGAAGATTGGCATTAATTCAAGTATGGAAGTAATCTGAAATGTCAGTTCTGAATTTTACAGCTTGGAACAGCTCATCCTTCAATAATTAAGTCAATAAAATTAACTTAATTTAATTTAAACAGTGATGCTTCTTTTTAGACCTTATGGAGTGATTACAATTAGTATTTCATAATTAGTATTTTATTGATGTCCATATACCGGATTGCCAGGCATCATCAAGATACACCAATGATTGGAAGTAATTTGATAAACATTCAGAATTGTTGCATTAATGGCATGCCTCCCAATTATGTATTGAGTTAATGAATGCATTTAAATGTTATGGAGATGAATTTAAAGGACAGCTCAGCCTTAATTACTACACCATTTCCCCCCTCTTGCCAAACATTCTAATTATAACTTCAGTAGTTATCACCTTTTAGCATACAAATATCAGGTTCCTTCATAAATGCAGAACTAGAACCTTTACGATTTTTTTTCCCCTTACAAGTGTGTTAACAGTGCTAAAATAACCAGGGGTCATTTTCCTGTAAAATAAAGACTTCTAGAGACTGAAGAATGATCTTTCCCCAGTCCTCCCTTATTTACATTTAATTTTCTCAAAGACTAACAGGTAGGACAGGGCAGAGAGTGTAACTAAGCAAAACCCTTTCCAGCAATGTTTTAAGTTTTCCCTCTGTTCATTAAAAAATGCCGAGAAAGAGTGGAAGAGTTAGTATCATTATCCATAAGCAGGATGTTTGAAAGTGTGTACAGGCAGGTAGAGGAACTTTTTGCAGCTCTATTTCAGCATAGTTTAATAACTGTAATGTCAAGGAGACCAGGACTGAATGCTCTGAAATCCATGGCTGCCTAAACCCACAACGGCCTCACTCATGCACAAAAATGATCGGACCCTAGAAACACCTGTCAGTACCAGTGCTTTTGCAAAAGAGAGAGCATGTCAAGGAGCACAGTAGTACTGAACTCAGTGAATCCCCTGAAAATTTATTCTTTTGAGAGCACACACAAACCCAGGTTTTAAGGAAAAGCAAAGCAAAATTGCTATCTCTAAGGGACAGAGATGAATCATCAGTTACCAGATGGCTAATTTATGGTTGCAGTTTCTTAACTTTGCCATGTTTAAAGGGAAAGCTGATGGTAAGGCATACCAGGAAACATTCCTATAGAAGTTGACCATGACTATGCTGTTAAAACATCCTTCACTAACTGCAAAACCCGCTCGACCACAGAAAGCAGACTTAGGAAGAATATGAGGCATTTCCTATCAGATATGTTGCTGTAACTTTACACAACAGATATAGTTTGCACAAATCCCTTAATGCATTTTAAAACAGAAGCGTGTGATGTCCAAGGACATTATGACATTACAACCTGACAAAAATAGTCTGTTGTGCTTCTCAGTCTCTTAGCATTTCTTATAGCTTTAAAAGTCCTGATGCTATACAGTGAGCATTATGTGCATGGAAATAGATTAAAAGAAATATTAAATGGCATGGCTTGAGTGGAACTTAAAATTTATGAATTGTTACCCGGTCCAGTTCCCTACATCCTCTCTCTCCTCTCCCTTATTTATTTTTTTCTATCTAGTTTCCCACAAAGCTCTCATACATTTTCTGAAAATACTTTTGTTTGTAGTTTTTTGAACTATTTTTTTTTAAACGTATGTTATTGATAGTGGAGGACAAAATAAATTTTGAGAAGAGAAAGAGCAAGTGAGTTGGGCGCTCCACTCTAGGCAAAGAACTACTTTATGCTTTATGGCTAAAGCTGGTGGAGAACCAAGATACTGACACTAAATAAGGGTCTAAAATCTATTCTTATCCTTGCACAGCTAAAGCAATACTGTCTGTGGTGAGACACTCACCTGTGCTTAAAAGGAGCCTCTGAAAGACAGACGGCTGCACAAGTGATACCAAGAACAGGCTGAGGCAGCACCAATTCAGCATCCCACTTGATGTTTCTGGTCCTAAATTGTTTGTGCATTGCCACTGAAGAAATAAGATGTGCAAAAAGGGCAATCTCATAAGAAGATATATTTAATAGAATATACAGGTTTCTCGTTGCACTTGTGCAAATCCTTGTAAATTCTTTGCACACTGAACCTGTGCAGTGAAAAAAAGGCAAGTAAGTTTAACCTTTATGATTAGCTATGACAAACATGACGGGAATTTCTTCTTGTTCAAACATATCTACATGTGAAAGGATTGTTTTTGTTCAGGTTCCTTGCCACCAAATTGTCAGGGTAAGTCTTGGGTGTGCACCACTTAGCGGGACTCCAGGGGCATCATGGAAAACCATGGCTGCACTATTCTAACTTGCCTAAATTTATTGAAAAGATAGGATAGGAAAAGAGACCTAAATGTAGATTTTTCTAAATTTAAACAGTGATTACCATTGTGTTCAGCTTCTATTCATGGACTAAGCCACAAGCCTCAGTAATGCAACAAGAGGCTCAAAGTGACTCTTCTATAGCACTTAGAAGCATCTATGCTTTACACTCCTACATGAAAGTGCAATTTGTCTTTCAGCATTTGGTGTTTCCCTTAAGAGCTGGTATTTCGGATCAAAAAAAGAACATTGCACTTTGCTAAGTAGGGGTCTAATAGATGTGACTAAATCACAATCCAAGTATATCCTAAAGACTCTCAAATCAGACAATTAACAAAATGAACCCTGTTTTTAGAGAGCGAATGTACCTTTAGAGACCTGACTTAAAATTTTTTGAGCTTTGAGATGGGGAATAATACTTTTTTTCCTTTTTCTTTTTTCTTTCTTTCTTTTCTTTTTTTTAATCAGTATTACATAGGCCAGTGGTACAAGCATCCAGTATAAATCGAATTGCTTAAACTCAGCATCGATGACAAATGAATGCAGCGTACTGATGTTGGTTTTTAGGTCAGGATTAATTTTAGAAGGCATTCCTCCCATTTTTCATGAAATACACTCTCAGAACACTACATCAGTAAATTACTGTACGAATAGAGTCCTGCAGACTGAAAACACTTGTTGCCTTAATCTAACCACAACAGGGGCCAAACCACTTAAAGCAGGTTAAAAGTCAAGTGTGTTTTTGTTGGAGTTTCTAAAATCTAGGAATTTTATTAAAGTCATTCAACAAATATACCTTTCTGGAACATCAAGACCCTAAAAGTTTGGAATTGCAAGAAAATAGTGTAATAAAATTTAATGGAAGTACTTATAAAGGAGAAAGGGTGGTATTTTTGTTTTTAAATCTTTAATCAAGACGACTTTTGGCACTTACAAGCACCAATAAATGCATTTGAATGCTCTGGCCAGGTTCAAACACACAACATGGAAGGGAAAAAAAAAGAAAAAAATGACAGCTGTCAGGTCCTCACTATGTTTCTTGAGTGCTTCCTGGCTGCTGACAAGTCACCCAAAATGTGGTCCTATCATGGTGCAGACTTTCTTACCTTGATATAGGCAACATTTCTCCATTTTACTACTATGAGCAGCACCTTGGAAGAAGTGTCCTGGAAATGGTATCCTCTGTTATCAACACAAGACATTTTAACCCATGTTAAATACATATTTGCACATTTCCATTTGTATTGCTTTCATACTGATTCTTCATATTTTTCACAAATCTCTACAGAATTATCTTCTAAATTCAGAATCAAGAATCTTCTTAGGAATGTTTTGTATTCCATTCTAACACGGGGCCTTTGATTGATCTAATTTGAAGCTAATATTTCCATTACGCTGAAGTTTATTAATATTCAATAGTTTCACATTTATAGATGTAAGCCTCTCTAAAAGAACAATAAAACCCACCCACACCATTCAGCTCCCCAGTTTCGTAAAAACTTTGATCTATCTCCAAATTCTGTGAAACATTGTGCAAACAGTTAACCATTCCTGGTTTAATTTTTGGGTTTTTTTCTTGTAAACCAGTCTGTGTTTTGGCTTTAATCCAGTGTAAAAATCAAAACATAATAATAAGCTCCGTGAGCAAGATGTCATTCTGTCTAGCAACTGAAGCTGCAACACCTAACTGCGTTAACTAGATCACTGACAGTTCAGCACTGTCAATAAATGACATTATTGGTATGAGTAATGTGTAGTAAAACCTGAAGATACCAGAGGGCTGATGAACAATCATAATTAAGAAAATCTGGGTTTGGTATCACATCCTCAGCCTTAAATCCAAATTAAAAAAATCCCAATAAACAAACAACCCCCAGAACCCCCCACATAACACAGTTTTCTTAAAGTTATTTAAAAAAGCATATGAAGTACCATCACTATATGTATTCTGGCAGTTTAGTGTTGCTGATGGTGTTCAAATATCAGGCCTGATAATGCTAACTAAAACTTTGGAAGTGATTCTGTTTTCTTGCCAAAGCCCCTGCCTTCCTTCCCCGGCTGTTGAGGACATTTACAGCTACACAGAGCGCCACATAATATTGCTGCTATACTGTCTGTCCTTTATCCCAGGGGGAGGAGAGCCAGAAGAGACATATCTGGAAGGTGTGACTGACATCTTAAGAAAAGAGAGTGTGAAAGTCCCTAGGGAAATGTTTAATATATTAGAACAGCTGTCCTAGTTATGCCTCTCTCATGGCTACTGATGTACCCTTTATGTTGATCTCCCTCAACTTCACTGAGCAAAGCTTTCACACTGTGGTAGGTTGACCTTGTCTGGTTGCCACACCTCCACCCAGCTGCTCTATCACTCCCCCTCCTCAACAGGGCAGGAGGTGGAGAAAATAATATGGAAGAACTCATGGACTGAGATAGACAGGGAGCACTTACCAGTTAGCACCACAGGCAAAACAGGCTCAGCTTGGGGAAAATTAATTTAATTGATTGCCAATTAAATTATAGCTGGATAGCAAGAAACAAAGACAAAACCAAAAAAAAGTTCTTCCCCCCTGCTTCCTAGGCTCAACTTTGCTCCTTCATCCCCAACACCTCCCTTGTCCCCTCCCATCTCTGAGCAGTGCAGGAGGTATGGGGAATGGAGATGGGGGTTGGGAACTATAGGGATATGGGACACCATGTCTTCTCAGACTACATATTACACTTGTCTACTTTAGTTCTGATCTCAGTTTTTAGCAAGATACTGGATGGATATAGCAACAGCTTAACACCTACACAGGTAGGTCATGTTCAATAATCTTCAAATGTATGCCTTTCCCTCTGTTAGGAAGTCTTGAATAAATGCAGCTGGTAACAAAATAGGGGTCCTTATAACATTTTCCTCTAGAATTTCCAAGGCTTTAAAACATAATTTCTTGTTACACAATGGCAAAAAAAGTTTCGCCCTCTGATCAACAAAGTTACTAAGGAAAAATCCAGGTTTGGGAGCTGGGAATTGACTACTCTCATAAGGAAGTTAAGCTGAGAGACTTTTAATACGATTGCACTGGTAACCCAATGAAAAGAAAAGCAATCAAAGAAAATTAAGCTAAATTTAGTCCCCCAAAGACCAAACCATTCAGGAAAAAATCATAGAATATCAGGTACTCCTTTGTTCTTCTTAACAAAGCAGTATGTTCTGCTCTCTATCTAGCGACTACCTCCTTAACCCCAAAACCAAGAATCAAAGGGAAGGGGGGCGGGGGGGTGGGGAAGCCCTTTTACCCTCACTTCTCTTTGTAGTTATCCCATATATATCCTTTACTACCTTCTGTTAATCTAGAGGGCACCATTCAATACAGCACTTTAAAGTTACAACCCTGTAGTGGTTGAAAATCCATCAGAGATACAGTTAGTAAGGATGTGCAGATACAATTTGTTTTAAAGTGTCATGTTTACTGGTACACGCTTGGCTTTCAGAAAGTAATTTGGTGGAATTAACACCAAGCTTTGAACAATCCTCATGATACTTCAAAGTGTCAATAGTTCTCTTCATTTAAAAAAAAAAAAAGCCAACATGATACAAACACCACCCTAAGACTTTTCTTCCATCTTGGCTGCTCTCCAGCTTTCTTTCATTGATTGTCCACAGAACTCATAAAAGACTGTAGTTTAATGTACCTCACTGAGCAGCACCTAAATGTAAAAGGCCCTTATAGGGCTTGAGCTCCTGTTCCTGAGGCAGAACAGGGCTGAAGAAGAAAGAAATGTTCTTTAACTTTGCAGAAATGCATGTGTTGGGAAGGGAAGAGTTCATGTGTGTTGTAAGGTTTTAGTCAAATGAGTACACAGCTTGATTTTGCCCTATATTGTAAAATACGTAGATTACTAGAGAGAGAAATATGTCTGTGTATTTAGACAAGAGATGGGAAGTGCTCTTCATTGTTCTCAGGTAGCCCATGATACTGCTTGAAAAAAAATGAAAAAACCCACACAACCCCTAAAATATCCAGTATTTCCCAGTGTATGAGGAAATCTGAACAAGTAAAGAACTAACAGCTCCAGAGTAGTACGTACATTTGGTTTGCCTTTAATGAGTTTAGTCTGACGGTCAGTTATACAGGACTAACATCAGGATATAGAAGATACAGGACTGAAGAAACAAGACAGAAGTCAGAAGTAAAGCACTAAGTTACTGACAGAGCTTTAGTAATACCACATGTGGACATGAGCTTTCCCATAAAGATTGTTAAGGAAAAAGCATGAACCCGAAACCTTATGATTTACAAGAACCTACACAGGAAAAGTAATGATGAGAGAAGCTGAAGGGGAGTAGAGGGGAATAAGTTAAAAAAAAGAAAAATAATTAGAAACAGCTGTTTAAGGAATCTTCCACGAAGAACTGCACAAGCAGAGAAGGTATGGATATAGTGTAGCTTTGGGAAAAGGCTATTAGAAAGTGTTTTGCTATGGGTATAAGAGTAGGTAAGTTGAATGGAGACTGAAAAGAAGCTTCAAGCAAATGCCTTAAACACTGAACTCAACAGAAAAAATAAAGAGACAGGAAAAGTTACTATTTTGCAACAGCAGACAAGTGTGTTTTGAATAAGGGAAACATGGACCATGCTTGTCCAGTTTGTGAGGCAGTCTGAAATGGTAGTGAGAAATCAGTGACTCAAAGAACCATCCGGACTTAGAGGCGAGATTTTCAAATTAGATTTCACTGCTTTTAATAATCCTTCAGCATTGATATATGCAGCAAGCAGAAATACAAGCGTACCTGTTAGATAAGCCTCAACTGATGTGTTAAGAATTGAACTCTCTAGAAGACTTTTCTGAGTAAAGTTTATATGCTTACATAGTAGCATTTCATCATATAATTTTGATGATAGTACAAATTGTTCTACTATACTTGTCTTTAATATTCTTTCTAGAAAGAACTTTATATTCTGAAAGAAAAGTAAAAAACCATGTTATTAAGTAGCTGCTAAGAAAGAGGTATCTTCACAATGTCATTTTCAAATGAAAGATTTTTTCTGTCTGTCTTAAACGTAAAAAGAACCACAATCCCTGTGCCTTATGAATCAAACAGAAGGCAAAAAAAATTCTAGCTTGACACTTGTGTGGGATAGCTTTTTGCTCTACAAGCACACATGAACAATGAATTCAAACAGCTTTTTATCTTGTTTCAATCAGAAACCTGATGTAGACAAAAACCTGCATTTAAATAGCATTATGGCTCAGATATATACTGACAAACCTCTGCAAATTCAAAAGCAAAAGCATCTTTAAATTACATATTTAAATTTGAAAGCTCTGGCTTTTGTGGTTTGCCTTGTTTGTATGCTCCAAATGTGTCTTTTCTCTTTTGTCCAACATTAAAATATAAAATGTACTTTACACAATCTCAAAAGGTTGTTAAAAAAACATTCAGTGGCAGCCATTCTAGCCTCTCTGGATGACAGACAGATAAATGATTCACAGCAGTTGATTTCATACTGAGGATTTTTTAAAGGTTTACAATTTAACAGGTTAACGTGAGTTTTGCCACATATGATTTAAAAATATTCAGGGCTCTTGAGTATATGTATTTTGATAAACTTACCAATTACATAAAAGCATTTACTGCTATGGACAATAGCAGCTCCTATCCTTTGTCTAAATTCTTTCATTTTGTGGATTCTAAATCCAGAGACCAACTGTTCCAAAAGCACTATTAAAGTCTTTAATGCTGATCCAGTTACCAGGCACATGTCCTAAACTGATGTGCCTAAATATCATTATGAAATTTTAATTGCATAGAAAAGAGCATTTCTAAAATGAAACAGTGTTTTTCATTTCTATAATACCCAGGGGCAATAATTCACATATAGACTAATGGCCTGTAAATTTCTGCTTGTTGACTTGTAACTGCAAAATTCAAGGAGTGTGTAAGGACATGAAATGCTTCCACTATAGTACTGGCTTTAAGTCAGTTTATTTGGTTCTTCATCCTTAGTAGATCAATATATACATTCCCCAGCTTTCTTCTGGGATTTACATTGACATTAAAAATAGTAGTAGATACCGCAACTTGCATTAAGCACCTCACTTTGCTGCACACAGCAGTCTGTAGATATCCTTGAGATGAACTTTGGTCAGGGTTAGTATCTGACACTGTCAACGCGCGTACTGCTTCAGGATTTTGTGAACAGCAAACCAGAAGACAATTTTTCTGGCTGGGGAAAATTAATGTTCTTGATTGCAAATATAAAGGATGCATGCACACGTAGAGAATTTGTAATAGATTGCAAGTGCTTCCTTCCCAGACAACTTGCTGCTACAGAAAAAACTAAATACCCTGTAACCTCAGGCTGTGACCCTATGTAATATCGATGTTATGCCTGACATATTTTCTTATCAGTTGACCTCCCTCTGTCAGTGGATGTTCTTAAAAGTTGTATAGGCAAGGAAGTTTCAACAGAGATCTGTGGAAGGGGAGAAAAAGCATGGCATGTGTTATAGCAAAACTTTTGCTTAGCTGTTTATTAATGTATAGAATGTTACTTGTGGATGTGTGAAGTGTAACACTGAGTGGAGTTAGAATAAAAGTGCTAATAGACAAATTATAGATTCCCCCTCTGCCCCACTACACACATTCTACTGTGGAATAGCACTTCAGGTCCAAGATCAGGGATCAGGGGATCAGCCTGGGTACAGAACCTGCAGCTACTAAAGTTCACTGAAGAGTTACAGCCTGGAAAATAAGAATAATTCCTTCAAGTGACCAGGGAAATCTGACCCTTACTCAAACAGAGCTACACAGTGGATTAGAGACTGCATGCTAATGTTTTACCTTTCATATGTATTTGTACAGATGTGTTTTCCACACATGTGGATTCACGGGTTCTTTGAACAATCTTTGAGTGTAAATGCTTATGTAAGGATACCTCTACAGTCTATCTTAAAATCACAAGCATGATTTTCTGATTAGAAAAATCCTAGAATCATGGAATGGTTTGGGTTAGGAAGGACCTTAAAGATCATATAGGTCCAACCCCTCTGCCGTGGACAGGAACATCTTCCATTAGACCAGGTTGTTCAAAGCCCCATCCAGCGTGGCCTTGAACACTTCCAAGGATAGCGCATCCACAACTTCTCAGGGAAACCTGTTCCAGTGTTTCACCACCCCCACAGTAAAGAATTTAGTCTAATATCTAATCTACCCTCCTTCAGCTTAAAGCCATTCCCCCTTGTCCTATCAGTACATGTCCTTGTAAAAAGCCCCTCTCCAGCTTTCTTGTAGGCCACCTTTAGGTACTGGAAGGCTGCTGTAAGACCTCCCCAGAGCCTTCTCTTCTCCAGACTGAACAACCCCAACTCTCTCAGCCTGTCTTCATAGGAGAGGTGCTCTAGCCCTCTGATCATCTTCATGGCCCTCCTCTGGACTCACCCCAACAGGTCCATGTCCTTCTTATGTTGGGGACCCCAAAGCTGAAGACAGGACTCCAGGTAGGGCCTCACGAGAGCAGCAGAGGGAGAGAGTCTCCTCCCTTGACCTGCAGGTCACACTTCTTTTGATGCATCCCAGGATATGGTTGGCTTTCTGGGCTGCATGGGCCATGTTGAGCTTCTCGTCCACCAACACTCCCAAGTCTTTCTCCTCAAGGCTACTCTCGATCCATTTTCCACCCAGCCAGTATTTGTGCTTGGGATTGCCCCAATCCATGTGCAGGACCTTGCACTTGGCCTTGCTGAACTTCATGAAGTTAGCTTGGGACCACCTCTCAAGCCTGTCAGGGCCCCTCTCGATGGCATCCCTTCCCTCCAGCATGTGAACTGCACCACACAGCATGGTGTCATTGGGAAACCTGCTGCAGGTGCACTCAATCCTACTATCCACGTTGCTAACAAAGATGTTAAACAGCACCAATCCTAATGCTGACCACTGAGGAATGCCATTCGTTCCCTGAATACATAGCATAGCAAGGTTACTACTTTTTTTACTTTTTTTCATAATCATCTGTTGACACAAATCATTAATTTTTCTTTTTTTTTAATTATTTTTTATTTCCAAATTTAGAATTGCCAAGGCATACACCTAAGACATAATCCTATTGGACAATTTGATTTAGTTAATCACTTTAAAATATCAACAGTGTGCATTATACCCACAAAGACAGTTCAGCTAGGGAGTTCCAAAATTAAAACAAACAAACAAACAAAAAACAACATAAAAACTTCCAACCATCAAATCACAAATAAGAAACTTATTACATATTATATATATATAATATCATATATAGATATATTATATTGAAATGCAGGAAATTAAGCTTTCTAATAATTGTGCTATCTAGCTATTTATTAAATTTGTAATCAGGATCAAACACATTTAAATAAATAACCAATGACATAGAGTGGAATCATGGATTTGAAGCAGTGTGTTTTTTTCAGTGCAGAGTTTGTTTTTCTAAAGTATGACTAGCAAGCAAAATGAAAGGTAGAGTTTTTTAATTCAAGTACTTTGGGATTATCCTTAGGGGTTTTTTTCCATTTAGGTAAATATTTTAAAAAAATAATATTAAAAGTTTTCCTTTCTTAATTCCACTACTTGTACTTGCATAATCCTTTCGACCCTTGACCTGTCTACATGCCCACCAACCATCATGAGGCTTGCCTAGTATTATGGAAATTTTACGTGCCAACCACCTTAACAGGGTTTGTCTCTGGCACTCTGCTGAGTCAGCAAGCCAAAAGACAGATTCTTCTATAACATTTTCTTTATTATTAGCTCTACAGATCAAGCTGGGTGCCTCTGAAGTGTGACCCTGAACAAAGAAATCCCTGGCCAGTTTTACCCTTAAAATCTAAGTTTCACAACCCTCACATAATAGCTCAGACCAATAGTAAAATTAAGTAATATTAAATAATAATAGTACAAAAAAAAAAAAGTAATATTAAGGTCTGGGGGTCTTCTTGCTTCTTATTGGCTTGATTTATTTGTTGTTACTAGGCAGTTATCCTTTTATGCAATATACAATGGTTCTATAACCTGTTTCACATCCTCCTACATCAGTTTCAATGGGTTTTGTGGTTAGCTTTTTTGGCATGTTGTAATATGTGTGTTGCAGTTCACATACCGTGCCTATAGGCTTAGTCTACTAATGTTAAAATACTATTGCTGTTTTAACTATATAATGGTTTCTTCCAGAACAGTCCTGCCTTTGTTTTTATTAACACTCCTGTTATCTAGTCTGAGAGCTTAATATTTGTAGCCTCTAAGATGTGAGCACAGTTGAGTACAGCAAAAGTTACAACATTGAATATAGACAAACAGTATTACAAAGTTTATTATAAAAATCAATAAACCATAAAGAATTCATTTTACCCAGGCTCCTAAACCTGGTATCCTGGTGGTGAGCCAAGACCATACTTCTTGGAATCCTGCTGAAATATTATCCAATTGTACTTTATTCATTAATTTTACTTGTTCCCACAACTTCCAGCCATCAGCTGAAATCCTCCCACTATGGTCAACATAAATGCAACAACTGGTATTAATAATTGTACATAGTCCTCCTTCTGAGGCTAACAAAGTATCTAATGCCATTCTGTTTTGCAGTGAAATTTTGGAGAGTTGTGAAACCTTTTCTTGTAATGCTGCAATTGCATCAGCAGTATTGCCAACATTTTCTATTGCCACTGAAACATTAATATTCCTAAATCACTCCCAACCAAGGAAGAAACCATCTATTGAAGGAATAGAATGTGGTTGGCCTTTCTACTAGTGGCTTACTGTGTTTGGTCCTATGAAGAAATGTTTGTAACCACCATCCTGATTCCATAGCTAAATTTGAGAACACAGAAATATTAGGAATAATGGTTCCTAAGGTACAGGTTCCCAACTAACTGGTAATGCTTTGTAAGCTCTCTTACCACATATCCAAAATGATGCTTTCACCTCAGGTACAGGCTAAGGTGTATTGGAAAAGTCCCCAACTATTCCTGCTATTCCTACTTTCATTGTTTGGTTACAATCATTAAAGTTGCTCACAGGGGTAGTACTACTATATAGCAGCTTAAGTTGACTGGCAAAGCATGAAGTTTTACACATGTTGCATATTTGTTCTTTGGTTCTGGGATTACCACCTCCCATTGTTGTGAGTTGGTGTGGTCTCAATGGAAAGTAGTATTTGTCCAAAAGTTAGACCATGATACATTATTTCGTATAGGGATCCCTAACAGGGGAATGTTTGAAGTTTAGCGGCTTGGAAGTACATATCCAACAGTTAGTATTATTAGTAATTTGGGCTGTGGTTTGTGATAGGCCGAAACAGAGATTTTCACTCTCATTGTATTGAGGCTGTATAGATTTAGATACTCCCTCTACCCATGTAATAAGCACAGCGAAGGTTAGTAACTTTACCTGTAGAATTTTCATAATTTCCTCAGGCACTTGGAAATCTTGTGTCCAAGTAGCTCTGGAAAAGAAATTCAAATAATTTCAGTTTCTAAAACAGTGGCTATGGTAGAATGTTCCTCCACCAGTTGCTGTTCATCCCCTGACTGATCCTTCGGCAACCGTTTGACATGTCAGTGGTGGATGCAAGCTTTCTTTCCTGTAACTTTTACAACAAAGAAAGAGCTTAATAAGACAGTATACAGCCCTTTCCACCTGGGTTCCAATTTAGATTTACAGGAAAATACTTTTATTAAAACTCTATCCCTGGGCTGCAAATCATGTACCTGAATCTCCAGAGGCATGGGCTGATACCACTGAGCATGACTCCCTTTAATTTTGAAACTTTTTTGTAAATTTGAAACATAGTGTGTTAAATGCTCATCTCCATTCAAGAAACTGTTTTTTTCCGGGATATAAGTCACCAGTATAGCTAAATGTCTCCCAAAAAGGACTTTGGCAGGCAATAGTTCTGAGGGATGTCTAAGGCCATTTCAAATGTCCCGTAAGGCTAAATTTAATGCTTCTAACCATTTTAACCCTGTGTGTGTGCTAGTTTTAGCTATTCTCTCCTTAATAGTTCAATCCATCCTTTCTGCCTGCCCAGATGCTTGAAGCTGATAAGGAATGTCAAGTTTTTTCTCTTCTTAAACTTTTATAAAGTCGGTCAATTATTTCTGCTGTGAAATACAACCCTCTGTCTGATTCTGTAGATTCTGGTACTCCATACCTAAGCATAATTCCTTTAAGGAGAGTTTTTACTACTCCTCCAGCGTCTGTTTATTTTGTTGGGAAAGCCTCTACTCACTTTGATAATTGGTCTACTATCAGTAGAAAATGTTTATATCCACATACTGCAGTCGTATCAGCACAATCTACTTGCAATCTTTGGAATGGGAAAAAGGCACATGATCAACTTCCCTATTCATGTGCAGGTTTTATATTTGAAGATTTCTGACAGGTAAGACAGGTATTAATAATTTCTTTAGCAGCTGCATAGACACTCAGTGCCACCCATACTTCCTGTACTTGCCTAGCCGCTGCTTCCACTCCTTCATGAGCTTTATCATGGAATCACCTGGCTATAGTCATCGGGTATTTTTTCAGTAAGACAGGTTTTCCCCGTGGTGCATATTCTGTCTTCATCTTCTACTGATTCCCATTCCCTCCACTGTTCTTTTTCTTCATTTGTTACATTTGATCCATATAATTTTCTTGGATGGTTGACATCAGGCCATGAGCTCTCATCTGAAGAAACTGTCATAATCTTTACCACAGTTTGGTGAGCCTAGGTTTTGCTGCTGCATCAGCTAAGGCATTCCCTTTGCTGCTTACAGTAGTGCCCTTGTATGGGCTGGACAGTGAACCACAGCAATCCCTTTGGGAAGTTGAAACTTGCATCATTTCTCTGTAAATTGCTGGGAGCTACTGTTCTCAAAGGACTTTGAATTGGGTCTTACCACTCAATCTCTTTTGAGAAATTCCCCCAAATCTGCAAGGCTTTTTCATCACTTGTATGCAAATCTCTTCCATTAATTGATAGGTATGACAGTGCCTAGTACATCAGAGCTTTAGAAAGACAGACTGTTTCTGTGATGGGTACTTGCAGTCTCCATATTGAAACTTAGTCCATTTTTTCTGGCTACAGCATAAGACAAACACATTTCTAATCTGTTACTTGTTCGAACCATCCGAATAGTTCACTAGCTGCAAGTGCTGACATTTCCTTAGGGGATAATTATTTAAGAATTAGTATTTCAGTATTCAGCCAGCTTTACTGTCTACCACCAATCTGCTTCCATACTGGAGCACATTTTTCATCTCCTGCCTCCTTTGTACATTTTAGTTTACACTGAAGTCACTTGGCTTGCATTTCTGTTAGTTTCTTTGTTATCATCTTCTCAGTTAGCACTACCAACTCTTCTCAATTTATGACAAGCTGTGAATGTCATTAACACTGTATCCCCCTCCCACCTCCAAAGCAATAATGATGATGATATGCAAATGACAAATTCTATCCTACTGAAGTAAATAAGAGTCTTAACTCTGATTTACATAGTTTGCGATCAAGTCCCTGGAGAACACTTGACAAGATTTTCCACTTTGATACAGATACTTGAACCCAGTGTTTACTTTCTCAGACAGTTCTAATACAGATCACCATTCCAGAATGACTTGTGTTAGAGTTTCAGAGGATGTTTCCCCCACTCTCCCAAACAAACTGATTGATTAAAAAATTCAAACAAAGCTGAAACATATTTCTTCTAGATATTCAAACACTTTGTTGGTATTTATGGAAGTTTAATTTACAAATGCAAGTGTTTACTGTACATGTGTAAATCAATGGTGTTGCCTGTTACAGACAATTGCAATGCCATCAGCATAACTTTGAATATGTAGCTGCTGTGGTAATTTCCACACTTTGTTATTGGTTCAGGAAGAACTATAAAGTTCTGCGCGTTGGTTTTTTTCTGTTTGTGCTTTTTATTTTTTAAAGTCAAGTCCATTCTTTATAAACCTATGACTATTATGTGACAAAAAAAACCCCACTATTGTTTTATAGTGGCACATAGAAAGCGCTATTCATGCATCAGGCAAATAGCATGCAAAAAAGGGGAGAATTTGTCTATGTTTACTTCATTATGGGATTTATCCACCATAACTTACAGACAAGATGCACCCTAACCTAATCCTAGGAATATCAATCTTTATTCCAGTTTTGACATGATGCCAAATCTCAGGTAAGTCACGGTTTGTGTTGCCCAGTTAGACCATGATAGGAGTCATCTGCCTGGCAATACATTAACTGATTCATAGAGATCTGTAATGTAATCACACAGGGTATATAATGCGGGAAGAGAAAGAGGAGTATCATTGGCATGATTCACATCATTTCAGATGAGAATGCCGAAACAGGCTGAGATGAGCCTCACCTTGAAGACCTGTTGCACTGACCATAACAGAAATCTAGCATGGCTCACTCAGATATCTGTTGTATAATGCTACAGCCAGGTGGGATAGAACAAATCCTGCCCTCCTTCCCTCCATCTTCCTAGAAACTAAATTGCTAAAAGGAGCTATGACTTAATTTGAGACTTGGCAGCATAGCATAGGAGTTTCAGGCTCTTTTTCCAACTTTAAGTCACCTGCCTATCTCTATCCGCTAGACCTCTCTGTGATGCAGATGAAAGTTAATTGTTTCGACTAGCTTACCTGATCTGAAATCAAAGCATGTTGCTCAAAATTTTCTTGGCTTGCCCAGCACAATTAAAAAGATTATACTGTAGAATTTTTTGTAATCCGAACATATTGTGTATGTATCATTTGATGAAAGAAATTTCATGCTACTGCATTAGCAGTCACCACAATGTGAAGACTGTCCATAAGCTTTACCCCTCTGAAAATGACTGCTTTGTCAAAAATACAAGGTAATAGAAGACAAAAAGTGTATGTATTTTTGTATACACAAAATATTTTAATTATCATGACAGACAAGAAAGTGAACATTTTATTAATTCAGACACTTAAATAAATGCTGGAGTAATAAGTGTTTGCCATCACTGGATCTCCAACAAAACATTTGATTTTACTGAAATAAATATTTTGATTATTTGAATTTTTATTCAGCCCTTTTGTTTACACCCCCTCTTACCTACTAGGAAAAAAACCCTTAAAACCACAAAACCTAAGTCTCTTGACAGCAAAGAAAGCAAGAAAAATATTTTCTTTTCCTTTCTTAGCTCTTGAACCCACCCATATTATATCCTGTTTTTTTTTTCTTGTTGATATCCTTGAGAGCTAGATGAACACTCATCTTGGCATAAAAATCTTGTGTATTAACTAATCTGGGTTACAGCATCTATTGATTAATTCCCTTCAAGCAGGGTTTTTATTTTCTGGACTCCATTGTTCATCCTAAGTTCCAGACATTTCAGTTCGTCTCAAAGTTTCTTGTAGCATTTCAAAGACATGTGAAGTTCTTTATGATCATTTGTGTAGATCTTGTACCAGAGGCTTTTCTCAGTGCCTGTACTCTCATAGAACAGGACCTAGAATAAGCAGGGTTGCCCAGAATGAGAAGGAAAAACAGCAGCCTGCTCCTCTAAAGGCTGTCCCTAAAGTCCCTTTCCCCATTTCTAGCTTCACTCACCCCTCTCCACCCCTTTTTCCATCTACAAAGTGGTATCTCCACTAACACCTTGCTGCTTTATTCTGAACCTACAGCATCCGTAACTCCAGCTGCTCATGTCTCACAGTTCCTCCTAGCCCTCTGCCTCTTCTCCGTTGTGCCCAAGGACCCTGTCCCCAGAACTTATTTTCTTGTTTCTATAAAGCTGAGCTTAGTCCTGTCCTTGAGACTTATCAGCATTGCCTGTGCTGCCAAGAAGTCTTTATCCAGCAATGTCTCTGATACCAAGGTGAAGACAGTGCTACTCATCTTTAAACACAGTTTAATTTATTCAGAACAAAAGCATGGGAGAGAGTCTGAACAAGCTTAGAGGTGCTGTTTTCCCAGCAATACGTCCCTCTTGTACCTGTCACAAAAGCCTTTCTCCTTTCTGCTCCAGACCTTCAGGTCATTCTCTGACCACGTCTCTGGGTCTTTGCTCTCTCAGGAGAGAGAAGAAAGAAGGGACACCACCAAGAAATCCCAAACACCCTCTCCACCCTCCCAAGAAAAAACAAAAATCCACAGACCTATATCCCAAACCCAAGACACCACCAAACATTACTGAATCAGCCATGCTTACCATTGGGGGTACAGTCTTCAAAGGCCTGGGGCAGGCAGCATTTGATATCCAAGATGATTCGCTCTTAGTTACTTTATGTTTTTATTCTCTGTGGCTATTCCGCACACCCCAATCTACTTCGGATACAGTCACTAGCAAGCCCAACACAGACAACAGCTTGGAAGAAAGAAATGAAAGGGAAGAGGGGAAAAAAAAAAAAAAAAAAGGCAAGAAGCTGTGCTTCTGCAGCATCTACACTTGACATAATAGTGTTGAAATATTCTATGCATGCACCTCTATGCAATAATCACTAGATAATCCCTGTTGCCATCCACAGGAGTCATGCTTCTGCAGAGCTGAAATCACAGTAATGGGAAGACGAAAATGATTCATTCAGACAAAAAAGGTGTTTATTCTACCCAGAAGGAAAGCAAGCTGCTTCTTCCAGTGCATTTAGAAAATTATTTTCTGAGCAAAAAAAAAAAGTAGTTTTCTTTGCCTTAAGTATATTATTCCATCTCAGGTGATAAACATAATCTACACAACAGAAATAAGTGGATAACATACCCAGAATGTTACGTACTGTATTATCATCTTTATTGAATGTATATTCTCAATAGTAACACTTTGAAATGTTGTCATGCAGCTATGAAAAATACAATCTACAAGAACAAGCTACTGCTGCCAGGAGTGGGTGTTCAGCTCCACTGAGTCCAGGCAAACTGTACCTGCTGATGCCAGCAAGGACTATGACCTCCAGTCACTCTTCTCTCTCAGAAGAGTAAGGGTGCAGGATACAGGACATGCTGCATACTTCTATTTCTGTAAGGGCTTTAGCGCAATCTGCATGCATCGTGTGAAATGCAGCAAAATTGTAGCATACTGAAAGGTTGACAATGTCCTTTTGCTAGCCTACTTCTTCAAAGCAATATTCTCTCATCAGCTTATCCTTCTTCTGGCCCTCTGCTTGAGGTCTTTGTCCTCTTCCCCTCCTCTCTACTGTGCATTAGAATTGAGCTCTGTAGCTAAGCAGTCTTCTCCAGAAGCCAACTGTACAGGCTAATTTTATATTCTTCTGAAAATCCACACCCCAGTGAAGTGTGCTTTGAGGTAAATTTCAGATCCTTTTATGCAGTTTTACTCCTACAGGTCTTTTACTGTTTCCACTACTTCCTTCTACACTAAATACTTTATTAGGTTGCTGGTGCATGTGCAGGCTATTCCTCTTCCTGTAACTTCCTTTTCTGGAAATAAAAAATTCTGTGTTAGGACTCTGACATAGTGGAAAGGGGCAATGATATACAGGGCTTGGGACAGGCAATAAGGAGAATGTTGTCAATATTTTTTGAACGTATTTGTACCATGTATGGCTGAAGGTTTCCTCTTTTCCCTCCCAGCCTCTTTTGTCTTTTTCAATTAACACATTTCCTTCCCTCTTCCCTTCTTTAACAGAGGCATGGTTTTTATTAATTTCTCCTCAGACTTCCTCACTCGCCTCTGTCAGCTATCAGTTTCCTTACCCGACAAGAAGCTGCACGCTGGTGTAAAGAATCTGTTGATGATAGCAGAGTGCTGTGGGAATGCAGAACTGAGGATGAAACATTGCAGGTTGCTACTTTAGACTTCACATCTATACTTGTTAGCTACTGTGTTTTTTTTCCTCCACTACATAAAAGACCAGATCAGCAGCAGGGCAGAGAGAGATGTTGCTTTCAAGGGATCACCTGCCATTTCACCTACAGATTTAACAGCAGGTTTTCAGCATACGTGACGATTCTGCAGCTTTCTTTACCTCTGTCTTTGCTTTTGCTTCTGTGAAAAAGCAATGAACTTTACTACAATGACAAAGTACATAGATATACTCCCCACACCCCCTTAAGGAGCTTTAGGAAAAGATGCCAGGAACAGTTCAGATCCACACTGAATCCTCATGTGGAGCCAAAGACAGAACATTTCAAAGTAGAAAACCCTCAGAAGCACAGTGTTCCTATATAGCCCTAGTGCCTTGCTTGAGAAGTCCCTGAAGTCAGAAACATTCTTTGACTTGGTACTGTTTCCAGCTTTAGATCCTGTAAGTAGAATAGGAAGCAAGCTGCTTCTGAAGAGGACAAAACCATGATGCTCACACAGCAAGTAAGAAAGTACACTCACTTCTATTAACCCTGCTAGACATGCCGGTATTCCCATCCAGAGACAGGAAAGGATAGAGTAGAACTCAAACCTCTTTCTAGTTTTAAATGCATGTTGTCAAGGGAAAATAAGTTTAGAAAGTATTAGAACATAAGGGTTGATGCCACAAAGAAATGACCACTGTATTTTTCCTCCCTTTTGCAACTGAAGTATTTCACTAGACAGCAGTACAAACATGCACCACAGCAGCCTACTGCCGGTAACAGAAAAGCTGGATGCCAAATACTACTTCCGCCAATAGACGACAGGCACTGCAAACGAACTCTATGTACCTGTGTTACTTCTTTTCAAAGAGGTTGGAGACTGCTAATGAGCAGAGCCGCAGACAGAGAACAAAACCCCAGCTTCTCCCCTTGTCACCATTCAGAACACCACCCCAGCCATGCAGCCTAAACACAATCCCAGGTAGCACTAGAAGTGTGACTGCACAACTCAGGCAAATAGCCCACAAGCCCCATCCATACATTTCAGATCTACTCCATTACAGCAGTCCCCTTGAAATATTTGCACAGACTGGGTTTTTTTTTTTAACTAGATTTTCAGAGGTTTATAAAATACCCTCTAAACCCTCAGTACAATTGTCAAACAAGCAGGAAGAGACTTAAATCTCCTAAAATTAGCTGTCAAAGTTAATTGGATAGTTAGAGCAAATGATTTACTTGAAGCAGGTTGTCTAGGTTCCTCCTCTGTCTTGAGCTGACTGTTTTCCCTCATTGACTGTAGGGGAATTATAGGGGAAATTCAGAACTTAGGGCAGGCATCTATTTTTTAGATTTGCCTCAAAAAGTAAACTGTAATTTCACATACAAATCAATATTGCAGGCACATTTTGACTCTGCTTGCATTAAAAGACACGTAAAGAAGTTTGGTTTGGAAGAGCACCCAAGCATGCACCACTCTGGGACTAGATGTCCACCTTTCCTAATGGGATTTGATTTCTGTAAAAGGAAGCTAGAGCTGTGTTGTATGCTACAACAGAACCCTGAGATGGGGCAACAGGAAGAGCAGGACTGCATAAAACACCACACATCACACCTGCCACTGGGCGTAACACTCCGTCTTATTTTGCACAATTTACCAAAAGAAAGAAAAGTGGGACAACTTCTCTTCCAGAATGTGGTTGTGCTGCTTTGCAGAAGATGTGACCATGCTTTCACAGGAAAATAGCATCTAACAATAATAATATACATGTGCTTCTGAAAAAGAAACCCGACCAAACTATCCCCCTCCCCAAAACAAACAAAATCAACAAAGAAAGCAAAGAAAACCAAAACCACTAGAATTAGTGAAACTAAGTTCTGCAAGTGATGAAACCAGGACAAAAATGTCAAAGCTGAGCTTCAGTTTATATTCCACAATAATTATTACAGCATAAGCTTCAGGTAATAGCTTTCCCCTCCCTAACAGTGCTAAACAGGTACTCTTCCTGCCACCTGTCCACCTGCTGCAGGAAACTTAGAGAGAAGCACTTGATGCTTCCATTTCTCTGTCAAATATCTTTGGCATTTGCTAACCCAGTCAAAGGTAACTTAAGACTGATTTGCAGCCAGAAAGACAGACTTTGATTCCAGAATTCTTGTCCCAAGGAAACCAGGCGAAAAAATTAAAGCTGTTTAGGATGACAGGAGCATTGTTGATGCTTGAAGCTTTAAGGCTTCAGGATAGTCAGGAGCTTGAGAGACCCTTGTCCATTTGACAAAACTTTACACCTTATTAATTCTTTTCACAGGAAGAGTTGTTGTTCGAGATTTATCTTCTTAGTGTAAGGAGTTCAATAATTTGAAAAACTTCAAAACAGTACGTTTTAAAGAAATAAGACACCATACAGACCATATAGGAGATTGTAGAAAGTTCTAACAGTACTCTGTTAATACAAAGTCTAGTCTTCAAAATTGAATTTCAAACTTTTCCTATTGTATCTTGTACTACAATCTCCAGTGTTTTCCCAGTCTGGAATGGAATCATTACTCATGTGATATTTCTTAAAGCACAAGTTTCTGCTGTCATACAAGTAACCCAGAGACCCCTTTTTCAAAAGAGGAAATTTCAAACATACCCTGTGTGTAAACAACAAAGTTGACATCAGGTGTAAAGGTTCAAGAGTCTAAAAGTAAACCAGAACTCCCACTGAGCTTGGTATTTTAAAATTTTTCTGGATTTTGTTTTGTCATGATCTTTGAAGCTTGCAATATACAAATACTTTGAGCTAATACCATATTCCCTGATGCACAAATATCTGTACATGGCACTTTAGCACTGAATCTGTACATAAAAATGATTCTTCCCAAGACTGTCAAGCAAACCTACTAATTAGTTCAGGAGTTGGGTTTACTGTTAAAAGAAAAAGCAAACCAACAACAAAACAAAACACAAATCAGACACACCACTGATTTATTCCTGACTGCCATGATTTCGGTGGTCTTCAGACATGTGAGCTTTTAATCAAAGCCCAAGCTCCCAAAGACAAGAATCTTAATCTTCCTTTTTAAAAAAGAAATTGAATTTTTCTTGTTGCAGAGAAGAGTTTAAAAGTGTGTGCCAAATATATCCTAAAGGCTCAGAAGCCACTAGGTTTGTAAAGAGATTCCTCCTCCTTCAGATTAGTACTTTTTAAACATTTATCTTTAAAGCCAGTCACAGGATTTGGGACCATTTTGGACTGTCTTTGTGATAACTTGCTCTAGATCGTCTTTTATTTCCTTTTGGAAGTTAACACCTACCATCTTATCCTGTGTGCTTTAAAAAAAAAATTACAGCTTGTTGTAGGCTAGTTGCTGATTTACTCATTTGAGATAATGGGATAAGTGTATTATAGCTACAGAAGTATGTTTTCCCCTTCACCTTTCCCATCATAACTGTGCCCCCAAATTAGCAAGAAACCTGAAACGAATCTGTTTAGACTGTCTCCTACAGGCATCTTCTGAAAAGGACAAAATGCTTTTACAGTTTAAAGCCAAGTTTTTTTAGGCTAGGAACAAGAGGGATGTTTTAAGAAGATAGATATTTTGAGGTGGCTAGGCCAGAAAGAAAAGAAACATGTAGTTCAAATCCATGGTACTTCACTCTGCCTGTTCTATCCTTTCAGGCAGGTTCTTGTTTCCAGCCTGATGCCAGCCAACTCACCAGTGGTGAGAAACAGTGTGATATCCTGTTCAAGCCCTTTCCTTTATACCTGATGCCTGGCTGGCTGATCTCGGTACTTCCCAGGTGTTTTTCAGGCTCTCCAAACTGAAAGGACCCCAATCTCCTTGACTCTTTCCAGCTGCCCCTACAGACTTTTGAAGGTTTCTGCCCTGCTTGAGCAGGCTCAGCTTGAAACAGGAAGGCAGGGACAGCCTCTTCTTCCTGCTAAGGAGTGCTGCGTACCTGCATCTCCCTACTCCGAGAGGTATAGCACACCACTTCAACAACAACAAAAACCACAGACACACACACACCACACAAGTATGTGGAGTCCATAACAACACTATAACCATGTTTACAAAAAACAAAACCCAAACCCAAACAAACTGACAAACCACACCAACAGGTGTAAAAGACTAACTATTGCTTTTGATGCAGATGACCATGCTGGTGCTGAATGTGAGCGGCATCACTTTCCCTACTGTCACCTCCTTAGTGCTAAACAAGTGAATGAAAAGAGGAAATGATAGTTTTATGTATTTAAAAAAAAATAATTAAAAAATAGAAGTACTTCAGAATTGGAAACAAGTATTTTTTCTGATTTCAGAACTGACCCAGAGCATAAGGACTTGAAATGTAGGCTTTTTTCTCTTCTTTATTATTATATTATTTATTTTATATTATTATTGTTATATATTTAAATATCAGTTTAATTCAGAATTATGAGATACTAAGACATGTCATGATTCTGTAGCGTCAAGAGCTCAGAGGTGCAGGCACTCTTGAATATGAAGAACCTATCAAGAAAGAGTGCCAAAGTTTACTGAAGGGTAACTAACAACCATAAATGTAAGTCAAAAGGCATTTGCACGTTGTCCTTTTTTTAACTGGAATACATATATATAAAAAGCTTTATAAGCGTACTAATCTTGAGAATTGTCAATAATCCCATTCCAGTCAAGCATCCTTTCAATGATCAAAAGACTAGGAGAACCTGCCCTATGAGTAAAGACAGGAGTTAAGTGTTTTTTCCCCCTGGAGAAGGGAAGGCTCAGGCAGGACCTCATCACAGTACTCCAGTACTTAAAGGGCAGCTACAAAAAGGACAGAGGTTCTCTCTTCACAGAGAGCCATATGAAGAAGACAAGGGGCAACATGTACAAATTGCACCAGGAGAGGTTTCATCTCAGTATAGGAAATTTATTTATTTGTGTATGTATTTATTTTCATGGTGAGAAAAGCCTATCACTGGAACAACCTCCCCTAGGACGTGGTAGAATCTCATCACTGGATGCTAGACAGGATGCTAGTCTTATCTAGGCTCCCTTTATCTCAGAAGTTTGGTCCAGATGATCTTTTGAGGTCCCTTCCAGCCTGGGCTTTTCTGTGATCCCAGTTAGTGAAATTATTCTGACTGTTGCTGCACATGTCAAGGCTCATTAATAACCAAGTCTTGGCTCTCCAACTAGTAAAATCATGGCTTAGTTTAACAGGTTGTTTAATAGATAGTTATTACAAGTTTTGCTCAATAGCATATACAGCAAAATGTTGCTAGCATTTAGCTTTGTTCACTACTTGGCCTTGATTAAGCAGGCATAATCCACATTAAACTCACAGGAAAGATGTGGAATTTCAAAGTCTGTTGTAAACAGTGTGCAGTTAGTTGGATTAAAAGAAAACAAAGATACTTCACAATTCCCATATGGAAATATTTTGTGTTTTTTCAGAGATTCACGATTACATTTTCCCAGTGATGATCTTCCTTATTTCAGATTGGTTTCAGGTATATGTAACCTGTTGTTTCTCTAATATTTAACCTGTGTTTTGTGGTCACAATTGCACAATCATTGCAGAAAGTTCTGCAAGAATGATGTTTAAAGGGTAAAATAACAGAACTGCAGAAGTGGGGCACCACAGATCTGGCAATATAAACCCAGGAAAACAGAAGCTGAAGGGAACAGCAGTGAACACTGTGCTGGCAGTCAGGGTTCCACCACCAAAGAACATTAGCCTTCTTTTTAAAATAGCTTGCTTTCCCACCTTCCACCACCCACCCCTCCCTGCTAGCACTTTCAGCAGGTCTGGTTATGCAGTTTCCTCTTCTTCAGCATATAAGTTGCCCAAAGCAAACAAATTATTGCAGTTCATACATATAAAGAGGGAAAGCTGAATATATTTTGGATTAGCCAGGTTTTCATTGCAGACATTTTCCCTTTAAGCAGTTTTCACAATCTCCTTAGTATGCCGGACTTTTTCATGATATCACTTACCTCAAGCGCACCATTCAATTCGGTAGCCTATTCTGAAGAATGCTTTTGTTGCATTTTTTTTTTAATCCAAAAATCTGCTTCTGTAGAAACTTCTTCCAAAAGCAGTGTTCTGCAACAAACTGTGGAGAAAACTAAATTGTACAAGATACTTAGTGACAAACCATAAGAGCTGTGTTCTCAGCAAGAGGGGAGGGTAAATCTAAAAAACAAGAAAAAACCCAACACACCACTATTAAATTCTACACAAAAATAGGAGATATTTTGAAATAGATAACAAGGATGCTGTCTACTGGACCGGTATCCAGACACATAGGGTTTTAGGCAAAACCATCTTAGAGTTTTCTGACACATTCTATGGCATAAACCTCTTTCTATAGATCCACCTTCTAGAAGATTAATTCATTACAACTCCAAAGAGAGTGAAGAATTGAGTGGTGCACTGATTTTGGCTGGGAAAAAGTTGATTTTCTTCAGAGTAGCTAGTATGGGGCTATGTTTTGGATTTGCACTGAAAACAGTGTTGTAATAAAGGAATGTTTTTGTTATTGCTGAGCAGTGCTTGCACAGAATCTAGGCCTTTTCTGCCTCTCACCCCACCCCACCTGCAAGTAGGCTGGGGTGCACAAGAAATTGGGATGGGGCACAGCTGGGATAGCTGACCTCACCTGACCAAAGGAATATTCCATACCATATGATGTCATGATCAGCAAGAAAAACTGGAGGAAGAAGAAGGGGGGACATTTGAAGTGATGGTGTTTGCCTTCCCAAGTAATTGGTATCCATAGTGGAGCCCTGCTTTCCTGGAGATGGTTGAACACCTGCCTGCTGATGGGAAGTGGTGAATGAATTCCTTGTTTTGCTTTACTTGCATGCAAAGATTTTGCTTTACCTATGTCCTGGTTTCAGCTGGGATAGAGTTAATTTTCTTCTTAGTAGTTAGTACAGTGCTGTGTTTTGGCTGTGATGTGAGAACAATGTTGATAGCACACTGATGTTTTCAGTTGTTACTGGGTGATGTTTATAGTAAATTAAGGACTTCTTGGTTTCCTCGGCCCTGCCAGTGAGAGGGCTGGGGGGGAGGCACGGGAAACTGGGAGGGGACACAGCCAGGACAGCTGACTTAAACTAGCCAAAGAGGTATTCCATACCATATGACATCATGCTGAGTATATAAACTGGGGGAAGAAGGAAGGGCGGGGACATTTGGCATTATGGTGTTTGTCTTCCTGAGTAACCGTCACACATGATGGAGCCCTGCTTTCCTGGGGATGGCTGAACACCTGCCTGCCCATGGGAAGTGGTGAATGAATTCCATGTTTTGCTTTGCTTGTGTACGCGGCTTTTGCTTTACCTATTAAATTGTTCTTATCTCAACCCTCGAGTTTTACATTCCTTTCCAATCCTCTTCCCCATCCCTCTAGGTGAGGGGGAGTGAGCCAGCGGCTACATAGTACTTAGTTGCTGGCCAGGGTTAAACCACAACAACCTATTAAGCTGTATTCATCTCAACCCACAAGTTTTCTCATTTTACTCTTTGGATTCTCTCCCCTACCCTACCAGGGCTGGGGTGGCGGGGAGGGTGGGAATGAGTAAGCAACTGTGTGGTGCTTAGTTGACAGCTGGGGCTAAACCACACCGTTCTTTTTGGCACCCAACATGGGGCTCAAAGAGTTTGATATAAGGACTGATTTGACTGGAATGTACTGGATGGAATTTACAGCTGTTATTGCTGCTTAGCTATTAATTGACAGGCTCCTGTGCTTGCCATGAAGCTTGCTTGTCTTATTATATATTAGTCTAGTGTTTGGTAGTGGATTCTTTTTGATTTTGCTGCTTGCTTCTTATCTTACTCTTCTGTGTCTGTGAACATTTTGATAACAGCAATGGCGATGTGCCTGGGCTGGCAGATGACCAGGGCATCGCTGCTGTTTCTGTGCTGCTGTACTGGATAGGTTGAAACCCCAGCTAAAGGGACAGCAACCTGTGGATGAGTTCACATGGGAGCAGGACACACCAAAGTGTGTCAGCAGGACAGATAAGTCCACACCAAAGCAGGTACATCTCAAAGCATCTGTGGCCAGGGTTATGTCCATGCCGCAGCAGGTACAGCTCCAAAAGGATTGTGGCCCAAGGATAAGCCCATGCTGGAGAAGGTACACCTTGAAGCATCTCTGGCTGTATGTCAGGTCCTGCTGGAGCACGTCAAAGCGTGTGGTCATGGATAAGCCCATGACAGAGCAGGTACATCCCTGGAGGGCCAGCAGCCAGGGGTAAGGCAATGTCAGAGCAGAGTCACTCCTGAAGGAACCGTGGCTGTGTGTAAGGCCACACTGTAGCACGTATGTCTCTAAAGGCATTGTGGGCCATGAATAAGGCCATGCTGGAACAGGTGCACCTCAAAGCAACTGTGGCTATGTATAAGTCTATGCCACAACAGGCATACCCCAGAAGAGACTGCAACTCTTAGATAAGACTCCACTTGGAACAGTTACACTTCTGAGGCACTGCAGTCTGTGAATAAGTCCAAGCCAGAGCAGAGGCATGGGGAGGAGTTCACTGCAATGTTAAACCCCATGGTCTGGTACTGAGGGACCAGGGGCAGAGATTGTAATGGAAATAACTTTAAGTTGTTGTAACCTAGGATTTGACTTGCACTTTAAAGGAATTACTGTAGCAGAAACCACCCAAACCAGTACAGGACAAGTGTTACAAGAAGCAGTGCAAGTGCAGAAGTGACCCAACCTGAGCTGACTTTGGTGCCCAGTAACTCCATGCAACACACCACCTCTCCTGTCCTGAGTGACCACCATAGCAGATGGATCCCCAAAGTCATGGGCTGAATGAACTCAATGGACATTTTGTAGGAGTGATCCATAGACTAAGGGAATTACATCAAAGGATGGGAGTGGGGGTGGTGGTTAATGAGGTTGTAGTGGATAACACAGTACCCAAGCATGAAGTAAATGGTATCAAATAAGGTCTGGAGAATGTGCTAGTTTTGGCTGGGATAAAGGTAATTTTCTTCAGAGTAGCTAGTATGGGGCTATGTTTTGGATTTGTGCTAAAAACTGTTGATAATACATGGAGGTTTTAGCTGTTGCTGAGCAGTGTTTACAAAGCACCAAGGCTTTTTCTGTTTATCATACCACCCCACCAATGAGTATACTTGGGGCGCACAAGAAGCTGACACAGCTGGAACAGCTGACCCCTGCTGACCAAAGGGACATCCTATATCATATGATGTCATGCTCTGCATATAAAGCTAGGGAAAGAAGAAGGAAGGGAGGGGACATTTGGAGTTACAGCATATGTCTTCCCAAGTAATTGGTATCCATGGTGGAACCCTGCTTTCCTGGAGATGGCTGAACACTTGTCTGCGAGAAGTGGTGAATTAATTCCTTGTTTTACTTTGCTTGCGTGCACGGCTTTTGCTTTACCTAACAAACCACTTGATCTCATCCCACTAGTTTTTTCAGTTCTACCCTTCCAATTCTCTTCACCGTTCCACCTGGGCCAGAGTGGTGGGGGAGGGTGAGAGTAAGCAGGCAGCAGTGTGGTGCTTAGTTGCCAGTTGGGGTTAAACCACAACAAGCGCAAAGGGAAAAAAAAACACAAACGTTTGAACAGAGCACTGTTGAAACATTTCTTCATCAAGCTACATGACATCTTACTTCATAAAACTTATAACAAAATAATAGTTTAACAGATAAATACACCAGCCAACAAGACATGAGCTTTTGCACAGCTTGCAATGGTTGGTGAAGATAGCTTTCCCTTGCCATCCCCTACACAGAGATAGGAGCTCGCCTGACAAGTACATGCCTTGTAAGGCTCTGACATTTTATTTTTCAACTAAACAGGACACTACTATGCAGGTAAAGCATCCACATAAATCTACAGACCGCCAAACTGCTCCAGCCTACTACCCATGCAAAACCCTCCAAATTACTAAAGAGGACAAGTTAATTATCTCACAGTGTAAGTTTTGGATTTAAAGGTACAGAGTACTTTAAAAATTTTTCTTCCACTTCAAATCTTTGCCTATTTCATCTGTCATTAATAATCTTGGAGATTGTATCACTTTATCTTGTTTTAAATCCTTCCTTAAAACTTACCTCTCCTGTGATAGCTGCAGATCTCTGCCAGATGGGACTGTTTAGACTAATGGTCATTTATGACTAGCTTTAGAAAATGCATCTTTCTAGACCTTCTCTCATTACCTTCTTCTCCTACTCTCAGTCTCCTTGCCTATTTATTTATTGTCTACATAATCTTAAATTCAGATATTACAAAAGTTTCTTTTACAAATAGAGCTGCCCTAATGATTTCACATCTTACAATAACTAACATCTGGAGATCTGAAAGGGTGCCTTGGAAAAGGGAAAGAATAAGGAGGCAAAATTACTGTTTAAAGCATTACACAGGGGAAAAAATTGTTCTAATTTCACACTTTTAATGGAATTTACACTTAAAGATAATCAAGAACTCAAAAATAAATGAACACAGAACAGTATTATTGTTCTGGAAATTTTGGATAGTAGTTTTTCATTTTTATACCCTCTTTCCTTTTCCTGAAAGATAGGCAAATAAAACAACATGAGAGGAGCAGCGCTTAATATGAAAAACTAAAGCTGACAAGGGCTTCTCTCATAACATTAAATAAGTCATGCAGAATAACTTCTGCATCATAAAGCATTGACACTCACAATTCTAAGAACAAATGAAAAAACTCACACTTCTTTTCTGTCTTATCCAGAGCTCAGCAAAAAGCATGAGAAGCTACTTACAGCAGCTACGTGTTATCAATTACTTCTTTCTCAAAACAAAAAAGCCTTTGAGACTTTTGTAAGTCTCAAAGTCTTTTGCAACACTATTTTATTTAAATAAATAAGAAAAAACCACCAAACAACGCACCCGCAACTTAATAAAAAGATTATTAGCCTCTTATGTGCTCATCCAAGTAGTTAGCAGCCCTCATCTATACAGTTCCGCAGGAAAACATTCACCACCTTCCAGCTACTAAAACCACATAAATGTCTCTTGCCTTTAAAAGTACTAATCTCTTTCAGTCACAGGTCAAGAATCCACTACGCTACTAGGGTATTCAAACTCTTCTTATATGCTGCTTGGAGAGCAACAGGTGCTAGGGCTAAACTTTCAGGTGGATCCAGTTGAGTTCATTTGAAAATGCCACCAGTGATGCAGGTGCTTTTACCATTTCAGGCTGCGGGTTCTAGCCTCAAAGAACTATTGTTTTGTACCAGTGGTAGTGAAAGATGTTTAAAGTAAGCCCTGTTGTATGCATGCAAGACCAATAGGACAGATTTACTGTGTGTGTTCAGAAACAGCCTCTGTCGCAGGTGTGGAAAAACTGGGCTTTATGGGTTACATGTGGTAAATCTACCCTTCCCTGTGCATGCCCAGGCCACTTATTCTGGAGTGGTGGGTAAACGTGCCTGGTGTTGGATTTACAGCACTAAGGGTAAGCTCAGGGTTGGAGACTGATATTGTCAGTAGGGCACGCTGCATCCCACCAAGAAGCACAGTGAGGCTAAGCAGGCAGAAAATAACTTCTCTTCTAGTTTTGCCTGCAGTACTGATCCTGGCTGCAGCCCTCGTATATGACTAGCACTTAGAATCATACAATCACAGTGCGGTTTAGATTTTAGACCTTTAAGATCATCAAGTCCAACCATTAACCTAACACTGCCAAGCCCACCACTAAACCATGTCCTTAAGTGCCACATTCTACACAACTTTTAAATACCTCCAAGGATGGTGACTCAACCACTTGCCTGGAAAGCCTGGTCCAGTGCTTGACAACCCTTTCCATGAAGCAGTTTTTCCTAATATCCAATTTAAACCTCCTATGGTGCAACTTGAGGCTATTTCCTCTTGTCCTATTGCTTGTTACTTAGGAGAAGAGACTGACACCCATGTTATTGCAACCTCCTTACACATAGTTGTAGAGAGTGGTAAGACCTCCGTTAAGCCTCCTTTCTTCCAGGCCAAACAACCCCAGTTCCCATTTGCCAGCCCCGTTGTCCTTCTTTGGACAAGCTCCAGCACCTCAATGTCTTTCTTGCAGTGAGGGACCAAAAACTGAACACGGTATTTGAGGTGCAGCATCACCAGTGCCGAGTATGGGGGATGATCACTTCCCTCTTCCTGCTGGCCACACTGTTTCTGATACAAGCCAGGATGCTATTGGCCTTCTTGGCCACCTGGGCACACTGCCAGCTCATATTCACCTGGCTGTCTTCTGAAGCCCTTCTAATACATAAAATATGCTAATGTTACTTATTTTCCTAATGCTTGCAAGACACTGCCTAAGTGCTAAATATTTGATAGTGACAACAGCAACAAAACTAGGCATTTGCAGAAAATGAAACACAGCACACAGATCAATTTTGTGAGATTTTGTTGTACATTTTCATGATTTAAAGTGTTCAGTGCTGTTGTTTTTCCCCCCAAGCTACAGCTCTTCACAACTCAAGTCATGAAGTGAAAGTAAGAAGAGAGGAAGTAATTTCTGAACTCTCTGGGTACTGCTAATAATTTGAAACTGACTTAAAAGCTCTGAAAGCAGATTTTCAGGAAAAATATGTCCAGACTAACACCCCCACCCCATCAACCTCTAGTTCTTATGCATTTCTTAATGTAAGTTTTTTTATTGTTTGGCTTTGTAGGTTGGGTAGTGGGGTTTCTTTTAGGTGTAGGGGTTTTTAAGTCAATCATTACCTTTGGAGAATGAGGCTAGGGAAAGGAAATTTTATGCTTTATAATAACTCCATATCAACAATACAGTGAGACCTATATGAAGATTTAGAACTCTGTTGAAGCAGGGAAAAGAAAACAGAAGGAAGAGAAATAATATGAAAGAGAGAATAAAGATTAGAGCAAATATTGTAAGGAACTGGCTGGTTCCTTTCTGTGTGCTCTGTTAACATCCAGCTGGCAAAAACCTTTGAGCATATGAATGGTAAATTCTGCTAGAGGAAGGAGTTTGCAACCTGAGCAAAAGAAGCCAGAAGCTGTATTAAGTACAATAGGCTGAAGGCAGCAGACCTGAGAACAGTTTGTAAAAAGACTTTAATCCTCTATATAGGGACATGTTAAAACAGTTCAACAACAATTTTCAGTTGAAAATGCAGTTCCAGCAACATCAAAATGTTTTACTTTGTTCCTGCCTGACTTGCATATACTTAGGTGACTACATTATGCTATTAGTTTGCATTACATTTCCATGTTATGGATATGTTTTTGAGTCTAAATACTTCTGAATATTTCATTCCACACAACAGTGAGATTGTGACTATTCATAATTTAGTACTAAAGAAAATTGAGAAATGTGGGGATTATCTCCAGTTACCATTTGTGTAACTGAAAAGGCCAGAGGACTACAGATTAAGGGGAAGATTAATGTTGGAGTCCAGCCTGTATTTTCTGTCAGTTAGCTTCCCAGTTTCTCTCCTTCCCTCCTCCTGACCTCACCAACAACTGGTCCTAATTTTTCTCCGTGTGTGATTTAACCTGGGGGCAAAGTGTGATACGCCTACGCATGGGACCTGCATGGTACTCCAGCAGTGGTGCAGAAGCAGCAAGTGTTGAAATGCAGGTCAAACACTGAAGTGGGAGTCTTGACAGCCTGGGAATTATTATGCCAAATTTATTAAATATGTGGGAGGTATAGCTGCTGCAGAAGGGATGGACAAGTAAAACAACATGTTCCTCGTTTCTTTGAAGTTGCTAAACTCTTTTGAGTGAAATTTTCTGACGCACTTATGTGAGCATGATATCCAGCAAGAGAAAAAAATATGTGTCTGAGTAAAGTCTGCCTAAATTGCAGGCAACTGAAAACATGATCTTTTAAAGGAAAGTAGCAAAAATCAATAGATACATAGCAATGATACTAAATAACTCTAGGGATTCTACATCTGTTTGCAGAAACCAAGATGGTTTTTCCTTTTTGGTTTAAAAGACCATGTTTCAAATGCTGAATAGAAATTTTTTTAAGGTAAAAGGGAGCTTGCAAAAAGTGTGGAGAGTTTGTAAGAGCAGTTCGTTATTTTGTTTCAGAAGAGAGGAGGAGCATTAGATTGAAGTTGTTCTAGACAATAAAGATGCTGATTAATTGATTTCTAGAGACTGTGTTAATAAGAAATTTAATTGACCACTTAGCTGCAAGTGAGAGTTATATGGGTTAGGTATAAAAATGTCCCTACCTTTCCTTTCAGCCCCTATTAGTAGATAACTTCCATGCTCACGGCTTAATTTAAAGGAGTTTTTGAAAAGATCTGTTTCCTATTGAATTTCTACTACTTGTACAAATTCAGCATCTAATTTGTTCTGAAGACTCAAGAGACCTGACTTGCCTAGTCTTTTTTCTGTCTTAACAGGATTTATGGACTGGTGTGGCAGTAGGCAATGTTTTCCCAGTTGTGGGGTATGACCTGCAGGCAGTGGATGTAACAATAATCTGGTGAAGCAAAGTTAGACTCACAGTGATATATTTCATATCAAAAGAGAAAAGCATCACATGATTGTTTCACAGAGGGGAAATCACTAGACAAGAAGTTAATCATGACCTGCAACACTTGTATAATAGTAACAGTACATGATATGACAAGTGCTGTCTGGCTGTTTTTTACATATAGTAAATGTAAGAGAACGAGTTAGGCTGAAACAATTTGCTTTAAAAGGCTGACAATTCTGTAACCTTCAGCCCAGGGACTGAGTTGCCTGTTATACAGGTTTTAGTTTGTTGTGGTACAACTTTGTGACCTTGATGCAGTTTTACTGAGAAATTGTTGAAAGATAGGTATGTCAGAGACACATAACATAAGAAAAGTTAAAACTTGGACAGACAATTGAGAAGACAATGCTTAGCAGCTCAATGGTTTGAAAGAAAAACCACTAACTTGCAAACTTATTTTAAAAACACTTATAAAACCCTAAGAAAAAGAAATGAAGGGAAGTGGTATATAGCAACCTCAAGAGCCAATCCTTTTCAAGGGATGGTGGAGGCTGACCTTTGTTGACTTGACCAAGATCAGCCTGGGTGGTGGAAGTTCACTGGATATCTCACTGGTGGTGGTGAGCCCATTAAAGTTTAGCTTGTTACATAGACAGCAGAGAGTTTGGGCTATTAATGGAAAAATAATGTTTTGTGGTCTAAAATGTATATCTTTTTTGCAGATTGTTTTTTGTACATGGTAAAAGTTTCCTGCACATATAAAAAGTGACCCAAAGAAGGAGAGTTAGAGCTGAGACATTTAATTATGAAAATACACTGGTTAAAACTGTTTGTCATATGCTAAAAATATACCTCTTAAAAGTACAGGTGTAATACATGTATCCTGCTTAATTGCTCAATTGCCTTATTATGAGTCATTAGTTTGAAGAAAAAAAAAAGACTTCATGTCTATAAAATGCCCTGTAAGGCATTACTTGGTTTTACTAACACAGTATTAGATTTTATCATCCTACTGAATGTATGCAAGCATACAGTTTTCTTTCAGGACTGGAAAATATAAGTTCAGGAGTAGGAGGGAAAAAAAGCCTTTGACTGTGAATGTAGTTAGGCAGTTGGACAGCCTGCCAAGGCATGTTTTACAGTTGTCAACGGTGAATTGTTCAGTGCTAGACGAGATACCATGCACCGGGAATGTGTGTAAGGCACCAAATCAATCCCTCTGCTGTGCTAAGCTGGACAAGATGACTCACTAGAATGCTTTCCAACTGAAATTATTCTTATTAAACAATGAAAAGCATGAAAAATGCAAACCTCAGAAACAGGAGCAGAAAAAGAAATAATAATCAAACACTAGTCCGTACCTGTAGTCCTCTAGGAGCAAAGCAGGTATATGCGTGTGATGTAAGAATGAAGAGACAAATACACAATGGTACAGGAAATTAATTTAAGTTCAGTTTTTTCAAAGCATTCTGTTTATTTTTTTAAAATTTATTTTGTTTTGCAATTCTCTATTTACTAAACATTATTCAGATAAGTAATTAGCTGAAGTTTGGCTTAAACAAAAACGTGTTTATCAAAACATTATACCACAAAAGAAAGCTACAAGGCAAAGGATAATAGAATGGGGAGAGAGTGAGAAATAGTGTAATGTGCAAGAAATGTCCCTAGAGAGTTCAAGATAAACTTAATGAATAAAATGCATATATTTTACGGCCATATAAAAGAATCATTCTTCATCCAGTTCTTCTAGAGAAGTGTTCAAGTCATTGAAAACAAAACAAAAGCCTTTTCCCCCTCTTTTTTCTTTTGTCTTTTTTTTTTTTTTCTTCCTTTTTTCTGGGAAGCCTTATTATTGACAGATTCAAAAGCCAAATAAAGGGGGATTTATGAAAATTGAAGACTTCCCAGGAAAATACTTCTGTATTCAGCGTAAAGCTTATATTTCTTCTTCCCTTTGGAAACTGTGAACTTCACTCCCAAGGGCAGTCTATTGACTTGTTGCGTGCGTATTAATAAGTTTTTCTTTTTAATGGCTTAGTTAAATGCAGAACTATACAGAAAAACTATATAAAGGTTTGGGTTTTTTTTTAAAAAAAAGGTCATTATTTTCTTTTATTATTAATTCAGTGGATGCTACAAGCCCTAGTTTCACTATCACATTTGAGAAAGGATGGGAAAGAATTTAGTGGCACTTTTAAGCTTTGTGTTATTTACTTCTACCATAAGATGCAGAAAATAGTAAACTATTATTCTATTATTTAAATATTGAAAATTCTTATAAGGCCCTTTCTTTTATAATTTACAATAACTGTGGTTTCCAGAACACCCTCCCTTTTCTTACAGATGTCCCAGAGAAATCCTAAGCACTATTTATCAACTAGGTAATGATTTCACAACAGAAATAGAAAGATTAAAAAACCCCAAAACCCAAAGAACTTCAAAAACATAAACAGTAATATATGCTAATATGTGCTAATTTAGATCTACAGAGACAATCTCAGATGAAGAATTTAGTAATTTTTCAGTTAAATTTTGAATATTGTTCACTGCTGACGTTTAATCAAGAATTCTCTTGGTATTTCTTGTCTTTCAAAGATTTAGTTCCCATATGCATACCTTACTGTCAAACTTAGGAAAAAACCCCAAATTTTAAGCCAGAACCTGAACACAATTTAATGCCTTAAAAAGTATTAAAGAAAAAAAGATATTTTTCCATATGTGTTATTAGTGTTTGATTTAGTTTATTTTTAATGCTTAGAATTAACCACATAGGCTTTCACAAACCAGTTTTAACTGTGTACAGATAATCTGGTTCTCCCCTTTCTCTCCAGGAGAGCTGCTTTACTGCTATTCCAATGATGTCAGAAGGAAAAGTTTACTTTAAAAATCCTTCGTTATATTAGAAATCAGGAATATTGATAAAAATTATTCCTTTAAACTCTCATCTAGTTTCTTGTTTCCCAGATAGTTTTATGTTGTTTAACTTCAATAACAAAACCAGATCAATCTTTTTTAATGTTGTTCACAACTGGTTTAAAGTTTGTTTCTGTTTTCTACCGCATTTACTCAGGCCTTTGCCAGCACTTTGGGAAAACAGAAGAGAAATGTTTTCATTAATCTTAGTTTCTGATTACCTTTGCAAATGTTAAATTCTAGACTCATAAGTCTGCAGATGTCTATTCTTTCATAGGTACGATGTATTGGAAGATGAGTGTAGTTGAAAGCAAGCCAATATAACTACAACAGTGATTTGCTTTAGAGCTAAGAATTAGTTTTAAGAATAATGAATATTTTCTCTGATATTAGCTAGACCATTGGACTGTGTTATCTCCTTTCACTTTCTCACCAATAAAATGAAAATTATACTTAGACAAGGCTGTGCTAAACCAGCATGACTATTTCTAAAACACTGCTGCTGCAGACGCATGTAAACCCCTTGTGGGTCAGGGCCTCTCTGCACTGCCTGTAACCTGGGGGCTGTGGAACGAAGTTGGCTGGGGATGGAGGATACTGCACCACCCTGATGACCCCATGGCCCCTGCTACCCTGGCACCCTGGGCCATCCTTGCCTGTGCTGTGCCCTATCACTGTGTTAAGACTAATTTCTGTTTTCCTACCCTTGCAGGCGGTTGAATGCCTTGATTAGCACTTACCTGGATTCTTGCTAATTTTTGCACATGACCAAAACGTAATACATTATAAGCAATGTGAAAAGCACAATTCTTTTCAGTTGCTATGCCACTCAGTCTTCTACCTTGAGGGGACTTGATTACAAGTACACTGAATTAATGTGCAATACAATATTATTGCAGAGAAATTGTTTCTAAATGGAGCATTACCCCAGGAGATTTTTAGATTAAAACCTGAGAATAATCTTGGAAATATTTTAATATCTGTAAATGGGACAGGAATGTGTTAGAAAGGCTAAAAGCATGATAATTTATGTACCTGGACAAGACTTGAAACATACCTCTATCAACATTTCTGTTCATGGACCTACAACTTTGTTACTCTCAAATTTTCTGAAACTAGTTCTGATCCCAGCAAATTCCACACAAGACCAGCTTCAGATGAGTTTCTTTCTTTCCACTGCAGAATTTTGGCAGGATCATCAAAATAAGCTAAGATTAGCATTAGACTTTGGGTTTCAAATGCCATAATATAGATAAAACATCTGCCTCCTCAACATAATGATTCAGATGCTATGTCTGGCTCAGGAATTCTTTCAGCCATTAATTGCTCAAAAGCTAGAGGAAGTATTCATCTCTATGCCCAGTATATTATTATATACTTTCCCTAAACAACTGCTGCCAGCCCCTGATTCACACATGCTTTTGACATATCTCAGTTGCAGATATCACATTCTAGGAAGAATATCGTACTCCTAAACTAATTAGAAATTCTAAAAACTCTCAGCTTTTCAACAAAGCTGCCACTACTACGGAAGACCAAAAGCTGTTGTGAAATCTTACAGTCCTCTGTAATGCCTAAAATAAAAGCTATAGCTGTACATATTTCAGGTACATGGAAAAGTGCATACAGACATGGATATGTAAAGCTTTATAAGCATCTTATATGGCTCAAGGCATGAGTGTCAGGTATGTTTCATGCACTGAAAAGTAAGTTAATGATACCTTGTTTCATAAGGACATTTTAAATTGATTTTTACTACCACGTTGATACTTGTTGATCTGCAGAGCAGTAGCATGGCAAAAAGCTGAAATGTACTAAAGTTGTTTCAGTGGTGAGTGATTTTATTTGGCTGGCAAATTTAATTTCTTTTTCTCTGGGTGGTGGATTTGAAATGTAGCATAAGTTCAGTCATGTCCATCAAATCCAGCTATGTTGAGAGTGAGACTTATTAGGTTTTTCATGTAATATATGCTGGCTTTGGTCTGATATGTCATTTTTCTTCACTTGTGAGGAGACCTTAGAACTCACTTGTGGTAATGTCATTGGTGATTTATTAGTTTCCTCACTTGTGAAGATAAATGTCATATCAGACCTCAGTCATCATGCCTCCCCTCTACATATAAATCCAGATTTAGGAAAGAGAGTGAGAAAGAGAATAAGGGAATATTCCCAAATGGTTTATGGTTAAGCGAGTCAAGCTTTCTGTTGTAGAAATTGGACATTTACTTTAATAAATCTTGTTGTTCGCACATTTCTTCTTTAACATATCCCTTCAGGCAGACACCACTGAAACATTCAGGTGCTTCCTTTCATGCTGCACATAACTTTTTTTTTCTAGGAATGCCAGTAGTGATTGGTAAAAGCCCTTTTAAAAGCTTTACCAGAGGAAATGGCTGGCAGAGAGGTACATTTGTCAGATTCACAGAAGGGCAAAGTTCCCATTTAGAAATGAAACCTGAATGCCACTTACGTGTATCTTCTGTCCAATTTTATGGGCTTTCATATATCACTCAAAACTTGAAGAAAAAACTGTGCACAAAATAGAATAAAACAAGACTGAAGATTGAACACCATTCTAGTTCATTTCTAAGATTCCATGGATACTGTGTTACAAAGGATCACAAATCAGGGGCATCTCTTTTTCGCTTTTGAATCCTAGAGACTGGGATCATCCCCTGATGTGTAGGACACAATACCCAGAATGAAGTTAAGCAGTTGTGTGACAGGTTGAATTAGAATTACTATAGATATGCCACTTGCCATGATGCAGATGTATAGCAAGCCAAAAGGGATACAAATAATATCATTGTAATTTAAATCTTCATGAATTACTCTTAACAGCTGAAGATGTTTAAGTTGTCAAAGCATCTGCTTTGTGGAGTGACTTTCTGATAAACAAATTAACCGTCTTGAGTCTGCAGTCTTTCTTCATGCTGGTGAAAGGCATTTAGCTTTGGTCTACTTTACTTGCCCTGATGAGACTGTATCATGAGATCTATACCCACAAAGCAGCTTGATTTCTGTACAGAAACAACTAAATTGCCCTCCAGAAAAATGTTTGTTACGTTGAAAGCTATGATACAGCATCATGATAGCTAAGCTCAGTGAGGGCAGTCACGCCTGCAGCATAGATGTTGCCTGTAAGCAGGATGGTTCTTAAGGCTTTAGTTTTTCTGCATTCATTCCTCCTGCAGGTCTGACAGATCCCAAGTTTGATGAACTTCTGGCCGTGCTTCTTGTGGGAGAGGAGGACGGAGACTGATCGTTACTAACAGGAAGTAAGAAAACAGCTGAGTCTTACGAAGTAAGAAAGAAAAACATGTTTATCTGGCCAAAAGGTGTTTGTGTGTTTATAACCATATATAGCTATGTAACTGCTTGAATGCCTTCTGCCCTGAGCCCGGTGGAACATATAGCTGGAATTTGTATCTGAGTTCAGAGATATAAATATGACCTTCTTTGCACAGTAAAGCTTCTCTGGTTGCACCACAGCCTGAGTCTGTGCCTTCATACGCTACGCTTGTCTGCTCTTAGGTATTTTCCAGAGGAAAAGAGGACAAGAAAATAATTTTTTTGACATCTCTTTCTTATGAAATGGACAAGGAATGTTACATATAGATGTATGCACACTATATCATACAGCATAATGAAAACCCCGTCCCGTGTATTGCAGTAATATCCTTCTGGGACCAGTAGATGCCATCCCAACAGGAAGAGTTCCTTGTGCATACCTTTATTAGTTGACTTGCAATTAAATTAAAATTTTCTAAAGAAAAACCCCCAACACACAAATGTAAATACCTTATACCATATGTGTCTCAGTGGTATTATGATTTATGGGGCGTTTTGACCATAGTGTACAGGTCCTTCACAAAACTTTTCATGTCAGAGAAACATGCATGAGTTCTATTTCTCCATTTAATGCTGTTGGCCCAAAAGGGAGAGAAACATGAGGTGAGGATGGATTTTATTTGGACTACGTGAGATATGCCTAGAATTATCGTGCTGAGCTTTATGAAACCCACAGTCCTTGTTTCTCACTGTCCCTTTAGAGGAGTTTATGGCTACCTACCATAGCTCCCCTCAGACATAGTTAGATGTTTACTCCAGGAAAGCCTGATATGAGAGACAGATTATGTGCTAAATCAAGAGCTAGGAGTATCTATGTCTACAGACTGTCTTCATTTCCTTGCAGACACACAGACTTATAGACTCCATGACAAGGTACCCTGGTGAGAAAGTTTCCACCCTTGATGGAAACTGTTAAAACTAGCAGAACTGGTATGGGAGCTGTTAGACTAGGACTTGCTTCTGAAGCTGCACAGAAATTTTTCACTATGGGCAAGCTGGCTGGCCCATCACACTTAACCGCATCCTGAGCGTGAAACTGGAATGGAAATGTACTAAACCAACGGTTGTTTTTTGCAGAAAAGCAGACAAACAAACCCAAGAACAACACCTAACAGAATTTCAGGTTATTTTAGCGTAAAATCAACTCTACTTACAAATATAAGATTTAATGTCAGATCCCTGGATTTGCCAAATGATGTCTGAATGAAAAACTTGCTGCTAGAAGTGAGTCACAGGATTTGTCTTACTTTAGGTACAGTCAAGAGATTTCTGCTTTACAAATTGATCAATCACCTCATTGCAAGTTCAGGCAAGTTATACTATTTATGTTACATGCATTATAGAAATTGTTTCAAGAGCAACTGTGAGGCTGAACTATGCCATTACTAAGATACTGAAAGGTACTCCGTTTAGGAAAGTTTAGACGGACATCTGAACACCTAAGTTTTACAGATAATATCCCCATAGTTTAACTCTGTACAAAGCTTTTAAGAAATCAGAAATCTGGTCTACAGTCAGAAGAGTTAAGCTGAACAACTGAAAGAAAAACATGATGAGGGTTATTCATAGCATTGCCTCAGCAGTCTGCCGCTGCATTACACCATTGTCCTCTTTATACAGATATGTTAGAAATGGTGCAAGAGAACCAAACAGAATGCAAGCATAGATTCAGATAGAAAATCTTATTTCTTTTTGTCCTCAGTCTTGTAGACCTTCCTAAGAGCAGGCTGAAAAAATTCAATCTCCAAATCAAATCTCTCCCCATAATGCTGTGTCATTGAACTAAATTGCCACCTGATGAAGTACCCCAGCAACATAGCACCAATTCTGTTATGATTAAAAGTTAGTCCTTGTTTCAGCATAGGCTGAGTCAAATCCCAATACTATGACTGTATAACTGATTTTTCAAGCTTAAGAGGATTTTAGCAATCCTTAAATAATTACATATTTTTATGTATAATACCATATTATTTCTAAAATAATTTTAATGTGATATTCTATGCCATAAAATTAGTTTCAGTGCAAAAGGAGATCCTTTAGTCTTTGTAACAGGGGGAAAAAATAGAATTGCTTGTTTGATATGATGTGATTCATAACACCTACAACCTACGCTGGGCCACAATGTACATCAATATTCCTTCCACAGTACTAAAATATATCCAGAGAAGTACAGTAGAAGTTAATCTGGACTGAATATTTTAGCTAACATACAGATAAGTGAGTACTGTACATATTAATGCCAGGGAGATTGCCCAGCACTGTGTGTTACTACCATGCATTTGAATAATTATTATGAAAAAAAAGAAAACCTGTAGAAGAAAACAAACTGCTCTTCCAAGCTTTTCATGCAGTGAGTTTGGTTGAGGAATCAAAGCATGAATGTCTGGAAATCTCCAGATTACAGTAACTTTTTTTCTAGGATGAAATTACTAATATTAAATACTGCACAGCATGAAAGGCCAAGAAAAGAGAAGTTACTTCCACTTTGCGGAAGCATTCTTTCAAACAGAATTTTCTCAGCCTACATCCAACCCTGCCTGTATAGACACAAGAGAAAGGGAGGGAAACATCCTCTTGTCCCGTCTTGTTGTTACTCATCAGAAATGTTAATGAAGTACCAATACTGAGATACCCTTAATTGTTCCTTCATTAAGGCTGGAATTTGACAAACTTCTCTGCAATGTTAGCTAAAGCTCTAAAAGAATTCTTATATTACATTGTTGGCTTGCATATAAAACTCTGTCTTCTGTTTGGTGTTTGGGTTTTTTTTCAGAGAATGGTGAGGTTTCATCTGGCAAAGCAACGCAACCAATGATCATAACATGTATCTTCTCATACCTGACACGGCAGTATTTGAAATACCCACTTACCTGGAGTTTTTGTTTCCTGTCTCTGAATATGTCTATTTTATCTCAGAAAAGATGTTTCAGTTTGTATACCTATTCTAGGTGTTTGTTACTTATTTTGTATGTAACAGTAAATTCAGTCTGGTGTCTGTATAATTGGTTAAATGAAGTCAAATTCACAGCTACTTCAGGTAGACAACGTCAGGGATGAATTGCACGACAAATACATATCACACTGTGGGTATATTAATAGAAATAAATGACTATTCAAGACTTTGGTGCAACTTTCTTTGTTCTTTTTGCAGAGATTTACCTGGTAGACTCAAATCTCTAGGTTAGATTTTGCTATGTCTTGAGTTATCTATTCCTCAATAATTTAGCATTTCACATGTTGTCTTGGAGATGATTACCACACTGCAAAATGAATCTATGCCTTTGCTGACTAGGTAACATGAAGTTATCATACAGGTTACTACAGCCAGTTGAAAAAGTAGCTATTTGACCAGACAATTGGAATTGTAGAGGCTGACACAGATGACATAGGTTCTTTCTTTTCTTCTGGAAGATTTAAGGGAAGTGAGAAATCCTTTAAACATAGCAAAGGCTCAGAAGTGGCAAAATAAGGTGTTTAAAAGTGATTCAGAGAAAGACTGAATTTTAACTTGCAGTATGCAAGAAAGCTTGTAGTATGCAGTGTATTTATGAAATGAGCAAGGTCAGAGCACGTACATTGAGAGGGAAGCCAGCTGATGGCTAAACAGAATACAACAGGTTTTCAGCTGGAGTAATTCCCTGAATTGGCTCAAGACACAGCTGCTGGCCTGGCTGAATGAGAATTGTGGTGGAGAATGGGTCAGTATAGGACTGCTCTTTTTAGCATGAGCAGGTAAATATACCAACCTAAAGTGACGGTAGGATCACAACCCTGAAGGGATCCTCCTATAGTACTGAGAGTAGGTGAATCTTTCAGTATTGCTTTCCTCTGAGTTGCTATGGCTATGTTTAAAGCAGTGTGAGTTAGATGATTGATCCTCCTGCTCCCGTATCCTAGGCTGGACCAAAAGGAAGTTGCAAAGCAACCTGTTTAGGTCATTGACCTGTAAAAACTGCTGCACATTGTGTCCTCTCCTTATTTTAAGGGTAGCCCTATGCAACCAGTATCTCAATATAGTGAGTCATTGACTATATGCAGTTATTAACCTATATCATTCCTTTAAGAATGAGGTTGCTCTCCCTACTGTTAATTTTGAATTCCAAGTAATTATTCTGTCCTCATTAAATTCTGACTGGTAGTTGACTATTTGCTAGTATGTATCACAACTGAGTTTTGGTGGTCGTCAGTGTGTCTAACAAAACTTGAGTAGCTCAAAGGGCATGGACAAAGTGATCCTTCTCTATATTTCAGCTTTATTACTATCAAGAGATCATATCCAGCGACAGGTGCTGATTATAGGGTATAACCTCCCAGCAAATGTTTTAGTAATTTGAACTAATCATTCCCAATGATATTTTAAATCTTCCCCCAGGTATTTTGAATGCAATCCCCCAGAGAGAAACAATTAATGTTCTAAATGTAGTTGCATCCTCCGAATACAATTTGGTATTCCATGGTCTGGTGATCCCTTTGGCTGGGAAGCACAACACTGTTCAAGATACGGCAGCTTTCCCAGGAATATTCTTGAAAGGGATGAGGGATCATTAAGATACTGCAGTACATATAGCTCTTTGATGCATCTGTTTTAATGGGAACGAGCACATATTATAGTTGGGTTTTTTTCTTTGATTTAGCTTTGTCATTTTTTAGCATAGCAATTTGCCAGTGAAGGATGATAAACAGTAATATTTAGGGTTGGTCTTTTGTTTGTTTCTTTTTTATAAATTAAATGGGTAAATCAGTGTCCAAATTGTTTTCTCTTTGTTTTCTGTGGTAATTTCAGAAAGTAATTGTTATTTGTATTTTGCAGTGACTTCAGATTAATAGCAAATAGGCACCATCAATTTGCATTGAAACCATTGTTAGATAAATAATAATTACTTGGCAAAGTACTTGCTGAAAATGCAGTCAATTAACTTGAGCATTGTTTTACATTCAGCTGTAATTTATAAAAGATCAATCAGTGGTTTTTAATGGTATTTATGTCTTTTCAAGCAGCTATAGTATAGAGCTAACATTATAGTACTTAAGGAACACTTTTAAGTCCTGTCATTAATTTCGTTTCTTTCAAATGGTAAATATCAGCAGTTTGATGATATCCACTAAGTGGAACTACTGCTACCAAAACACCCTGCTTATTTCATTCTGTTTATAAATGCATAAAAAGATACATGTGCTGTTTAAATAACACTGTTCCAGGTCCTATTGACCCTTCAAATAAATTTTTCCTTTAGCAGGACAATGTTTGTCGTGGCCTGAGAATGAGACAGTGCAAATTCATACCAAGAGGAGTAACAAGACATAAAAATTTTTAAAATGGTATTTTATTTCAGAGTTATAGTCAGGTCAAATAAAAGTGTTATTAATTAATAGCATCTTTGTAGAAAACATCCATAATCCCTCATAACTATGTGTGTGTCACTAAGTTCTGCTTATTGAAGGGCCTTTTTTTTTTTCTTTACTGTGTTTATAGCTTCCACTTTTGTGCTCTCCACAGTGGGGAGAGAAAGGGGAAGGAACACAAACACAAATAAGGTAGGGAGGAAGCTTCTAGGTTATGAAATCAATCCCTTGCAGGGACTATACTATTCAACTGCTTTAAAAACTGAATTTTCTTATAAACATTTAAGTTCTTCTTGTCTCCATTATTTTCAATGAAAGACCATTTGAAAATTTGATAGGTAGGCAGGCTCAGAGCCTGTTTATAAATTAAATCTAAATTTATTCATGTTCAGTTTATGTCCATTTGTTCTTGTGCCAGCATTGTCTTTTAGCTCAAGTGGTTGTTTTCTCTCCTTTGTGTTCATTTCCTTGTGTCTGAAGACAGCAATCCTATTCCTCCTAATACTTTGCTTTTCTGTTCTAATGAAACAAGCTTTTTTGTTCATGTTTCATGAGAAAAAAATCTTTTGTGGATCATGCTTTGCTGTACCTTTTCCTCTTCAAATTAATTGATCGATTTATACGCTCACTTTAACGGTTACAGAGCTTTATTTTCAGTGTCCTTTAGGGAGCAGAATGGGGAGAAAGTTTTCATAAGCTCTTCCTCACTTCCTGCCTCTACTGTCTTCAGGTGGAAGTTGGCATTTAGTTTGCCTGAAAAAATTACTAACCACATTTGAAATCTAGAATTATTTCAGCTGGAAATCTCACTAAATCATGTTAAAGAGCATAGAAAAACACCCACTGATTTTTGCTGTTTTAGAAACATTATCTCATTAAGTTACTAACCAATTATGGGTATCAGAAGGCACAAGTAGAGTCATTTATCCTCCCCTTGATGCATATGCAGGACTGCAATAAGCCCATTAGAGCCAGTGAGATATATGGGTGTTTATAATGGGAATAACAGGCCCCAGTGGGTGGCAAAGGGGGAGCAGGAGTCTGAACTCAAGATTGGAAGCCAACAGCTTGAGTCCTAATTAATGCTGGGTGAACATTTTGAAACAAATAATGTGTTCAAAAAATGCTGTGGTTTTGCCTGTTTTGTATCTTACCTTCCAGACAGCCCATAATACCAAAATATTACTCTCAGTTTACTTCTGTTGGGAGAATCCATTTTTTTGTATGAAGAAAATCTTTCCAGAACTCTTTCTGAAATATTCAGTGGTTTTCTGCTTTGCCAGGTGTACAGAATTCTTTCTAGGCTGTTATTAGTGAACATAAACTTGGCAAACAAAGGGGTAACCTGAATCCTTCAGGTAAAGTGGAGGGAGGAAAGAAAAGGAGCTGGAGATTTCAAGGGCATAAGGGACACAAAGACGCTTTAAAATCTTCATCTCACCACCTTAAGACAAAAATGAGCTTTTGGCTAAGTACCATAACAGGACCCTAAATTTAATTATACTTGTGTTCTTTCCACAGGGATTCTGAAAGATGTTGATTCACTGGCTGTCTGGCAGACTTTACATTCAGTCATGTCACACTTTTGCCAAGTAGTTGTATGTAAGTATGAATGTGGCATTACTTTTGTAAGTTCTCATCTGATCATCCTTTCTTGGATGTTGTAATTGCCTGTAGAGAACTAAATACGTTCCCATATACAGCACTACTTATAGTTTTCTATGTTTGCTGAGACCATAAGTTTTAACTCAACATGCACATCTTTTCCATTTTCTCTAATCATTATTTGTGGGTGTGGTGCACTGCTGTTTGCAAAGAATTATCCTAAACTTTTCTAATCTTTTGCATTTTGGAAGGTTGTTATAATTGGAAGGTTGTTGATTTAAATAGTTTGCCCTGAATTTCAATCATATTTTACTTATATTGACTAAATTGATCTCTATTTTATCTGTTTTGTCCCTATTATGGCAATTTCTTCTTATCTTGAAGTCAACAAATGTATGCTGTTTGGTGTTTTTTCTGTTACATTACAGGACAATGGCTGAATAGTTGCAGAAGTGCTCCCCATGGCTTACTGTCCTTCTTATCTCCCTATGTATGTCACATTATTTCCTCTACAGCATCTGCCAGTTACACTTAACCAAACCATGCTCCTCCTATATTCCATCTTCAGTCATTGTAAGTGATGTGCTGTGTGCTTGCGACTACTTGGCCCTGTTTGCAAGGGCTGTGGTGGGACTTCTCGCAGCTCTCAGTCTATGTTGCTGTCCTGGTTTCAGCTGGGATAGAGTTAGTTGTCTTCTTAGTTGCTAGTATAGTGCTTAGTTTTGAATTTGGTGTGAGAACAATGTTGATAACACACTGATGGTTTTAGTTGTTGCTAGGCTGTGTTTGAACTCTCAAGGACTTTTCAGTTTCTCAGGCCCTGCCAGCAAGAGGGCTGGAGCGGCTCAAGAAGCTGGGAGGGGACACAGCCAGAACAGCTGACCCAAACTAGCCAAATGGATATTCCATACCATATGACGTCATACTCTGTAAAAAAGCTGGGGGAAGAAGGAGGTGGGGGGGATGTTTGGAGTGATGGTGTTTGTCTTCCCAAATACTGTTATGCGTGATGGAGCCCTGCTTTCCTGGAGATGCTGAACACCTGCCTGCTGACGGGAAGTAGTGAATGAATTCCTTGCTTTGCTTTGCTTGCATGTGTGGCTTTTGCTTTACCTGTTAAACTGTCTTGATCTCAACCCACAAGTTTTCTCACTTTTACCCTTCCGATTCTCTCCCCCATCCCGCTGGGGGAGGGCAGCTGTGTGGGACTGAGCTGCTGACTGGGGTTAACCCAGGGCTGCAGAGAGTAAACAAGTGTGCTTTCTTCTCAGCACAGATTGCTTCTCTTTCCAGCAGCTGATTTCAATGTAAAGAAAAATATCTTGCTAAGATTTGCTTAACGACATCTTTTCAGTTTGTACAGTATCTAGCAACAAATAAAACTTAAAATAATTTATTTTTGGCTCACATTGTGATTACAAGATGTTATATCAACATTTCTTTACACTTACAGCATCCTTGTAGGCCTTGCTACCATTAGCTGTCCTTTCCTATCAGGGCAGGAAGGTGTAACTATGACAATTATTTGCCATTTTACTTCGAATCTGTCATTTTAACTTTCTGAACTTGCTAAATACTATGAAAACAAAATTTCTTCCACCAGAATAAATTAACCAGTATATATGCAGCTACTCCTCAGGGACATGAAGCTACATTATGAGATCTATCTTTCTAGCAAGGTATATGCAAGTTAAAACTATATCTTCTAAGTTCTTTTTCATTCTATGAGGTTCCTGAGGTGTTTTTGTAGATAAGATTTAAACTGCTTGTGTTTTTTAACACCCTGTTACAATTACAGATTTCATCCTATCAAAGCTGTTGAGCATTATATTAATGCTACCTAGCATGATCTACAGAATCTTAAATATCAATGATGCCTGACATAAGTGTTTCTTCTACAAGAGTGCAAGGAAACCAGGGACCTCTGCGTGGTTTATGTGTCTGTCTAATATTTTAAGTTCAATTCAAGTCAAAGGGAAAAGGCATTCCCCATTCTGTTGTAGGAAAAAACTGTATGCATTATTAGCAATCAATTGCACCTTAACAGGGCACTTTAGGAAACCAACATGAACGCCACTTCCAACTGACACACTGTTTGTTCTCATAAAGTAGAAGTTTTTCTCAGAACTTTATGCTATTTAGCTTGTACCTTAGTGCACAGACCTTGTTTATTTGGTGAAGAAACGATAGGGTTTGCATGGCAAATTAAGAAATCCTGAAAACCGTATCAAATAGCTGCTGATTACAACCTGAATTATGTGACTGCAGTTCTAATGATCTCTAAGGAAAAATATGTGTATCATCTGATTCGTTTGAAACCTGAAGTATAGATATTGTATCTATAGTATTAAAGATCTAGCTTTTCATCATTTCATCTTTTACTATAGGCCATAAAAAATATCTTGGGAGAGCTGGGATTATGTAACAGTGGAGAAAGTGACTTGGCCTTTCAGTGGTACTGATAACAACTGAAGTGAAAGAGGGTTTGATTGTAACACTCTGGATTCGATTAATCTACAACACAAGCCCCTACAGACACAGACACCATTTAGCTGGCAATCAGCCGCTGCCCGGGGGAGGTCTACGGTTGGATCGCTGGCAGTGCTAATAGTCAGGTACTTTGTAAAATCTCTCTAGGGCTTGTCTGAGCTTTGATTTAGCTCAGTGATAGTCATCTCTCAAAAATATTTTCCCAGTGTTTAAATTGAGACAAGCCTGCTGTGAGAGAGGTGTTCCAGCATGGGAGGCCGCAGCCCTGGGTCTGGTTTGGTGCAGGCCTGCCTGGTTACCTGCTGCAGTTAGGCAATCACCAGTAAACAAAAAGCTTTCTTTCCACTTCAAAATTCTTGTATAATTGGTTCTGAAATTAAATAGTAAAGAAATAAGCCTTGGTCTTGGATGAAGTCAGACATGATACAGTCCTTCACCCATGCATTTATCAAAGACAGATTCATTTTCATGTCTGAGTGGATGGCTAATTAGCTGGGTGCTAACAATGTTTGGCCTCTGAGGATTAAGATGACATTTCAAAAACCTCTCTGCTCTGCAAAAATCTATGCCATGTCAGACAGCTTTACATTCATAAAAGGAACATAAGTTAATATTCTAATTAAAAGAAATTATGAATAAGTTACACGAAGTCCCCAGGGTGCTTTATGCACAGTGGAATTCTCACTGCATGAAGGAGTTCATAGGGAAGTTTCTCCATGTTAGCGATTCCCATTTGGGATTTATTCTACAAGAAGAAGCCACTACTCTGAAAAAATGGCATGCAGCTCTAAGAATATGAAACTGTTCTTGTCAGTCCTTCGCTCGATAAAATCCAGAAGACAAGCTGGAAATCAGTTCAAAAAGGCAAAGCATGTCATTCTTCTTTATTTTATTTTAAATCTGGTAATTAGTTATTTGATTTTACATTTCAGCAGACTGAAACATATCCTATGCTCCATCCAAAGCTTGTCTGGTAGTACAAATTAGTTTAGGTTAATCTGGCAAATATTGTTCTCCCACTCCATGGGATATGATAGACATAACAAAAGTGTGTAAAATTAACAAAAGCATGCCTTTTACCCAACCCAGTGTTGGTGATTGACAAGCCCTGCAGGTTTCTCCTCACTGAACTGCAAGGGACTCATTCAGAACCATGAAAACCAAGTCATGAGCTAGTCAGAGTATCATGAGAAAGTGCCAGGTAGAAACCTTGTGGCAGGCTCCGAGCAGCAGGAGTGAACTTGAGGGCTGAAGCTTTCGTGGCAGATATGCCTGTCCAGCTCTTAGTTTTCTACAATTCTGACCTCCTCAGTCCTGTAATGTGTAGTCCACAGGGGTCCCACGGGAGGCAAAAAAGTGCCAAGAGCTTTTAAGCTTAATCATGAGACTGAGCTGGCACAGCTGGGCGAATGGCAGTAGTCTCTGACCAGGAACAGGGAAGACAATCTGGTGCAGGAGCAACCATCTAAATCTTCAGGAGCTTGTCTGGTAGAGCAATACCAACTATCTCCCAAAGGCATTCAGGTGCCTAATGTCCTACTGACACTAACCTTTCCTTCTGCTAAGATAATTTTTTTCTTCTCTGCCACTGTGCTTTGCCCTCATTGAGAGGTTCAATTACTTATTCTCTAATATTGACATGCTTTCAGCAGTGAATAGCAAAGTATCTTCGGTGTAAGATGAAAAATAGGAAAGTGCAAACCTGTGAATATAAATGAGTTTGTAAATTCCTAGAAAAGGATCCTATTTTAACCTTCTTTTTCCATTTCATAATGTGTCATAGAATCATATTATAATTGAACCGCTGATTGAAAGTCAATACTTCATAAAACTAAGAGACATAAGGTAATAATTAAAGTAATTAATCAAGCAATTGTTGCTGAACTTTTAAACTTTCACAAGGAGAGAAGCTATAACATACAAAGCCTGAAAAAGGAGGGTGTAGTAGAATTACTGGAAATGTTATGGATACCATTAAAAACTAGTTGACCTAAAGAAAGAGGACAGACATAATTAAGCATACATTTGTTTCTGTGTGCATAGTGTTAAGTATACAGTAGGATTGGCTTGAAAAGAATTACTTAGTGGTAGTTTAAGGAATATGCTTCATCTCCAATGGCAAAGTTTTACAGTAGCTTCCGACTGCCCTCTGTCCAACTCCCATCTAAATGTATGTAGCTCTCTTTTTCCTACTTGCTTTTGATCTATAGATACAGCAAGAAGAATCACTTTGTCTTTAATGTGCCAGAAACCTATCACTTTTGTACTGTATGCATTTCTTCAATGTAGCTATGATCCAAAAGGGCCATTGGTATAAAGTGCAAGAAGACATGAACACAACTCAGGGCAAGAAAATTAATGCAAATAATCTCTAATACAGAAGTGTTCCATTGTAAATTAATATTAGCTTATCTTTACATTACATTGTAAGAGAAAGAAATGAAAGGAAAGGAAGATAGGAAGGGATGTGACTACAGTGCTTTGGCCAGAGGCTTATAAGTGTCACCAATCACATTTTAATGTTGAGATTTTTATGCATTCAGAATATTAAAATTTCTATTAAATTTTTAATTAAAAACTCATGGAATACATATTGTAGTAATAGCATGCTCTCTAAAGAAATTGATGTATGCACATTCTGAGGAAATGGGAATGTTTTAAATTTATAAACTAAGAGGTTTTCTTAGAGAATTAGCTATACGAACATCTTCTGCAAACATCCTGGGACAGCACAGACTCATTACATTTTCTGTACTAAATTCCATTTCTTGAATAATCTTTGTCTCCTGGGCAATTATTCATTACCATTCAAGAAGAAAAGGCATGTGCTCAACGTCAAATAAACATCCAGTCTCTACAGAGAGGGAGCAGTGCACACTGAACAAGCGGTAAATGCTGATCTAGAAAAAGACGAGCTTTGGGCTGAACTTGGGTGAAATTCCGCCTCTGCTGAAATCTACTCAAATTTCTCAAGAGTCTTAATGAAGTATTATTAAGTGTTGTAGCTAAGGCACTGAAGTATCTCAGTTGTGCTGCATGTTCTACTCAGGTGTTTTTGATGTCTTTATTGCCAAATTAATTGATGAATTATTGGGATAATGTTTGACGTGAACTATGTCTTTTATTAAATACTAGGAAGGTCCAGTTGCTGAATCAGTGATCCTGCTTAGCTCCTCAGCAGTTTAAAATCTTCCCATTAAGTATTCTTCTGTCACCACTTTTATGAATTTTGACAGTTTGTTCAGGCTGTATCCAGCAGAGCTAGACAGAGGAATTATTTATCCTAAATGGAAAAATTCATTGCATGTTTTCAAACACCATCTTTTCCCACAACTGTACAACCCCCAAACATTTATGGGAAAAGGGAAGACCTAGAATAACAAGTAGCTTGGTCAGGTTTTTTGTGGGGAAATCAAAGCCTGGGAGCCTGTTCTGGTATTATCTGAAATCCAAAGTGATGCACCGATGACTGTGCTGGATGAGGCTGCCCTTTTCGGAAGACATCCACTTTAGGCATACATAACTGTTCATTTGATCAGATTACAAAGTTTCTTCTAGGGTCAGCGTTAGGCCGTTCCTCTAGTTCTCCACGAGTACCCGTGTCACATCTTCCTGTCTTTGTAAGCTCATCAGTCTTCAACTGCTATAGGTCTGTGTTAGCATGTGAATGGCGATGGCTCTGGATGGATAAAAAAAAAAAGACATCTTGCACCAGTTGCTTAATCAGGTTGCCTGGTAGCACTTACAGCGTGATGATTTCAATAGGCAGCGCTCTCCAAGGCAGTGTCTGTGAAAGGTGTATCAAGCTCCTGAGACCTCCTAAACCCAAGACTCAGACCCCACAGTGACACTGCAGCAGATTTATAACTAAAAATTTCGACACAACAGATACTTACAACAGATTCCTTTATAAGTAATATTCCTTGCCGTGGGCAGTGTATAGTAATGTGGTGCATTTAAGGGGATACAGACATACTGTCAGAGGAAATAGCAAGATGAGCTACTGATCATGACATAGAACTCATGAAGTTAGCAAGCTGAACCAGGAGAAACTGAAAATATTGATACTGTAAAAGGAAGTGGTTCAATTAGGAACCAGTGAGCATAGCCCTTATTCCAAGTGGGCTAAAGTTTCTCTTGCATGGGGGAGATCAGTTTCCCTTAAGGGCAGGAGCGGTAGCCAAACAGTGGAGAGGAGGTGAGAAGATGAAATACTGTTTCATACACTTGTGAAAATAGCAGCCATTCTTCCTGTGACTCGGGTTTGAACAGAGGCTCTCCAGAGTGAAAACCATCATGCTCCACAGAAATAATTTCCATCCTTTCCTATTATGCCTGCTATTCTCATCAGGTCTGCAATCTGAAATGCTGACATAAACCATTGAATTTCTGCCAGGCTGGTGACTCCACTTGTCACTGCCACAACCTCCAGCTTGGGAAGTGCTGCCCTACAGCTTGAACTAAGAGCCTGGCTCCATAGCTGAGACTTGTAAAATACTTCTAATGTCTGTAAATGTGTAGCAACCTTTGAACAGTACTTTGTTTTCTCAGCACACTGAAGGCGTGGAAAGGAGAAAGCAGAGAAATGTCTGGGCAGGGAGGAGACTATCAGGAAGCAGCAGGAGTGGGGCTGCTCCCCAGGGTGACCTGGTGTAGGCTAAGCCAGTCCCTCTCCCCACAGGGCAAAGCTCTGTGTGGGGCCAGAGCGGTGACTGTGACAGGTACCAAAAACCCTGACACAGTGAGGGTTTTCTGCTCCACAGCCCCCCAATATCCCCTGGATCGTTTGTCCAGCCGGCGCTGCCTGGGACTGTCAGCCCCTTCCCCAGCAGCGCTCCCAGAGCTGGAGCTCAGACAGGCTGGGCAATGGGGCTTGGCCACGGGGCGCCTGGTAAACCCAGCTCAGCCCTGCTCAGGCCCAGGGCAGCCCAGCCACGCCCTGGGACCCGAACAGCCTGATGGCTGCCCCCAGCAGTGGCAAATATAACCACTCTCGCTGGGCTATAAGAGTCTACTTTGTAGAAATTTCCAGCATTGAGATTTTGTACCTTCATTTAGGAGACAGCATCGATAATGTGCGAGAGCAAGGAATCTGTGGATGCACTGGATGTTTATGCAGTGTAATGACTTGCCTTCCTGGAAAGTAAAAGATAGAACCAAAAAGCTTGAATTCCAGGAACTCTGGGCTTTTGCAATGTGAAAAGCCAATTTACTGTGTTAACAAGTTTTAAAAAGAATATTTTAACCTTCAGTTAACCTTCAAGAGGAAATGGATACTTCTGGTACTGCAAGAATCAGAAAGGAAAAAATAATTTAGAAATTCAAGTGAGGGTTTTGTATAAAGAAGAGGAGAAAAATTTAAGCAACTTGTGAAAGAGACAGTATGGAGGGGAATTTATTTATAGAATTTCTGTTAATACAAGTCCATAAGTTTTTCAGGAGAAATCATTGTGATTTATTAATTTTTATTATTTATGCCATTCTGTAGAGATATCTTAAGACATAATAGATCTCAGCACAAGGTTTCAAATCAGTTTGTGTGACAAAGAGGTTTTCCTGGCCCTTGTTGCATTTGTCTCACTTATTGTTCAAGGTATTTGAAATGTAGTTTGGATTAAGAGTACAGACAAATGCTTCAGTTCTTACTATTAAGGAACTAACTTTATAAGACAATTACATGTATTTCATGAAGTTGTTTATTATATCCTAACTTTCAGAGTAAAAGAAGACTGTAGGGCTCTAACCTGACTAGAAGGTAGTTATAGTTATAAAGTATAGAATTAGTTAGGAATTATTCTGAATTCGATTTTATATATCACAGATTTTGACAAGAGATAAAGAGAACTCTAGTACACTATGATAAATAAACTGCAAAGAATAGAAAAGTCTAATGAAAAACAGTCACAACCAGTCAAATGCCTCTGACTGGTAGCACCTATCTCCAGTTACAACAGTATCATAGTGATGGGCTTACATAAACTTACTTACATGTAACTAATCACTATGCCTGAGTAAAACAACCAAAGACAGTGCATATTATAGAAACACATGTGAGTATGTAAGAGGTTGCAAGAAAAATTTTCAGTATTAAAATATACTTGATATCTTAGCAAAGAAGAAAAAAATTCCCTGAGCTGAAATTATTCTGGTGCAGAACCTACATTATACCAGTAGAGATTAATTTAACAGAAGTGTAATTATATTCAGAGATAGTAACTCATGGAGTCTGTTTTATTTTCTATTTTGACACAGCATTTGTTTAAATGGAACAATGGTAAGCTGTAATTGCAAAATCCCTGATACTTTTCCACATTTTAAAATCAACATCTCTCATATGTCTCCTTCTCTGTTTTAACTGTCCACTAGGACTAATCAAAAAGGAAACTGGGATACATCTGGCCTCAATCAGTATTGCTATTTGATTGATTAAACAACAGATTGAAGGAGTTTTGTTTATATTTAAAACCTGCTGCTGGAGGAGCCTGTGGATACTAGTGCTGACAAGTTAATGTGACTGTTGCTAGTCCAGCAAACAAACAGATGGATTGCAAAATCTCTTTGGGGTCGCCAACAAAAGTGGGTGCAAAGACAGCTGGGGAGAGAGAGGCAAACAGGGCTCAGAGGAAAGGCAGGGAAAATCTTAGTTTTCATTTAGCTTCCTACCACCAAATTGTTTTTCCCCACTTATTCTTGTGTTTGTCTCTGGGGTTAATTAGTGTAGCTGTGACAAAGTGCTTGAATTAAGAAGAATTTACTTTAATTAAACTGTGAAAAGACTACTCACTTGTGTCTTCACTCTCCCTTTCTTTAGCAGAGGAATAGGGTACATAATTAACACCCAGAACAGGTTTCATTCAAAGTTAGAAAAACCCCAGTGCTGGGTTAGACTTACTGCTTATGAAAAATAGAGCCTGTTACCCTGACAGGATATCTGTCAAAAATCCAAATTAGTTCATTAAAAGCAATAGAATATTAATAACATCTAATTCGTTGTGTTTCTACTTATGCTGCCACTCTGTCAGCTGACTCCCCTTTTCTACTGCCACTGCAATCGCTGCTACTTCTCTTCTGCATAAAATAACCACATGAGATATGTTCAATGCTGTTGGAAGATATACTCACGACCCTTCCCTTTGCTGGTCTACTGCTCTGCTTTTTAGCTTTTCAGTGATATTGCTGTCACAGCTCCCTCGTCCCAATCTACTGATTTGACAAAAACAAAACACACCTCTGCACCCACGCCCCTCTCCCAAAAAAACTTCCAAAACAACAGTACAAGAAAACCATATTTCCTTTCTAATTTCAAAATTAAAGACTCTGGAGTATAAATAGTCTATGTTGTACCTTTTCTTTCTTCAGGCATGGTATCTTTATCAGGTGATCGACTCTTCCACAAAGCACAAATAAAGAAGTACCTGCGTCAACCATTTCTTGAGATTGTGATTGGAGTTTATTAACTTAGCGGTACTTCAGATAGCAAAGACAGTGAGAATTATTCTGTGCTTTTCACTTGCCCTGATACAGTTACAGTGTTGCCTAAGGAGATACATTTTTGGCTATGACAATGATAATTGAAAAGAAAAAGGAAATATGCCATGTTCTAACAATAATTAGAAAACTAACCCATCAGCTTATAATTTTTTCATACATCAGCTGAAAGTAGTTTTCAAATGTGATATGAATAATTGAGTCTGATGTACTCCTCTGTTGAAGTTTTCTTACTTATAACATAAAAGTCTTTGCCTTTCTTAATACTTATATTTCAACCTTTTAAATCTACTTATGTTTGAACAATGGAATTATACAAGCAATTAGGTAAATTCATACATAATGGAAGTGAATGCGGCTCAGTTGTAATGAATGGATCTTCTTTTGCATTTGATTGCAGTTTGTTTCAGACTGTAAATAAGCTAATTCTGTTTATGTTTTTCTCTCTAAAAGCAACCTTATTGAGTCAGATTTTCAAGACAGCTCAAATCTCAGTCTGTCTATGACCAGATAAAGTTCTTTAGAAAGTAGGATAAAACATTATGTGGAAATCTGACACTCACTCTTAAACCACAGCTGTATTAATCTTTGCAATATAATGTACACACTAACAGACTATGACTTCTTTTTTTTTTTTAACCTAACTTTGTTTTCATCATCTTCACTAGGTTCATACTTCTCATACCTGCCTATGGAAAATGCTGCATGTAAGATGTCTGTAATATATTTTTCTTTCTTGACATACTAAGTTTCCCCAAATTGTGTAAAAATGGAAGGGGAAGGGGTGTCTTAGAAGTCAGACAGGAGATGATATGTGGGCCTGTCCTTTTTTTCTGAAATAACACAGCATGGGACATGTATACAATGTGCCTTAAACTCTCCTCCAGTCTTAAGGCTACCTGGTACTACATCTCTTAGAGGTTTTGTATTTATTTATTTCAAATAGGCCCCAAATTATTTACCATTTAGCAACAGCTGGTTTTGCAGCTGGAATGAAAGGTGTATTAGTCTAAACCACTGGGTGGCACAAAGAAGCTAACGTACACCTGAGTCTGATTATACCTTTGCTTTTTGTGATTTATGGAAGATACACTCTTCCTTTGAAAAATCTGAGTGCCTTTTAGTCTTAAAATACTATGCCAATAACTGAAGTACAGCTATTTAAGTAGGTTGTTGTCAGGAGATACAGGGAGTCTGTTTCACAACTGAAAGTATCAGTGTGTCTGTGCTTTAGGACAATTTTGGAGGAAGGGAGGAGGAAGACATAGGTAGTAATTTTTTTAATATATCTCTAAATGATCCCTGCTCACTTTGCTTACTGATTTACGCTACTTTTTTGTATTTACCTGATTGAGTCTTATCTGTCCTCATAGCTGTTTGTCCCCATTTGTGTCTTCTTTATTCCCCATTCACCTATTCTCACAGTAATTTGTATTGTGTTCTGATGGGCTGCTTGTTATGGCATGCTTAAAGACAGCAATACTTTGTAGCTTTCAAGTACTTTCACAGTATTAATTGCATTATCCTAACTTTTTTAATCCCTGAAATCGAGGCACTTCTTTTCTCATTTAAGGAGTGGAGAACTGAGGCATGACTTAACCTGCTCAAATCTGACATAAATCCTTATAGGGGACTAGGGATTTATAATGAGATTGTCTTTCACCTCACTGATCCCATTGACTGGTTCGGGCTGTCTTTGCTGTCTTCCATGTTCTCATCAGATTAATTTTCTTATCTTTCCTCTGGTCTTTTTTAAATTTCTTTTGTCTGGGTTACAGCATTTCTTTCAAAAGATTGAAAGTATTATTTGTAGAAGAGATTGAAGATATCTCTTTAAATTTTAAATATCTTGTAATACTCTGATAATACAATTGGAGTGCTGGGCTTATAGTTTTTATTTTGTGTTTTGTATTGAAACAGAAGCAAGACCAAAAGTGTCAGAAATAGATAACCATAAAGCTATGTTTTCTGTCTCTGAATTTAAGACAGCAGAAGCACCTGATTCAGCTAAATAGTTTTCTACTTTGTATTATTTTTTTCATATTTTGTTCCTTTTAGGAAGGCATCAATTCTCTTTTCTGGGTGGAATGTATGTTTGATGAAGTTCTTTCTCTTGGTGATCACTTAATTCTGTATTTCAGAAAAATGTAGTAAATTCTTATGAGAAGCAATTTAGTGATGAAAACCTCCTCCTACTCTTCCTTTGCCCCATTTAAAACTGCCTTTATGAAAACATTCAAGTTATTCTAGTTTGTTCACTCATTTATATTTGGGTACAATAGAGAAATTATCATACTGAGTATGCTTAAGGTGGAATTCATTTAATTCAATTCAACATCACAATGTGAAGGAAGAGGATTAAACTATGGTTTGGTTTGTTTGTTTGCCTTTTCAGACTCTTGTATTCTGGTTTTGGACTTCCTTTTTCTATACCACATACTGTGAAGTTTCAATTAGTTTTTTAATTTTCTGTTGCTGAATTCATGAAGAATAACTTCCCAGACTTCTTGTTCTTGATGATACCTGAAACAGATAATTAGGATTATTGGAGTAGGACAGTTCACGCTCAATGTGAACACAATAGACACTTTGATCTCAAACAGAGTTCGTTCAAGAAGGAACTGGAGAACATCTGGTCTTTGCTCTCTATCTTCCTAGCTGGCTTCTCACCAATGGTGCCAAGTAGCAGGAATAAGTTCTGCATTCCTTTCACCTTTTGGATTATGAAATCCCTCTGCTATGCAATTGGTGGGATAATATGCACCTAGTCTATGTGGTAAAAAGAGGAAGGGAAACCACGGCGGACATTTGTGCTGTTTTTCCATTGCATCATTGGAAAGGCAAAATGTCAAATGTATTCAGAAAGCCACCAATACGAACAAACATTGCATAACAGCTATGCATGAATGCACAGAGAGCAACTTCTGTTATTATGAGGAAAATTTGCTATGTACAAGTGTCGTGGTTTCAGCTGGGATGGAGTTAATTTTCTTTTTAGTAGTTTGTGCTGTGCTGTGTTTTGGCTGTGATGGGATAGCAATGTTGATAATGTGCTGATGTTTTCAGTTGTTGCTGGGTGATGTTTATACTAAATCAAGGACTTTTCAGTTCCCTGGGCCCTGCCAGCTAGAAGGCTGAGGGGGGCATAGGAAATTGGGAGGGGACACAGCCAGGACAGGTGATCTAAGCTAGCCAAAGGGATATTCCATACCATATGACATCATGCTGAGTATATAAACTGGGGGAAGAAGAAGGAGGGTGGGGA
>JAVJGI010000014.1:105220414-105245482 GCA_035590275.1 Ibycter americanus
CAAACAGGCAAACAAACAAGCGGGAAAAAAAAACCCCAAAACCCCACAAAAAAAAACCAAACAAGAAGCTGCATGACCTACAGGTACAACTGGCACTTAGATACCAAATTCTATTGATAACTAATCTAAATTGAGAATCTAGCATAGGTGCTTTGTGATCCTTAGGACTATCAGAAACTGTAGGCAGTGACTTTCAAGTTTTAATGGAAACATCAAGGTAACAAAATTAATATCAGTTTTGAAGTGAAAAATAATTTCCTCTGTGATAAACTCAGGTTTGGGATTGATGACATTTCAGCTGTGGTTTTAGACTTACTCTGAACATTATAGGAGTACGGATGTTTGCTCAAAAAGGGGAAGGCACCTGTTAGATACAAAATACTGAAAGGATTTACAAAAGTGGTTGGAGATATTTTTCCCAATTAGTTGATTTGCCCTATAGAACTCATGTTTTCTGATATTTACACTTCTTCACTCCAGTTTAAAAAATGCTGTAACCCAGGATTTTGAGAAACATTAGCAATTAAGAGCTTGCTTGTGTTTCAAAGTACTGTCAAAAGTATTTTGTCAACTGCTATTTTGTAGAGATTACCATTTTTTAATTAATTACTATCACTGTCTGAAATAATCTAATACTAATCCTTCTTTTCTTTTCTATTCCATCTTCAATCCCTGATCTGTGTCTGTCAGATATTGTATGGGTCTGTTTATGTTTATTCAGTTTCTTATGGGCTTATTTTCCATTGTTTTGTTTTTTTGGAAAATGAATAAAAGAGCTTTTTTTTTTTTTTTTTTTTAGTTTACAGCTGGGATTTTATGTGGCACAGAACTCTGTAATAGCATCTGTGCATATCAGCCCACCATATGGGTGGGAGGGAAATAGCTTAATTTAGTGCATATGCATGAAGTAAATGAAGACTTGACTATTGCTGGGCTACAAATCACTGAACACTACAGAGAATAGTAGGTTGGGGAAGGGTTACAAGAAACCAAAGGGCAAATATGATCACAGTGGTATTATACTGTTTCCGCTAGATAGTTCTTCAGCATTTATTCAAAGCAGTGACTCAGCAAGCACGTCTAGTCAGAAAATCATTAAAGGTTAAAGCTTGACCAATATGAATGAAATTACATTGACTGAAAGTACAGCTGAGGGCTCACAGGCTTACTTTTGTTCCAGTGAGACAGAGTATCAGCTTTACTGATTCAGCTAAAGGCTGAAGTAGTCCCGAAGTAGTTTCACTGATAACGTATAGCCAGAAGTCTAAATCTTCTCTGACTTCTTTTTTTAAACTGCCTTTGATCATTAATACTTTTTAAATCCTCTCATCTGTTATCGCAATAGGTCAGCTTTATACCTAATATTTCTGATGTAAGAGACTTGTCTAAGGATATGGTGACTTTCACACAAGTTTGGTTTGGAGAGACAGATATGTATAGGGTTGGAAGAAATAACTTCATCACCTCTGAGTTTTTAGCTAATTTCACTTGTTAAAGTGCTAGAAGTGTTGAAAGAATTGGTTGTTTATGGCTATAACATAGCTGTTGAATAGACAAATACATCACTGGAGAAGATAATTGCTTATTAGGGCATTCAATTGACATAATTTACTGTGAAATTGTTATGCCATTGCTAGTTCTTTAGCAAAGGTATGGCAACAGTCAAAGTCTAAGTAATCTACCATCTGGAATAAATAACAGGTTAGAGAGTGCTTGTGAGCAACCTGACAGCTGATCTTGGTCAGGCCAGGGAAAAATGCAGAGAAGACGTTCATTTCTGTAGCTCATATTGTATCTCCAAGTATTAGCCAAAAATGGCTTCATGAGCAAGAACAGAATATGATTGTGTGAGATGGGGATGGCTACAATTGTCTAGAAAAGGTGGAAAGTGCCATATGGTCTGCCCATGTCACTAAAATGCATGGCTATAGTTTCTTTGTTTTCGATGGGACCTTTACCTGTGTTATTAATCTTACAGAGGGGACCTGAAGAACTCAAGCCTGCTGACTCTTGGTTGTGCATTGGGTGAGTTAATAGTTAAGCTTTAAGGTTTTTGTTTGAACCTACAGAAATGGAGTCATATTTAACAAAGCTGAAATGAATTATAAATACAAATTTTCAGATTGTGATTGTATGATGTCTAATGTTAGTCACTAGGGAAAATACATAAATAGTTCTTAGATGAGGGTTGAAAACCCTCACCCTCCTTCTTCCAAGTGGCATCACACAACTAGACCACAGTCAGATATATCCTCTATTCAATTTTGAGTTGTTTTCTACACATTGGAAAATGTATTTTAAATTGTGTAAGCCACATAAAGAATTTAATGTCAGTTTTCCAGAAAAACAGTTAAATAAAAGGCTGTACCTCTTTGTCTGGGTTGTGTATAAAAAGGACTAGGTCACATCTCTAGGGAACGTCAATAACAACTTCATCAAAGTGTTTATTTTCTGGAACATGTGGGATTCTTCTTAACATGACTGTTCCTCAAGATAATGCTTTACATACAACAATAAATTGTTTTATCAGAGGTGTATAACACATGGCACCATGTAGCACAGTGTGGAGATCAGTTCCTAAGAGAGCCTTATAAAGCTGTAAATAAACTCAGAATTCAAGCTCTGTGCTAATGTAGCTATACTACTTGCCATTCTGGAATTACTGTGCTTAGTGATGTATATGGAAGCATTTTGCTATATGGTCATACTTTCATATTTCCAGGAGTATGTACCTGAACACGCATGCACTGCAGTGTTAAAAGGCTTTTGATCTGCTAAATTCTAAATTCATGAGACTGCAGTGAGTTTTGGAATGTTAGATATAAGTGGTGCTGAATGGAACATCCCCTCTTGAATAAGTCCTTGGTGTGCAGCGACAAATCAAAACTTCAGAAAAAATTTCACTGAAAACCTTTCAGGACAAAAGTCTAGACTATTTCAAATAAATAAATAATAAAGGAAAGAAAGAAAAGGAAATCTCATATAGTCAAAACAACTGTACTTGTTATACATAGAATTAGATTTTGATGAACTCTAGTCATGATATTGTAATGTGACAGGGTAGTTGATAGTGGAAACATAAAACCTGCAGACATTTTAAAGTGTGTATGCAAAAAATGACGGTGAGTTTTCCTTTGAACTGACTTTCATGTTTTTCTCTGGAATTGTCATGAAGTTTGTAAGTTTACTTATATCTTGTGAATTGTAGAAAGAAATTTTGAAGAAATCTTTATTCATGTTTATCTCTTATGATACATCTTTACACATACTCAGAAATTTATTTATAATTTTTAAAACACAAACAAAGTGTCTTCGTGTTCCTAAAATAAGATTTTCATAGGAAAAGTGAACAATAGTAAACTTAGCAGACAGTTCTCCTAATGGCAGGATGAAGACATGACATCTCTTGACTTCTGAAATGCTGTCTAACAGAATCTGACAGATGAATAATCTGTAAACTTCACTTCTCAGCATATAAAACACAATAAAGTCATGTGAGGTGTGAATAACAGTAGAACAAACAAACAGCCAGTTTCAATTAAAGCACGATGCAGTGGTCATGCAAAGTATTACTCTAGTTTATTACTTCATAGCAAATGGGCTTTGATACTTCTTATTCAGTATGTTCAAAGTTATTTTAAGGTTGCACACTTCCAAGCCTAGTCTTGTTTCCTGATTGAATTACACAAACATTCCAGACAGAAGACACAGTGAGGGGAGGTGTTAAATATTCACACTAGTTTATTTGTTTATTTGCTTTGCACTGGCCTACCTAGGTGAAAGAGATTTTTGTCTAAACATACCAAGACCACCCCTTACCAAAAAAGACAATATGGAAGTTTCTTCCAAAAATTAGCATTATTAGAGGGATTAAAAGAACAAAAAATATTTAATGAAAATTCGATTGCAAATAACAGATAAATAGGTCTGGTCTATATACCCTTCACACAAGCTCTCTTCAAGCCAGCTTGTGTAAGTACAAATAGTGGAAATCCACAGGAGAACTTTCTGTAGTGTCTGTGGATACTAATCGTTTCACTACTACTACTAACACAGAAGTTTAGGGACAAATATATTTACCTACATTCTTTTCCTAGAAGTCTGAACAGATTTATGGTAGAAACCTGTTGTAGGTTTGTATACCTAAAGCCAGAGACAATGTCTGAAAACGACTGAAGTTTAGAGAACTAAAGTAATCCATACCTCTGTACAGTCAAAAATCTGCAGTGTCAAAGATACTTGATTCAGACAAATTTACTGTGAATGAAATGTACTTCAGACAGCAGCCAGAGGTTTGAAAATTTGAAGCGGTTCAATTCCAAATTGCTTTGTCCATGAAAGTGTGTGGGTTTTACAGTATATGAAGTATGAATTATATAAATGTATTTAGAACTTAAACACACACAACTACATGAACTTCTGAAAAATGCATGTGTAAAACACAAGTGCAAATGTGGGCCATGGGCCTCATATACAACCTCCTTGTTACACCTCTTACCATAGATCCACCCTGTCATGTTCAAACCCCTCATATTGGGTAAGTACAGTTAATACAGTGGCAGCAATCCCTTCTCCAGCTGAAAAAATGTTTAGCCTTCACCTTCCTTTTTGCACACTTGCCTTTTTTATCTTCAAGTACAGGATGGCTATCTGGGAGATGGTTAAATAGATGGTCATCTTCTGTTCAAATGGGGAAGACTTTCCCTGGGAATTGTTGCACAATGTCCCTGTCAGATTCAGCCTTTTACTCCACCATTGGTACTGCCCTCCAAGAGTAGCTGTGAGGGGCTGCAGAATCCAGCTGCAGGAGCTGCACTGGTCTCTTTGCTCTGTAACTCCAGGCACTGTTATCAGCAACTGGATGAATTGACTGAACTTCTCATTGGTTCACTTCCCCAACCTTATTTTTCATGTCTTCCTATTTTCAGGCTACTGAATACCATCTCATCCTGTTGGTTTTTGTTCTTTCTTTTTCTTAAATGATAGGGTGACTGTCCTGTACACTTTTTTCACAACCTTAGCATGAGGAGGTGGAAGAAAGGGAGACTAGCTAGATCATTTGCAAACCCCAACCTCACAGCAGAAAATGAGGTGGAATATAGATGTCATTAAATTAGTGGGCATAACAATTTTGATAATTTCACTTGTTGCAAAATATAATTATTTTGAATTAGACTGTTCATGTGGGTTATTCCTGGTAGGCAGCTAAGCACCATGCAGCTGCTCTCTCACTCCTCCCCCTGCCCAGTGGGATGGGAGAAGAAGAAAGGAAGAGTAAAAGCAAGAAAACTTGTGGTCGAGATAAAATGGCTTAATAAGCAAAGGAACAGTAGAAGAAGAGAGAATGAAAATAAAATGGAAGTGATGCAAAGGCAGTTACCACCACCTCCCACAGGCAGACAAATGCCCAGCCAATTCCTGAGCAAAAGGTGTCTAACCTCCCTAAAGCCTCTTCTTTTCCCTTTCTATGCTGGTCATGACAGTATATCTGTTTAGTTAATTCATGTCATCTGCCTCGTTGTGTCCCCTCCCAACCTTTTGCACTCCCCAGTCTAGTCACTGGGTGTGCAGTGAGAAACAGAGGAGGACTTGGTGCTGTGCAAACACTGTTCAGTCATAGCTACAACGTTAGTGTGTTATCAGCATTGTTTTTGTCACAAATCTCAATCACAGTACCATGCAAGCTGCTATGAATAAAACTCCAGCCAGACCCAGTGCAACTGTGATTCATAATAAATAATGGCTGTCATCTGCATATCGTGATACAATGATGTTCAAATTGTTTCAGATTGATCTTGTTTTCAGACACTTCACTAATGCATGTAGGAGTCTTGAAAGCAGATACAGTTAACACAAGTAACTGTTGTGAATCTTACGTATTTAAGATTTCTTATATATACATATACATATATGTTTATATATAGACACACATGCTACATACATTTCTTCATACTTGTGGCACTGGAAGCATACTTATGTTCTCATTTTCTTTTTCCTTAGCTAATATTCTTTTAGGTTTTCTTACTTGAGGACAAATACTGTTCAACTGCCAGCTATTGCAAAGTACTTTTATCTGAGACAGGAATAGGCTAATCTTTCACTTGGAAAAGTAATTGCAGCTGATTTTGTCAAAAGCCATCAGGCAAGACACCTAGCAAAAACTATCACCAGTAGAGGGGAGGGGGTGATGTCACAGACTTTTTACTAAGAATCCAAGGATAACTTTATTAAACATGGGGGAATCGGTATAAACCAAAATTCCTGAGTATTGTGTTATCTTGTAGATCCTATTAGCAGCTTGGTCCAGGAACTACTAAGGCTGTAAGTAGTATTGTGTACCATACCTCTGTTCCAGGTGTTGTCTAGTCCTGTTTTGTAGGACTCATCCAAGCACTGCTCTCTGAAACAAGAGCCGTTGCATACGGGAAGCTGTCAGTTACGTGGTAGCTACCGTTTTTTCCAAACTGGGTCTGAGGACCATTCTGCTCCCAAAGCGTACTCCCCTACCAAATGCTGTTAAGATTTTGTCCTTGTCTAACTGTGCCTTAGGGGGAGTGCAGCGTATGTTGTTGATACTATCCCTGTTAGAGCATGACAGTTACTGTTGCCTGTTCTCTTGGCTTTGATTTCCAGTTCCTTTGGTTCAGTGATTTCTGAATTAAATATGTCCAGATGCTGTGTTTCATTTATTGTGGGTGCATGTATACACAAACAAAAAAGTGTTTGTGTTACTAACCTTTATGCATTGTAGGAGTAATGGAAACATTTAAAGGTAGAAAAACCAAGGTAAAATCCTTTAAATGACTCAGTATGATTCTAAAAGTAAAAAGTGTAATAAAATGTGTTATTATTCTCGAATACATATGTATCTTCTAAAATATGAAAATAAATTCATGCTTGTAGGCAATGTATATGGCAATTCTCTACAGTCACTGTCACTGTAAGTATTGCTATCGTATCTGTGCATTTTTCTTTTTTTTAATAATCTATTTCTACATTTCCAGCATCTTATGTAGCTTTCCTTAGAACTAAATATATGCTGAATCTTTTTTTTACCCCCTTACACCAGAAAAGATGGAAAGGATGTGTATTTGAATAGTTCAGCACTTTTTTTTCTTTTCTTTTCTTTTTTTTTCAAATGATGTTTCGGGTCCTTAGATACTGTATTACTGTTAAATTTAGTCTCTTGGAAATGCTGCAGTCTGGTAAAATTGACACAAATATACTATTAACAAAGAATTTATTGATTCACTTACCAGAATATACATTAATAAAAATAAGTCCTCATTGCAGCTTGAGAAGTATTTTGTGAAAGAGGGGGCACATTGTTAGAAGGACTTTAAAGCTAATTGGTATGATTGTAATGATTTCAAAAGGCTGTTTCACAAAATCATTAAGGCTAGAAATTAATCTTTGAGCTATATTAGCTCAGAGACTTGCACTTTCTTCACACTTCGCAAGCACAACCAAACTGCCATTAAGTTCAAGGTGCCCTCCATGATGCTTCATCAAAAAAGTGAATTCATTTAAGAGTTTTGTTTCAGCAGTATGCTGCTATGGACGGAATAGTACCCTATCATGACAGGCAAAGTGGCTTCACGACGGATGTGCATCCACAGGAGTCAGATTTGTAAGTCGTAGCAGGGTTTAAGGTCACCCAGCTAACTTTGTTACTGTAGCAGCATGCTCATCTCTGACTTAAAATAGTTCTTCTTAAGCATGATTAAAATGAATATACATGCCTTAAAAATGTATTTGGAGTTATTGCACTGTACCTAGGGCAAACACCAATCCTTTACATTCCTCTTCTGTGTTAGCAGTTCTTTCTTATCTGCCTCCTCAGATACATTTTAAGACCCGGTTCCAGGACCACTGTTTTACCTGTCTCTAGCCACAACTACTTTATTCCTTTCTGTATACATTTCCTTGAAGATGCACAAGAGTTGATATAGCACCTCTTTGCTTGACAACTGCTAGAGAGATAGGCAGCTATAGAGGCTGATTCTGTAGATAGTGGCCTTGTGCTATCTCCATTCTGGCAGCAAATTATCTAGACTTCCCCTGCTGGCTTTTCTTCTCTGGTAAACTAGAAATGTCTTTGAAATAAAGATAAGTAACTGTTAAATAAAATAAACGCAGAACCAGAAGTGGAAGTAGAGAGAGGTGTAACACAGTTAGAATACTGAGCTAGGAAACTAACACATGAACAGCTGTAGAAGTAGGAAGTTGAGTTATTCACGTAAATAGACACAATTGTTAAGACTGTATATTTTAATTTGATATAGATGTATCCAAAAATCCTTTTTCATCTTTAACCACTAGCTTCCCCCCGCCCCCTCCCCGCCGCTGGAAATTTCTCCCATCTGAAAGAGGCCATCTGATGGTCTGAAGGAGGCTTAGGAACTGAGGGAGGCTTAGGAACTGAGGGAGTTCTTTGAGCCACCCTCTCTTTGTGTCAATAGTTTACAATATTGATGCAAAAATGTATTTATTGTCCTTGTGCTTTCTGTCCTCTGTGACAGTTTTATAATACTTGATAAAAAGAGCTTTCTAGGACTTTAGAAGTGTGTACTTTGCCATATAGAACCCTGCAGCTGTATATGTATATACTCATATATTGGCAGCTAATACCAGTTACCACTGGTTTTACTCTTCCATGCGGTTTTTGCTAGTAAATATTGCCCTTTTTCTAATGTCCTCTTTTTTTTCCCCTGGATTCTTGATGTCTAAAATGTCTTCCTGGATATCTGTCCAAAATTCAGCAGGTTTCATAGTGACATTTTGTCCTGGTTTCAGCTGGGATGGAATTAATTATCTTCTTAGGAGCTAGTGCAGTGCTGTGTTCTGGCTTTGATGTGAGATTTTCCAGTTCCTCAGGCCTTGTTAGCGAAAAAGCTGGAGGGGCACAAGGAATTGGGAGGGGACACAGCCAGGTCAGCTGCCCCAAACTAGCCAAAGGGATATTCCATACCATAGGATGTCATGCCTGGTATATATACCGGGGGGGTTGGCTGGGGCAGGCAGATCATTCTCAGGGACTGGCTGGGCATCTGTTGGCAGGCGGTGAGCAGCTGCATTGTGCACCATGTGTTTCTTTCTTCCTTTCCCTCTGGATTTTATTCTTTCCCTTCCCCTTTTCATTATAACTATTATTGTAGTTGTTATTATTCTCCTTTCATTTTTATTCTGTTTCGGTTATTAAATTGTTCTTATCTCAACCCTCAGGTTTTATATTCCTTCCCATTCTCCTCCCCATCCCTCTGGTTGAGGGGGAAGTGAGCGAGCAGCTCGGTGGTACTTAATTGCCAGCCAGGGTTAAACCACGACATACTTAACGCTGTGGAAGTGAACTTAGCAGGAAGTTCTAGATAGCAGTGAGGGTGACTTGGTATTTTATTATCAGAGGATACATGAGCTGAGAACAGCGCTTTTCTAACTTGCTCCGCTTGCCATCCCTTAGAGGACTCTTACAGAACTGTCTGTTCCAGAGGGAGTTTGATAAATGGGAAAAATCAAGCCCACATAAGCTGAATTAACAAAAATGTACAACGTAAATCTCCCAACCCACCAAATTTTGCCCCCAGTTTTTTTCATTAAAACAGCAGCAAACAAATATTCTGAATGACTGACATGTGGCCCTTGATGTTTGTAATTTATCATATGCACTGAGTTGACGCTACTGTTGATAGCTCACAATTTTGCATTTATATTTTTCTTGTAGTATCTCTTTCAAATAGTATTTAAAAAAATACAATCAAGCAGTACTGACTGACTGTAATTCAAATTACAGATGTAATTCTGCATATTCACTGCACATGGTGATAATCAAGCTAGCTCAGGCATGCACCAGTGCTGAACCAGTTGTACGACCGACAGTGATGTGAAAAGGGCAAACTGATGTACAAGTTTGGAATAACCTTCTCACTGACAAACTTTCTTTGTTATATGGTCAGTTAGCAGAAGGTTTGTCCTTGAAAGTAAAAAAAGGAAAAAAAAAAAAAAAAAAAGCTTGTACTTTCTAAATCTTTACAGTCCAATTTAAGGCTTTTGTACATTTTGCTAGTCTGCTGTAAGATGGATTGGCTGCTTTGTTGTTTGGATATAGGTCACCCAGTCAGTGGGGTTCTCTTTATAGGCCTATAATGGAATTGGATGGGCTTTACTCTGTTCTGCAAGGTTCAAAAGCAGGCTACATGAACTCAGTATTTGTCAGTAGGTTTGTGGGATCAGTAGCCTAGAATTCAAATATATCCTTGCATAATATCTTTACCTTGAGTTTTTGGTTGGTTTTTTTGATTTGTTTGTTTGGGTTTTTTTGGCTCTTTAAAATACAATAGAGGAGAATTTCAACAAGGACACCTCTTTTTTCCTTTTTTTTTAAACTGTGTGCAGGTATCTCAACTCATTCTTGGGCAATGTGTCTGCTGGCTATAAGTTTTTCTTTAACACAAGTGGGTACAAACATGTTTTCTCTAGTTGCTTTTAAGATATCAATCCTTACAGCAGAAAGTCATGCATGTAAATCATTCTGATAAGATAAAATCAGTATGTAGGACTGGCGTGCATATGTGGTGATAAATTTGTCGAAGTCATCAAAAATGGATGCAGGCACAGAAACTACAGCACTTACTAAAAACATCAGCAGTGTCCAAACTAACTAAAATCCCATAAATTTTGTCTGGCACACACTCTTCAAAGAAATTAGTATGTTATATAACAGCTTTTATGTTTATAAAAATAATATGGAGATAGAAATGGAATTACAAAATTGTTATATATAGAATTGTTACATATATACGTGTTAAATCGCTTGTTTCTCAGTAGAAATTATCTTTTTTAGGGCAATGTCTGCCATATTAAAATCTCATCTGTGATTCTGCCATGAACTTTTTGACACAAAGCAACTATTTTATTTGCTTGCTAGTTAACTTTCCACAGCTCTACAATTGCAGTTCTGATCATTTACCTGGATACTGTCCTTTTTTTTATTTTTTATTTTTAATACTGAATGCTGATTAAAAACAGCAAAAAAAAAACCAAAACCCAAGTCTTAAGAAACTAGCTTACGTCATAATTTACTTTTCTTGGAGTTATATTACAATCTCTCTTCTGAAAGTTCATATAGTGTAAATACACTACCTGGATATTCATTTCACCAAATTCTAGATCTAGAAAATGTGGAGCTATGAGAGAGATGTTTTTTCTATGTTTCAACGTACAACCAAGGTTTTTTCTGATTTTTTTCTTAAATATGATTTATGTATGTCTTTAAACTAATCTCAACGTTGAATTATTCTGGGAGCAAAATATTATTCTTCTGTTCCTTTGCTTTAGGTGCTTAATTTCTAGATATTAAATTCTGGTTGTTTCTGTAAGTTTATAGTTGCTGTAAGCCTATAGTTGTTCTACACAGTGTATAAATAGAAGCGCTGGTGGTGCTGGTTTAAGAGACACGCTATTGAGATGAATGTTAAAATTTGCTATCTTTTCATCTGATTCCATAGATCTTTATTTAAACTTCTACATGAGTAAGGACTGTTGGAGTAGACCCAATATATAATATACACAGAATTACAGTGTGCTATTAATCATAATTTTGTTTCTCGCTAGCTTTAATTACACTCATTATACTGTAGTGGCATATTCATAATTACATAACCCAAAAAGGTTAGCGAAAATCTTCAAAAATTTGCAGAAGTGCCTCTGGTTTTGGATGTCCATTTTGATTTACCACAAGCTTCAGTGTTTAGAAACCACTTAATAGCCTTCAAACTTAATTTTGTCTCTTTGAATGTAAGCATTACAATGGAGTCTTAAATTACACAGTTGCATGCTCATTTAATGGAGTCTCTGCCTCATTCTTGCTGTGGTCCAGAAACAATCAGTGGAAAACTCCCCTTAGTCAACTTGAAGCAGCATGACCTTATGTGATGTTTCCTAGCATTTGAGAATATGCTTGGCAAACACAAATACTTTTGCCATATATATCTTCATCTAAAAATAAGACCCTTTTCCACATTCTTTAATATTTTATGATTGGTGTAAAGATTATTGAGTAGATTACTAATTTTAACATCAACCTACATCAGCTCCAAATGTGAGTTTTGAGAAGTAAAGTTTGCTTACATATGCTGTACTGTAAGTAAAGGTAGTATTTTGTTTTGGTTTGGTTTTGACAGTAATCTGCTTCTGAACCAAATCTTAATCACATTTTCTTTTCTGTATGGTTAAAACTCATACTGTGTTTAATTTCTGTGTGTTGCATCATGCAATGCTGTAAATTAGAGGCAACTCTCTGCTTATTTTGGGAGGGAAATACAGGAATTTGTTTGAGTAAGAGTGATAAGGGGGAAAGATTCCTATTTCAGAGCACGAAGATTTGTGTTTAATTGGGTTTGACAGCCTTACAAACAGCAACTGTATAGCATTTCTCGAGGGCAGGACAGTCCTAACCTTCTCTATGGCAGTAAGGTGCTGCGCTGTGACCCAGGCCACACCTAAACATAGCTATGTTTCATGGGTATTTCCAGATATCCATCCACTCTTGTTTTGATGATTGCCATTTCAGGCAGTGCATGATATACATGAGGAAGCTTGCTCAAATGGACAAAAATACTTCAAGTTATGTGTCTGGAATACAGAAGTACGAGAGTGCCTGGCAATTAGACTTCTGCTGACTAGGGCTGTGATTTCAGTGACTCATAATTATAGCTAAATTCTTACTTTTGGGAGTATATTCATAAACAGTAAGTCCACTGAAATAATTTGGGTCAGTTTAGAACAGAGTTCTTGATATTAACAACCTTTTTCTAATTGCTACTGAGTACTATTATTGAAAAATGGATTATCAATAGAGTGCTTTTCAGTCCTCTTTTTATAGCAAAGTATTAATACTTGTAAGATTGTTACTCTTCTTTAAGTTTACCAAACTCCATGGAGTGATGAAGAGAACTCCATGGGAAAAGTAGAGCAGTTATGTTTCATACCAATATGCCTTTAAATACATAGGGTTTCTTTCTTGAAATACAGGTTCTTATAATCCTATTCTCCTGGGTTATCTCCAGCTAGCTATGGGATTGTGGTAGATAGTAGTTTCAGGAAATTTAATATTAATCTCACTTTTTCTTCTGGGATTTAAGTTTAGGTCAAAAGTACTGACAGAGTGAACTACTGTCATTCCTATTTGAATTAACTTCGACTAGATATTTTGTCTAAAATGGTTTGGAAGGGTACCTTGGTGGCTGATAGATTTCATTGTATAAAAAGCAGTGAAGAGAGAATCTGAGATCCCTATCATTAAAATCTTTCCTAATAAAAACTGTGTTTTACACTAAAAATCCTAACATAACCTGAAAGTATTTAAAGAACACGAAGTCACTAATAACCAAGACAATAGCATGAAGTATGGGGTTTGGGATTAGTATTATTTTTTTTAATACAGGTTAACTAGTGCTTTTAATTACTTTCAGCATTGGATAGAACCAGCATATGGAGGGTTTGAGTGGTAAACTTGTGAAACCCATCACTAGATAGTATTATGGCCACATGCTTTTTTATCTGATATTTTAAAATGTTTCTGTTTTTTTAAAATTGTTTAATATGAACTATTTTTTGTCAATACAGTATAGAATTCCCACTAACACCGACTTTGACTACTTCTTTTCTGGGAGAATATGTTACCATTTTTGCTTAGAGTATCTTGGCATCCTACTTCACTTGAGGGAACTCCTAAACTGGACTTTGCAGGGTTATTCCTTGGGGTTTTACCCCCATCCCCTAGAAACCAAGAGAATGACACGTGGAATTTTCTGAACATTCAGAGACTTTTCAATTAAGTCTGAAACCTGAACAAATGGAATTGCTGTGACAGGAACAGATGTACTTGGCTTTCCTGCCTTGAACAGTCTCCACAGCAGCAGCCAATTTGGCCCTAGTGCAGTCAGTTTTGTTTGAGACTTATGTGGTAAACTTTTTACAAAAGAAACGTTCAACACAGTATCTGAGCAGAGGTAACTCATATTCACTGAGCTGCTGAACAGGGAAGCAATTCAGTAGTTTTCTTTATGATGGAAAGAGAAAACTGTTTCTGAAGTCATGTGATTTAACTGTTGTGAACACTTCTATGTCTCAACCAGCCTTACTCTCAGTGTAACTACTGTTTTCACTAAGTTTACTTGAATATTTTAGAAATATCATTAGATGAGCATGAAAAAGCAAAGTATATTTCACTTGTAGCTAATTTTTTGGAACTCTGTGGACAGTACAGATCTCTTTAATGTATAGTCTTCTTACCTAACAACTGTATTGAATGCATGGGCAACTGTATGTGGGAAGGTGTTTTCTCTTATTTGCTTATTAGCTGGATGATCTTACTGTCTTGTCAGAAGTTGTAATTTTTAAAGATTTTTTTAGCATTTTTCACAGATGTAATCACTAGTCTTTCAACATTTAACAAAACTGATTGAAACTTAATTGTTCAATTCTTATTCTTTCTTTTCAATGCTTTCATATACCCTACACAAATTTATTTTAATTTTGGAGAAATTGTAGGGCTTAGCAATATTCTCTGATAGGGATAAGGACTGCTACTGAAGGCAGCATTACATTTTTAATAGGAAAATGAACTTTATAGGCTGTTTATTGTAGGTTGTTGTAAGTCACGTGAATAAACACCAGCTTCTTACAATTTCTAATAACAAGTCATAGAACAGAAACTATTTAAATCTAAAGCATTCATTTATTTTGAAGACATCTAAAAAAAATGCACTGTCAATAACTTCTTAAAAGTATGGTCATGTTTTGGCCTTGTTTTGATTCATCCCAGTACTGTGAAACAAAGCTAAATATAAATTATTTTACTGGGATGGCCTAAAGCTGCTTAAGATAACTATAATCCACTCCCAAACTGGCAATTCTTAATACGCCCTCCATGAGCAATCGAGAATCATGTAAAAACTCTTTAGGGCAAAAAATATAAAGAAGTAGTTATCTGTCTCTACCTCCTGAAGCACTAGATGCATTTTGTTAAAGAATCATGAGACAAATTAAGGAGGGGCCATAGCAGGTAATGAGTTTTGTGTTGTAGATAACCTCAGGAGAGTAGAATAGCTAGCTGACCCTGATTACATTTATATTTCGTGACAAGTATATGTCAGAACTCTAACCTGTGTTGCACTCGTGTAGTTAAATTTCTAGGCCTGCACCTGGACCTTAAACTCTGCTGTGGTACCACATGCTGTGCAAAGAAATCATCTTTATTTTTTCTGTAATAAAGCTTACAAAAGTCAGACATTTCTGCGGCAGCTTTTGAATCCAAACATCATTGTAATGATCCAAGTACAGCTAGTTTTTGCCTTTTTTTTTTTTTTTTTTTTAAAAAAAAGCAACAACAAAATCCCCCACATTATCTAGGTAGCTGTTGAAAGCACCAAGAGTAAGTTACTCCGTGCTGGATATGTAACAAGCTGAAGATATGGATGTCACGCTTCTCATACTGCAGACAATGAATTCAGATCTGTGTGCCACTGTGGTTGATCTAAGCTATGGCTGTTGAAAAATGGAAAGGCTTCTGGTAGGCAAGGTAACAGAAAGCACTTTGCTTGCTGAGCAGGCCAGCTGCTCACAAACAAGTGCTCCATGGGGAAAATAATTCAATTCATATAATCATCACTGGCTCAGGAGTAGAAATAAAAGAAGAGAACAAGAAAGTGATGAAAGTTAGAATTTGGAGGGACTGACAGGAGTCTGGGTGGCTTTGGTAACACCCACAAAACATTGATGGCACTTGTACATTAGTCTTTTGCTTTATTCGTAGTGTTATTAATTTTTAAAGGACCATTAATATATTTCATTTATAGCAGTGAAATGTGCTGTCATATTCACTCTGAATACGTTTCCAGGTTTTTTTAGCTTTAAGCTTGATCTGCACATTCACCACATATAGGTATAAATTTTGAAATCATTAAGTTGTTGTCTAAGGTACCTGAAAATGGCCCAAGGGTTTGTGAAGCACCTTTGCTCATAAGAATTGTTTGTCTACTCTAGCAGAAAAATTTCAGGGAAGATGTAGAAAGAGAAGGATAAAGAAAGAAACTTGACATAAAAGAGCAAAACAGTCCACGCAAAAGCTATTGAAGAGTCTGATGGCAGAATAAAATAGATAAAATGCTCAAGAGTTCCCTCCATGCAATTTGGAAGGCTGGGACACATAGAGACAATCTTTCAGATTTTCTATGGTTTTAATCTGCTGCACAGAATTCAGATGTTTCTTAAATCTTTTAAGGTTGCCTCCATTACTTTGATTTTTTACTTTTTTTTTTTTAAATATGTTCCTACAAAATAAATATCAGGCCATATTTCTCAGCAAGAAATCTCTGTAGTTCATTCAGCTGAGCTTTTCATTTGATGATCTGCTTTAGATGTGACTATTAATATCTCTTTCTCATGGACATTTTCAATAGGGCAAACATCATCAGTGACATTAAGGAAACCACGGTGACTGAATTTGAATGAATGGTGTAATACTGCAGAAACAAGTAGTATAATTGAATAGCTTGAGCTCTTCTTGATGATATATTACTTCGATATTGTTTGTAACTGGTATCAAAAAAGCCAGCAGTGTTACGATACTACAGCCATCAGCTCATGCTACAAGTCTTGAACACATTCTGTCAGGAAACTTTGACCAGGAATTAGAAGGTATGGGGTAGAGCTGAAATCTGACAGCTAGGATGTGTTAAGAAAGCTTAGAGCAACAGAGATTTCTGCTTCCTTGTATGTTGTGAAGTCATCAGGAACTGTGAACCATTATCCTGTACTGAAACAAGATAGACATTGCTTCATATGTGCCATTGTGACTTTTGTTGAGTGTCAATGTATCTCAATTCGTTTGGTTTTTTCAGCATAAATAGCTTCTAGTCTAGGCAAGAATAAAGGCAGGTTAATCCACTGCTCCTGAAAGGATGATGACACCTGAAATAAAATGTGGAGACTGCAAAACTTGTGGTCCTAGAACAGCTTCAAATTTTTCTCTAAGAGTGAGCTGACATCAGGTAAAATTCACTATGATAATGGATAAATGCTTAGTTGCTTATTTAATTTACCTTCACCCATTTCAGTTGCAAACATCTTTTATTCTTCTACTATTTTCTCCTCTCTAAATGCTTATGATGAACTGGAGAATCATTTGTATTATTTCTTAAGAGTATCTTTGCAAGAAGTAAGTGAGAAAAAAGACTTTTGTTTACTTAAAGAGATAAACTGAACTGGTGATTGGTGAAAATGACAACCAAAATCAAGCACCTCAATTAGGAATCAACCTTCAAAGGAATTAAGAGAAGAAAAAAAGGGAGGCATTGCTGGGAGATGTTACTTCTGCATCTGCACTGAATGTTTAGCCCTTGTTTTACTGAGGCTAAGGTGAGGCGCTAAAGGAACAAAGATCCCACTCTACTTGATTGCCAGTGCTGTAGGTAGAGATGGCAGATGGTTGCAACGATAGCCCCAGAGTTGGCTAGGAATTCTCTAAACGTCACAAACAGCAGAAAATAGCACTGTAGTCAGAACTGTTGACCCGCTAGGCAATGTCAATACCTTCCTATATTTATATACTTCAGGATATGTTTCCCCCGTAGAAGTGGACATGAAATTAATTTTCCTTTCCCTGACTGGCTGTTTTGTAGCACATTACATAATGGGATGTGGGGAAAAAAACACACTTTAAACATATATGTGTGTGTGTGTGTACATATGAAACTCCAGGTATCCAGGAGCTTTATTTTATAAAATAGCTTTCTTGATCTTAGACATTTAATCAGGAAGAGTAAAGGTCAAAATTAAAACCAGCATAACTACCTTCCCTCTACTCTAGTACTCTTCAGTATTCCTCAAGAGTTTTATGCAAAAAAAACTTAAACCAAAACAAATTAAAAAAGAATAAATCAAAATATCTCCAAAACAAATATTGTCCTGAATATTTCCCCACAGAAATTATAATAGCCCCCTGATTCTGACTGCAGCTGTGGATGTAACAAGTAGTTTTCTAATAGGAAGAAAATGCCTGGAACTTCAATGAAATGCCTACTGAGTAAGCATTTTAATAACATTTTACATTTGGTTTACTTACTGAACAATGAACGTAGGGGTGAAGAACAAAATTAATTAGAATAAAATACTCTTTTCTTTCCAAATTGTGATAAAATGTGTTCATTTGGGGAAAAAAAGAAAAGAAGTTGTAAGTTAAAATTTCTATTTTGCAACAAAAGAAAAAGAACAGTCTACTTTTGGGAGAAATGCTGCTTCTGTACTTTGCTTAGTCTGACACGAAAGTGGCCATCCAGAGTGGGAGAACTCTACATCCTACTTCTTTCTAAAGGTATTTCAATACCCAACTTGCAATCTTCAGTTTCACTGTATACTCTTATAATTAGGTTGACATTATACTCTGAATTTTTTTTTTTTACTTAGGTGGTCTTGAAGCTTTTCCATTTTGTATAAATAAATTTGCCTTTGTTTAGCTTCTCCTATCAGTCAATAGAATCACTACATATATAATTATGACCTCTAAGCTGTGCCTCACACCTCTTTAAAAACAGTAATCCTCCAAAGGTGCTGGGGGAAGCCACCCTCTTGCCGAGTGGTTGCACAGTAATGCTGACTCGTTATCTGCATTCAGCTGTCATTCAGGAGGCTATGTTTTCAGGAATCTGAACTCTTACAGCCTCAAAAATCAGATAGAGAAGTGATTGAAGTGGAGAGACTCATTCACACAGGCTTCTGCATTCAGCTGAGTTGGAACATCATACCTAAGTTTGCTTTTTGGGATAAATAGATTACCTGGTTCACAGCCAAGAACTCTGACCTTCTGTAGTACATACAACCATCATTTTTTTTCTGATGAAATCTAGGTATTAACCCTGAAATGCTGTATTTGGTATTTGAATTATTTCTCATGCCTTAGAAACAAGATCTTACAGTTAAAGCGATTTATGCTCTATTTGGTAGTTTGCTCTTGCTGTTACATTAAATAGTGAAAGCTAGGAATCTAATTCTTGCCTAAGTACTGAAAAGGTGACCTGTTTACAGGGCTGTAGAATGCATATGTCTTCCACTAAGGTCAGTAGGGAACCGTTAGTGTTCACACCTGAACTTGTGTCCATCTGCTTGATTCCTGGAAGATATCTTTAGACACGTATTGTCTCACAACATAGCCTGAGGTAACTTGGTTGTTAGTATTGCTGCGGTTGTAAAATAAAACAGTAAAAATTAAGTATCTTGTTTTCAGTTACCTTTATTGATATTGATTAAAGCATGCTGGTGGTTTTTTTTTTTTCTTTTTTCAGAAGCTCAGTGAGTTCTAACAGTTCTTTTGCTGACTGCTCTGAAGACAGGTATTTCCCTGCATGCAGCCATCTAGTTAGGAGATCACATACAAGAGTCTGTTTTTCAGGATAAACTGGATAGTTCAGCTTGTAATTGAATGAGTACACATACACATTGTATAATAATGAGAAACAGTTTCTGTTATTTTTTTCTTCTCTTAGACCAATCTCTTTGAGTAGCAGCTAGCCATTCAGATAGGCTTTAAGTCAAAAATTCCTTTTGACAAACATTTTTTTACATATTTAGAGTATAAAGAGGAGAGATATTTAGAAGTATTGTTGTTCTGAAAGTTGTTTCAGTTTTCTCTCAATACAATAGTCATTTCAGAGAACACTGAAACAAATTTGACCATCAAAGTATTTCACAATAACTATTTGCTAGGGATAAAAACTTGCTATGGACTGCTAATGATGAGACCTTAAAGAGCTAAGTTAGAAACATAGTTTCTACTTCTTACCTAGTGGTAAAGTGGTGCTTAAATAATGCAGTTTATCACCACCTTCCCTATTTCTCCTTGACCTTATTCTAACTGTTGAGCTGAGTAGCGGTTAAAGAAACATGTATTCAGGGATATTTATGATGACTTACATGACAGGAACAGAGGAATAAGTCTCCACAAGTTGAACTAGACTAACACCTACAGTAAACGTAAAATATTATATTCATATGTGGTACGTGAACAGAATGGTATAAAATTCACACTGTGGATTACAAAATTTGGTTCTTCTTAATAAATGTAAACAGTCAAATCAATATTGTACAGCCTGTTGCACATAATATGGAACAGATATTAGCTAAGATAAATTTCAGAAATTATAAGTTGAGTATTTCTAAAGAGAAAGAAGGGCAGCAGGCTGGAATCCATGCACAGCTATTTGTGCAGGTTTCTTATGGCTTTTAGAGTTCCTAAGTGCTTTCTCTGAAACTGTCTGCCAAAACCTAGCCACTAGGGTGCAGATATGCAGCACAAACCACAGTGGGGAATACATGTAAACAGTCTCACCACTTCAAAAGGCATTTTTCTCTTTAAATGCTACTAACATTTGGACAGTCTTTCAAACTCTGAAAGTATTCATTAGTTCTCAAAAACAAAAACCTTCAAGCTTTCATTCTGTAAGTTAATATTTGAACAGGTTTCTATTGTATTCTGTATTTGTTAACAAATGTAGTTTCTAGATACATCTTAATATAATGATGCTGAAAATCTTTTAAAGCATCTGGACTTAAAACAAAGACATGGAAGGTCAGGTGCGTTGCATGTGGCCCTGTAGTTAAAACTGTGTTACAACTGTAGTGTTACAAAGCCCCACCTGAAGCAGGACTGTTTTGTATAACAGCATAAGGAAGAGGATGCTGTCGCAGCTTTACTGGTAAAAGCAGGGCTGAGGATTTGTAAAATGGTTATTGGAAGTAAGAACTGATAACTAGCAAACGTCCCACCTACAGGCACAATTTTGCTCTGAATCACTGTTTCATACTTACAACTTTTACTTTATGCTCATTAACACTAAAATAAAATCATTTTCTTTACTGTATTATTTTTAAGATGGTGACATTTTTATTTCTTGGTAAAGAACCATTATCCATGCTGCAACAAATAAAAGTAGACAGCCATTTTGTGCACTGAGAAACTCACAGATAGCAAACACATTTTTGTCATTTGTGATTTTATTGTAGGTAATAAACACTGTCATTGATGCCCTGCACTACTTTTTTTCATGCAAGAAGGAGGGCAACCTTTCTAGTATAAATGGTGCAATCGCCTTGCACTGTGGATGTGAAATAACATGTCTAGCCTTGAGATAAGAAAACATGTTCCTCGAATACTAATCCTTTCCATCAGACTAACGTTCTCTTTTGCAGTACATTGTCCTAACTGGTTCATCTTTTTCATCCTGCAACACATCAGTTGCTATTTTAATGCATTGTTACTCCTTCTTTTTCAAACTGTTTTCATTTTTACAGACCACATTTGCTGCAGCACTCTTTTCAGCTCCAACTCATGCACACTGAACCCAGAAAGGTGCATGCCTGCTGTTTCATGGACAGCTTGCCTTGTTTGGGTACCATGCAGTCCTGCATTTTCTTCTCGTGTGCTTTCTGTGAGGCTTTCTGCCACTTTGTTTTGTTGTCTTTTTAATGACACACAGTATTTGAAGCAAGAAAAATAAGAATTTTATAACTTTCCAAGACCCAGTAAGATTGTACTTCAGCTAGCTAAAGAAATACCCTAAAAAGCCAAGGCATCCCTTTACAAACACTTTACCCTGATGTTTTTCAGTCTCACTGATTTGGGCACGTAGCTTGTCTTAGTTTTTCTTCAGCATGTTTGCTATTTGTTGTTTATCTGTTCTTTGACTGGTCTGCTTAGAAAACATACCTGTTCATTTCCCTTCCTGTGTCCTTGTGAACAGTCATACAAAGTTTTTTTCAGACTTAGACCCAGCAGTAATGTCTGTTGATGTCTGTTGTTTTTTTGTCTTTTGCGTTTTTGGCACGCGCACGCGTGCACGTGTGTGTGTGTGTGTATGTTTTTTTTTCTCCTCCTTTTTTCAGGAATTCTGTTCATTCCAAATTCTACCAAAAAGTTCAAGGAATTGCTATTCACATAGGTTTGTTCTTGGCGATTATTTTTTGTTCTGAGGTGTTCATAGTTGAGTAATATCCAGTCAGTTGAGTAGCATGGCTTTGGCAGTGTATAACTCACCCTAGTTTTGCTGAGATCACTGTTCTATCATATCCATACATTAACAAATTACTTGATTGTGCATATTTGGACTTCAAAAACAACTACCCAGCTGAAAATTTCTTTTCAGATAGCCAGGCATACAGCATAAGCATTGTATCAGCTGGTGCCAAGAGAAAGATCTTTTGGTATCCAGATGAGAGAAATGCCTGTTAATGCCTATGCAATTGCTCAATAATGGAACTAATGGAGTGATTAAGGGTTTAGGGTGGGGTGCTGCATTGTGCAGTCTTTTAGTATTTGCTTTGATTGTATGTCTATGTTCCCTTGTAGTTGGAAAGAAAATTGGAGTTTAATTCATCCCCATTGGTTTTCCCAGCTGAATTAGCAACATCTCAGTGATGTTGCAATTATTCCATTGGGAGGACGTAGCCTAAAATGAGTTAGTTGCCCCTAAAAGTAAGATATTGTAAGTTTTCTGGCAGCAGTGAAACAATGAAAATTATAATCTAAACCTATAATAGCAAAGTCTGGGAGAAGTCCTATAAAGGGTGTACAAAACAATGTTGTAAAGTTTAAGTTGATCCTTAACTATCACAACATTGAAGAATACCTTGTAAAGAAAGTCACATTATTGTCTGCCTCCTGCAAGGTATATTTCCCTGTAGTAATTGGGTACTGAGACTGAACGGAAAATCAGGTTATTTCAGTACAATGATGCCCATGTTCCTAATATGTAAATATATTTTTTCTGCCTCCATTTTTACTCTGATAAAAAGTGATGAGCTGTTGCTTTAAATGTCATAAATATGTTTGGAATTAACATCCATTGAAATAAAAGACTTTGCTTCATGATTATTTTTTGGATCTCCAGAAATTAGTGTAAAACCATTCATCATTTGTAGCTCTTGTTTTCAATATTTTCTTTACAGTGATGAAGATTAAAATAATAATTTTTGGTTATCCAAAGATAACAAACTGGTAGCAGATTTTCTTCATTATTCAGGTCTTTGAGGTTTTCCAGTGGGGAGGTGGTGTACTTTCCTCTGGATATTGTTCTCAGTGAACTGAATATCAGCCAAGGATGTTATCTATGAAACAAACACAGAAGCAAACAAAAACAAACAAACAAAAAAGTTGGGGAAAGACATTAATTGAAAGATCTATTTCATCATGACTATCTAAATGCTTTTTCCCCGCTAAACATGTCTGTGGTGGTTTTGTTTAGAACAGTTTAGATATAGGTTACCCTGACCAATAAACCTGCTTAGTGCAGAATATGTTTCTAATGGGAAAGTTATTGTGGAAGAGGTCGTATATGCCTGACATTCAGCCCTTCCAACCTTTCTGTAACACCCTTGTGTGGCTACAGACTTTATCCATACAAATCCTAGGAATGCTGATATAAGAAGCCAGTGTAAAAGAGTTACTTCTCTCTTTTAGCCTTTCGTCATCTTGAATGGATCTATAGGGAAGATAAAAACATACTTAGCAACTGTATTAACATATGTAGAAATAACCTACATTCCTACATTTTTCTACATTTCAAATTTTCTAAATTTTTCAAAAATTGTAAAATAAAGATGGCTATTTTGTTGTGGTATTTCAATGTTCAGCTTCCGATTCCCTTAAAGAATTTTTGAACACCTAAAAGAAAGAAGCCACCTCATGCCCATAAAGAAGACAAAATTAGTTACAATTCAGTTCTGTAACAGAGGAATGTTTTTATTTTATTTTCCTTCACTGCACTTCATGTTTTTTCAGAGTTATAAATTGGAATAATCCCAGTAAATGATTTGGCACTGCTCTTTGATGTAAGTTTGCTTGCTTGCTTTGTTATAGATTCCTTTTAATCTCTCCATCTCTCTCTATATATACATATACCTCCCTACCCACTTTTTTTTTTTTAATAAATTTTGTTGATGTTTGTTGTGAAATGCTTTGTGCAGCTGATATCTTAAGATATGTGACTTTCTGTTTGCTTGGGTTATTTAGATTTGCATATTGTTCTTTCTTGATCCTAAGTTCATTTCAAATTCTTACTCTCCATGATTAATTTCATGTTGTTTCTTTCATGTCTTTCCCTCTGATCATGTTGCAGTTATATGTTATTGACTTATTTATTTATTCTCTAAATTAGAATTTTTTCCTCTCTGTTTAGGATCTATCCCTATGCAGCCTGTTAAAAGCAGCCATAGCACACCTGACAGGGAAAGGACAAAAGTTTCTTTTATATGAATACTGAAAACAACAAAATCTGTGTAAGGACTTGGAGCAGATTTTAGCTGCGTGACCTTAGAGTGTACAACCATTACAGCTTAAAGTATTTATTGGTGTTGTAAACACAATGTCATGCCATGTATCTTGGGAAGACACTTCAGTGTTTTTCAGCTTTGCTTAAGCAACACATGATTACATTTTGTGATTTCACTAGGATTATTTATGCTGTAGTCCAGCAGTGTCTTTAATGTATGAATACCATTAACAGAGATGTACATCTTTCTCTTTTTTATGCTACTTCAGATGCTTGTGACTCTACTAAGAGAATTACCTTGAGGAATTGATTGGAGTTTGATCTTATCTTTTAAAAATCTCTACATTAAACTGATTTCCTGATCTAGTTTATCCTTATTTAGTTGTCCAATTAATGGTTTTATTTGAACAAAAAAAGCAACAATATAATAGTACAAAAGTGAGGAAAAAAGAAGCAGAGGAAGGGTAAGTGACCTTTTAAACACGTCAATGCCAGGTTTAAAGCTTTTCTGTATTATAGATGTATTGTCAGAGAGATATTCCTGCTTCATGGTGCCCTGCCAGAGTTATTTGGATCCGTGCACTGGCTATAACTACCATCAGGGATTTTAGTAGGTTGTCTTAATATAACTGAATAACGTAAAGTCTCACTGTTGTGATTCATATTGATAGAAGGGGATGAGATAGGTAAGGGTTAAATAAGTTTTGTAGGGTGAGCATTTAAATGAGTCTTGTAGGATAAGCATTGT
>JAVJGI010000014.1:105247531-105303795 GCA_035590275.1 Ibycter americanus
CATATGACGTCATGCTGAGTATATAAACTGGGGGAAGAAGAAGGAGGGTGGGGGACATTTGGCATTATGGCGTTTGTGTTCCCGAGTAACCGTTACGTGTGCTGGAGCCCTGCTTTCCTGGGATGGCCGAACACCTGCCTGCCCATGGGAATTAGTGAATGAATTCCTTGCCTTGCTTTGCTTGTGTGCGCAGCTTTTGCTTTACCTAGTCAATTGTTCTTATCTCAACCCTTGAGTTTTACATTCTTTTCCAATCCTCCTCCCCATCTTTCTGGGTGAGGGGAGTGAGCGAGTGGCTGTGTGGTGGTTGGTTGCCGGCCGGGGTTAAACCAGCACATCTTTCCGGGGTTAAACCAGCACAACCTACTCAGCTGTAAGGTAGACCCTTAAATACTCTCTGTGCAAGAGTCTGCCAGTTAGGACCACTACTAATAAGTTCCGTTGATAGGAAATATGTTGTCCAAAGGTGAAAATATATCAGTACAACTCCCAGAGTGCCTTTTCAGTTCCAGTAAGTATTAGTTAGTGTTAAATGGTAATGAAATAGCAGATGTATAATGCTAGGTGAGACCACCTGGAAGCCTCTTAATCTTTTTCCTGTCTTAGAATCCATTGTAGGTTACTCAGGAAAAATTCCTCAGTTTCTTCCTGATAATTACCCATTAGTAAATAATGGACAAATACTGGGGAAGAGTCTGGGTTACAAGTTAAAAAGAAAAAATTGGGAAATGTGTGATGAATTGATAAAATACTCTGTAACTGTTGTCCCTTTGAGTCAAGTGAAACTCTGTCTGTAGCTCTAATGACTGATGTGACTTAGCTAATCATCAACAGAAACATTATAATTTTTATTAATACCACTCCATAGTTTTCATAAATCAGTTGGCTTTCAAGACAATGAGGTTTAAAATCAAAAGTTATCAGTTATATGCCTTAATAGTTTATTTATTACATATATTGTTGGAAGCACTCAAGATCCACACATATGCTTAGAAAGCTTCACATTTATATTACCGTAGGGCTATTTGAAGTTAAAGTCTAAAGACATTTCAGGTGTTTTTATTTGGATCACACTTGAGATGAGACCAGAATAATTATCTGTATTATTTCACAATATTACATTATCTATCAGATCTAAGAAACAATTTTTAAATTTTGTTTTACCTTTAATTGATATTAATTTCTGTATGAATGTTAAGTGTGAAAGTTTTGCTACACATTATACATGTTCACTAAAAAAGAGGAGTTAACTTAAGCTACTCCAGTTATCTTCAATATGAACACACTTATTCTAGTAATAATTTCAACCTAAATTTTGTGTTTACTTTGTAGGCTAAAAGGAGAGGTACATATAGAAATCATACTTACTGTGGTTTGTAAGTAACTATAGACTTTAGACTACAAAAATATGTCATCTATAGAATGGCTTTGGTTGAAAGCAGCTTTTGGAGGGTGGCTGGTTCAAACACCTGCTCAAAACAGGGACAGTTTAGACTAGGTTACTCAGAGCTCTTGCATCTGAATATTTGCAGTGCCTTATACTTCTGCTTCTTTGTCTTGCATACTTTTGTTACTTGCATGGCTCCTACATGCAGGTACACATATCTGGTGATCCCATTGCCTACATACTCGTGTAAAATGCTCATACATTTTGTCTGGCTACACCATCACAATGTTGCAGAATGCTCTACATGCTGTTGTTTAGTACATCTATATTTGTATTCAAGGTAAGCTAATATTAGCTACATCCCAATAAATACATTTGAAATTTATAGGAGTTGCAAACTTGTGCTTCAGTTATAGGGTCTTGTTCAATCAAAAATCAAGTATCTCCAATGATAGATTTTCCATAACCTCTCTGTAAAACCTGTGCCAGTGTTTGACCTCCCTCATGGTAAAGAAGTTTTTCCTAATACCTGTTCACTGCCTTTTGTGCCTTTACTCCAAAGGGGTGCTAAACTCCAAGATGAGTCTAATTTTCTTGCACTCACATTTAGACAAAACTTGGAAAGAAAAAGCAAAAAATGTGGTCCATGTTTATAAAGAAGGGACTCTACCGTTGGAATAACACTGTAATATCTGCTGTGTTGTATGCTCATCATGTTTAGAAACAATCACAAAAAAATGTTGAACAGTTTCTGAATGATTTACAGTTATTCAGGGCAGAACACAAATCCAGCAGTGGGGAGATGCAGCAAGATACTGAGTGGATGGGGCATAAGATGTAGATGGAATTTAGTGTCAGTAAACACAAAGTAATTCTTGTGGACAAAACTACCCCATGAATTTGCTTTGATAGACTCCAGATTGGCTATTACCACTCAGGAAAACAATCTCAGATGGAATTCATAAATTCTATGAAAACATGAGCTCAACATTCAACTACCAGTAAGGGGAAAACCAAAAATCAAATAAATAGAGAAGATAGGAGGAAACACAAAAGATGAACAGCAAAAAGCCACTCTGGAAGTCAATGTTGCATCTGTATCTGATACTGCTGATACTGCAGTTTATTCTCCCCATTGGAAAAAAAACCCAAATGGGCAGGAAAAGTAACAAGGTTAGAAGACAAATGTACAGAATGATTTCACTACTGATAGGATTAAGTAGACCATTACATAATAAAAACAATAATACAAATCAACAGAGACTGCTAGTTACCAGCACAGAAGACAGAACCATGAAAATACTGTTAAGCTGAGAGCACAGTAACAGTCCCTAGCTGCGTGTATGGTGTGGTATTTCTTTTTTGATTTCGGTTTTCCTTCAGTTTCTGTGTATCGTGGCTAGTACTTTCTTCCCTTTTTCCCTTTGTTGATGAGAGCAAAGCTTATGAGGAAGAGCCGAAAAAGGGAAGAAGTAGAGGACGTGTGATACGAAAGGTGTTCACATGAATGGAAAGGAGGCTCATTTCTCAGCAGGGAAAAAGAAGAGATACTCCGTTGGCTGGTCTGCATAAGGTGTTAAGCATGTGCTGTGTGTGCACAGGCTTAGTAAGATGGTAATATGGTCATATTGTAACAGGGAAGCTTTTAAGCAGATTGTCTTGGTTTCTGCTGGGATGGAGTTAACTTTCTTCTTGGTAGCTAGTACAGTGCTGTGTTTTGGCTCTGATGTGACAGCAATGCTGATAACACACTGATGGGTTTAGTTGTTGCTGGGTGATGTTTATACTAAGTCAAGGACTTTTTAGTTTCTCAGGCCCTGCCAGCCAGAGGGCTGGAGGGGCATGGCAAATTGGGAGGGGACACAGCCAGGACAGCTGACCCAAACTAGTCAAAGAGGTATTCCATACCATGGGATGTCATGCTTGGTATATAAATTTGCGGGGTTAGCTGGGGCCGGGGGATCATTGCTCGGGGACTGGCTGCGCATCGGTCAGCGAGTGGTGAGCTGTTGTAGCGTGCATCACTTGTTTTCCTTTCTCCCTTTTCCTTTGGATTTTTTCCTCTTCCCCACCTTTCCATTATAACTGATGATGGTGATGATGATGATGATTATTGTTGTTGTTGTTATTATTATTATTATTATCATTGTTATTATTGCTATTGTTGTTCTTACCTTTTTGTTCTGTTTAAATTACCAAAATGTTCTTATCTCAACCCTCAAGTTTTACATTCCTTTCTGATTCTCCTCCCCACCCCTCCAGGTGGTAGGGATTGAGCAAGCGGCTGTGGTTGCGTGGTGCTTGGTTGCCAGCTGGGGTTAAACCACGACACAGATGCAAATGGGGTACAGATGAGGAGGCAGCCAGCCTACAGTAGGTAGATGTATGGATAGTATCAAAAGTAGAAAAGACCATGGTAAATCCTGGGGGAAACAGATGGACCAAGAAGGGGAAAACTCAGGAAGAATTCCGGAGTAAGAAGAAAAAAAGGGGAAAGTAGTTAGACTTTCTTCAGTAGGCTAAAATATCTACCCATTAAATAGCTGGAAAGGAAAAGATGTTGCCTCAGCTTAGTAAATTGAAGAGATGTGAGGATGCAGACTAGCGAGAAAGAGTGTTAAGGATGCCAGAGTAGTAAGGAAGTTGTTGATTCTTCCTTTTCCTCCCTTTACTTCTTCTTCTTTTGCACATTTGATAACAATGTTCACACAAGTAGTCAAAGGCTCAGCAGTTCATGTGGTATTTGTAGCAGAAGCAAGCTTTTTTCAGGAGTCAGACTGCATAGTCCTTCCTGGGCAGCAGGAAATAATCTCACAAAAGAATTGGTCAGCTCTTCCTGGGAAAACTACAAGGCACGTAGGTAGATAGATCTTCTGTTTGAACTCATACAACAATTTTGTGTTGGTTAGCAAAGAGTTTGAAATGCAGCGTGGAGTGCCTTCAGGATACAAACTAAACATTAAAAAAGGCAATTTCAGTGTTTGAAGTAGTCTGGCAAAATCAATCTGATATAAATAAAAGACAAAGGCTTTTCTAGACATGCCTTTGGCTTTTATGTTCATCACACCTGGGGATTACCCTCAAAGGGAACTACAACTATGATTCATGACAGTGGAAGCTAAATGACCAATGTAATTTGAAACTGGTTGCAAATAACCTAATAAATGTCATAATAAAATTTCCAATCTGCGCACAGTGTTCAGGGATGAGTATTTTCCTGTGACATGACAAGATGGCAAGTTTTCCAGGTGTATTATCATGAATTATTTGGTTATACAGAGAAAGATGGATATCAGGAGTTGGTATTATTATTTCAGAGCATAATTGCAACCTACGACTTTGAGTATGGTTTATTGATTTATTAAGGCATGACCTTCTAAAAAGTACTATTCAGACAGCATAGAAGAATAGTGCAATCAGATAAGAGGATGGTTTCGTACAAAAGAAACTATTCTTCTGAACTTAAACCCCCCTTCCTCAAAAAACTATTGAACACTCAAACCCTTCCCGCTCCCTCCTCAAGAAAAGCAGTCAGCATTTTGCTCCATATAATGCAAATAACTTCAAAAAATCTTTCCTTTCTTGTTCCCTTTTTCTCAATACTGTCAATCAGAAAATGAAATATAACAGAATCACTTAAAAAACCTGTAGAGCTTAACCCTGATTTCACTTAACGCTTATGCCAAGGTTAAACTAGTGTGATTTTGGTAGAGGGATTCTTGGTACTCTGTCTCTGAAAAGTAGTACAAAACCTGTAAAGTCTTACAGTAATTTCCAGCTATTTAAAATTAAACTTTTCCCATTCACAAAGGAAGGAAAGGTTGAGGGTAGATTTTTAAAAAGGACTTCTGTCAGAGCTTAGCAAAATCTGAATTACTCCTTAAAATCACTCACGCTATTGAACTACTGTTCAAACAATAGCATTTTGACAATTGATGATTGTTATGATGGTCTTTCCACAGAGTAACCATTTTATTACGTTCTAATAGCTATGATGATTGAGACTTTTAAAAATTAAAAGCAAAAAGCCTAATAAAAGGATTTTTTTTAATCATTTGATTTCATTGAAATATATGAGATTAATGATAATTCAAAAGTATGAGTTTTCTGTCCTTTTATCAACTGTTCCGTAAGTCTAGGATACTTCATATAACCCTTAAAACTAACAATGTGCATTAATTGTTAATAAATTATTTGATATTGATGTTCAGAAAATGTTAGAAATCTAAAACGTAAATTTTGTCAGAGAAGGAGGTGTTTGGAAATATAGTATTGTGATTGTTCTTTTTTTTACCTGCAAAAACATACTTTGTGAATAATTTTCTTGGGTATTATTTGCTGTAGTTATATGTCAAAGTTTGGCTTTATAAAACAGATTATTTAAGAGAAGATTGTTATTTCTCATAATTAAAGCAGTAAATAAATATAATTATTTCATATTTCTGTGTGCAACATGAAGTTTAGCTGACTAAAAAACTTATGGATAGCGTTTTCTAGCTGTGGATCTATCTCCAGCAAGCTAAGAGTGTGTAGTATCTTCTTTTGACCTGGTTTTGTATGTGTTTTCGCTTTCAAGCTGTTCACCCACAGTGCACATGAAATAACAGGTATTTACTCCAAGAATATGTAAAGGAGACAGGTTCTCTGTGTTTTTGTGTATATATACACATAAAATATAGAAATAAGCATGTATATATGTAAAATTTATCTGGGAAGATTAAGCAAACACAAAATACTGCAATGTTATACTATTTATGAGGCACAATAAGCAGTAAGAATTTGTATTGCTTTAACTTTGGTCTGTTTTGTGATTTAATCTAGAGTTGGCTTTCATAAGTATTCTTCTTGATCAATAGTTTGGTGTAGTGTTTCAGTATTTTCATCTGTAGGGCTGAGGGTGGAGAACTGATAAATAGTGATGTCAGGTGAGAAGGGAGAAAATGCTTTTCAGGACTTGAGTCTTGAACTGGACCTACAGCAGCAAGGGACTAGGACTTAGAATGACAGGAGGTTGAACAGATTGCTTTCTCTTGCCAGTAAGTATCAGTGAAACCTACTGGCAAAATACATACTTTGTTCCCCTCTAGTTGTGATACACCTAGAAGATGGCAATATATTGCTCCTGTAGATTACTGGGTTAGCTCAAGGTGAAGTTTGCCCAGGACTTCACTGATGATCTACCAGGAGATGCTGGAGTTTGCATGGCAGATCTTCTGGGTTTGATTGATTCTTTTCTTCTTCATTTTTAATTTTTTTTTTTTAAATCCCAGAAAACATAGTTAAAAACAATATGCAGTGATAAGGTTCTGTTATAATATTAAAAAAAAAAGAGGAAGTCTAAAGTCTGGAAAGGATTCATGGTACTAGTATTTTTAAAAGTAATTTTTATGTAACACTTTTTTTTTAACACAGGGATTTTTATATTGTTAAAAAAACACGATGAACTTTGCATTTAATTTAGTCGCCATGGATACATTAGTTTATCTATAGGTTTTAAAAAAAGGCTAAACTGAAATATTATTAAAAATGTTATGCAAAAGTGAGTATTTCGGCAAACATTTTTCTGCAATTTGGATGAGATTAATTTTAAAATTATGTGTTGCTCTACAATTTATCTGCTCCCTTTATCTTATATTAAGGATCTCACTTTACAGTGTAATCAGCCAGAAAATTCACCTGAAAAATTGGAAGATAATTTTCTATCAACTAAGTGAGAGGTCGGTTTATTGACCTGTCCTGTTAAACCTAGACACAGGTCTATAATCAGTTCCAGTTTGAAGGCATAATCCTTTTATGTCTGCAGTGTTTCCCCCTCATTTGATACTGTAAGAGTATACCGTGTCTTGGTTTGAGATGAAAACAGATCACATAATGTCCAATGAAATCAGTGGTCTGATTAGCATTCAGATATGAAACGTTAAAAACAACCCTGGCAACTTTTTTTCCTTGCAATCACCATACTCTCATGTTAGCAAAAGCCCCACAACAACAGAATAATTAACGCCCACTTTCTCACCAGTAAACTGAATAAACCTTGACATCTGAAGGAACTATAGATTTCTTTCCCAGTCAATGAATGTGATTAACCATGTCTAATTCGCAAGGTGTAATACCACTGCACCTTCAGATATAAAAAATAACATTCCCACCTTTTTTCCTGGTAGTATCACACAATTCCTTTAATTTTTTTCACATTTATGTATTTTTAATGCAGGTTCTCAAACGACTAATCAGCTGATAGCAGTCCTAAAACCAAACAGATTTGTTTAATCTTTATCACTTGCAAGTTTTAATAGCTAGAGATCTAAAAATGCTTTATTTGACTTTATCATCTCAAAAAATGGACATGATGATGACTAAGCATGTTCATGAAAAATTGTAACACATGAGGAGGCCACGGTATTAAATTAACTGTTTGATCCTGTGCACAAATGAACAGTCTGTGTTAGGCAGTAACTGTACCAACTGTTTTGTCTTTGACAGTGGCCAGAGGTGGATGCCTCAGAGGATATATGAGAATGCAGGACTGAGGTGGTAGAGAATATCCTTCTGTTTCCAGCAATCTGCTAATTAGGAAATTTACAATTTTCTGAAGGACAGATATCTATTATTAAAACTGCAAAATAAAGTAAACAAAACCCTAATAAAAAATCCAGTTTAAAAATATCTCTGTGTCTTTCCATCCATTGCAGATGGGCTGTGGTTTAACCAAGAATGTAAAGAAAAGCTAAATTTGCTTTTACTTTCTTAGTAAGCAGATTCCATTATGCTGGATTTTTATTTCTGAAGGGCATTGCCATCTCACAGAAACTTGTATGATTTCATTACGTTAGCACTTGACACTAAATTAGAAGCATTCAGTAATTTGTTTTGCTATTGTTCTTCGACTTGTATGTGTGTGTGTTTGTATTTTGTTTTGCTTATTTTGGGATTTCATTTCTTTCTTCTTCCTCTACACTCATGAGAAGTCATCTGGACTATACATTCCATCCAGACACATGGGACTTTAAAACCTCCTTCTAACTCAGGTACTGATTTCTCCTCAACAGGAAATCAAGTTTTAGATAACCAATGAACACAAAACTATTTAACTACATACAGAACTATTAACCTCACATCCAATGTAATTTTCTATTAATATTCAGCCACACTCCTAATGCTATTTGTTTCTGAATAAACTGGCAGGTATTGTGTAAATGGGAAAACTAGATTTTTTTCCTATCTACATTTACTTAAAAGCAATTCAGAATATTAAAAGCAATTCAGCCAGTTACACAGAATGTGATCTGTTCAAAACAATAAAGAATCCCAGACCTGCCAGGTTTTATATCAAATACATCAATATGTTTAAAAATCAATGAGTTTGAACACAATTCATGAAAATGCTTAGGTACTGTTTTTTTCTCTCTGCTCAGAATGCTTTTAAATGGTATCTGAAGATGTGGCAGAACAATTGGAAAGTACCACTTTGCTTTATGTTTTCATCTAGTATGTTATAAAATTTGGACCTAACTTACATTTAAATGTATGCAGAAATTAGGATGCATGTAAAACCTGTGGTTCAGTTATCTAGCTGCAGTTCATAGTGGCTTTCCTCTACTAGCTGGTAAAACCAAAGGATTTTGGAAGTATTAGCAAAACATACTCAATGTATGTTACTTCATGTATAGTAATTACTATTGCATGTTTATTAATTAGTAAATATTAATTACATCATGTATATTATATATGAATGATGGGTAGAAACATGTTAGTAAGATGTTTCTGTTCTATATTTCTTATTTAGACAACATGGGGAAATCAGAGGTAAGACCTTAGATATGCTGTTGGTACATTGTCCTTTTTGCTTGTTGATAAAAATAATATTATTCAGGAGAGAGATATTTTTTGTGAGAGAGACTTCAGACTGGACTCTGTATTCCTCATTTTTGAGATGGGGCCTATTTAAATTGCTACTGTGAGCTGATGTACCATCCTGCTATTTTTTAAGCAAAAGTTAGATCTTGGACAGCTACGAGAACTTGGACTGAACCAGCAACAGCTGTCTTGCACAAACATGCTGCTCCCTGTGAGGCAGTAACTTCTGATCCCATTGACTTCAGGCTGTCTTGTACTGTGGTGAGTAACTTCATCCTGTTTGAAATGCTGACTCCCAGGTCAACAACACTGCTTGAAGCAACTCTATAGCAGCTGAAAGCAGCAGCAAGGCCAGGAGCATCTGTCTGACCAGGGCTTGCCTCTCTGTGAGACAGCCTCTCTTGGCTCCTCTAAGTTCAAAAATCTGCAGGAACTGTTGCCTTACCAGGGAGATCAGCCCAGCAAGTCTTTTTCTTGCAAATCAGAATCTCTCATTATATAATAGGAGAGGGCCACGAGACCCTTACATAAAGTATCTTCCTTTGGGTGTGCTGGAGGTGTTGGCTTTTGCACTCCTAACAACTCGTGGACTTAGAGGGAGTTGGGGGAGTTATGTCTTGCACAGGAGCAGGGCTAGAAGCTGTCGTGGAGGATTTCTGTTCAGGAATTGAGTAGAAGCAGCAGTTTTTCCATGGGTGAAGCACCAATTTACAGCTCATTAGTTAATGACTAGTGTATTTCCTTTGTGCAAGGCACAAATTTTTAGGGTCATTTGGCAGTATATCCTTCATTTTAGTTTTCTTTTATCTCAAGCACAAAGCAATACATTAGAATTTTCATCCATTTTGTCAACAGGAATATCATTAATAGACCTACAGAAATAGGACAGACTCAGAGCACACTATCAACAACCAGGAATATCAAAAAAGGGATGAAATAACAATGTCTAGAAAAGGTCTCAGCAGACCAAAGTTACCATTGACAAAACAAGAAAGAAATTCTATCAGAGGTAATGATGTCTAATTCTTCTAAAAGCTCCCTGCTGGAATATAACATATCCTCACATGGAAGAAAGGCTGTGACGTTCCTGAGTGAATACAATTCAGAGGCTAACTGGTATAAAATTCTGCACAAGTTCATTCTTATATAATAAAAATTTGCTATGGGAAATAACTTTGTCATTTTAAGTATTTTTTAACTGTGCTATGTGTATTCCTCCTACCCACAATGAAAGTGTCACTAATGGCTACGAAAAAGAGAACTCTTTTACCAAAGCTCAAATCTCTGGGTGTTTTTCTGTAGTGGGGAGCAATTCTCAGAACCAACATAAAGTTCTGTTGTATGTTTGGTAAGCACTTCTGACATCTAAGCGATAGTTGTGAATTGCTACTGTTTTGTCTCACAGAGAATACTTCATTTTCATCCATTTTTTATAGTGAGAGGCACTACTGCCTTTTAGGGCTCTATGGTAAGTTTTATGCAGTTCTTTATACTTCTGTAAACAACTTGCCAAGCTGGAAATGTATCCAGTATTATTATATATGTAACAACAGCTTCAGTTTGAAAAGAGACAAAATGGAAAAAAAAACCAACCCAGTCAAAGTAAAGTGTTACTTGAACTCTCTTATTTGCTACATGTACATAATCAGAGTAAGTTTCCTAATTGTATCCAAGACATGTAGTCTAGTGACCCAGGAGGAAAATAAAGATACTGTCTGAACATGCAGGATTGGGGTTAGGAAAGCCAAAACCCATCTAGAGTTGAATCTGAAAGTCAACAAGAAGGGCTTCCACAGGTACATCAGCAACAAAAGGAAGACCAGGGAAAACATGGGTCCACTGCTGAATGAGGAAATGGACCTGGTGACAAAGGACATTGAAAAGTATGAGGTACTCAATGTCTTCTTCACCTCAGTCTTTACTGGTAAGATTTGACTTCAGGAATCCCAGGCCCCTGAGACCTGAGGAAAAGTCTGGATACCCTTGGTGGGAGAGGATCAGCTTATGGCACATTTAAACAAACTGGACATACCCATGTCACCCTAATCTTCAAGAAAGATCAGAAAGAGGATCCAGTGACCTACAAGCAGGTCAGCTTCAACTTAATCCCTGGGAAAATGATGGAGCAAATAATTATTGTAACTATTTCGAAACATATCAAGTATCTTATGAAGTACAAGAAGGTGATAGGGATTAATCAGCATGGATTTATGAAGAGGAAATCATATCAGACCAACCTAAAGACCTTCTATCAAGAGATAACTGACTTGGTTGATGTGTGGAGAACAGTGTATGTTGTTTATTTTAACTTTAGCAAAGCTTTTAACACTTATCTCCCATAACATCCTCATAGACACGTGGTGAAGTATGGACTGGGTAAGAAGGCAGTGAGGTGGACTGAAAGCTGACTGAACTTCTGAGCTCAGAGTGGTACAAAGTCTATCTGGATGCCAGTCCCTAGTGGTACACCCCAGTGACTAATACTAGGGCAAATATTTTTTAGCATCTTCATTACTGACCTAGATGATGGGATGGAGTATGCCCTCATCAAGTTTGCCTGTGATAAAAATTGAGAGAAGTGGCAAAGTGAGGAGTAGACCAGGTGGTTGTGCTGCCCTTCACAGGGGCCTTAACAGGCTGGAGAAATGGCTGACAGAAATCTCATGAAGTTCAAAAGAGCAAATGCCAAGTCTTGCACGTAGGAAGTAGTAGCTCCATGCAGCAGTACAGGCTGGAGACTGAATGGTTGGAAGGCAACTTCGCAGAGGAAGCTCTGAGAGTCCTGGTGGATCTGTACTTGACCATGAGCCAGCAGTGCAAAGAGAGAAAACAGTGTCCTGGACTGTATTAGGAAGAGTGTTGCCAGCAGGTCAAGGGAGATGGTCCTTCCTCTCTGCTCTCCATTACTGGAGATATCCAAAGTCCAACAGGACCATGTCCTGAGCAATCTTCTTTGGCTGACCCTGCTTTGAGCAGAAGGTTGAACTAGGTGATGACTGTGATGACTCTGATGATCTAGAGGTGCCTTCAAGTTCTGTGATTCTGTGACTCTTTGTAGTGCTTGTCCCCATACCAAGATGAACACTGTTGATGAATAAAAGATGCCTAGAATAACAGCATACAAGGCAGTAAACACAAACTTAATTTCATTTATTTGTGGCTTGATTTTTAAAGGTAAAATATCTCAGAAAACAGGGGAGATAAGCAGATTTGCAGAATGAATATTAACCTTACCAGATTTTCTGTCATTGCTATCATATTATTTCCAGTTACATATGTAGAGAAGGGGTTTTACCCCTTCCATTTCCACTTACATTACAGCCTTCTGGTCTTAATTGTAATACTTCAGAAATTAGAAAGTTACATTTTTCAGGCTGTAAAGGAAATTATTACTACATAAACCTTATTAGTAAGTCTGTAGAATATATGGAGATAATGGAGTATTTTTCCTACTCAAAGGAAAATGGTTTTTAACCCTGGTCTCCTTGAAATGGCAATTCTATTGTAAGGAGCAGTGGTATTCTAGGGACGGTGAAGTAACAGAGCAGTGAAATCAAAGAGATCGTATCCTCCATTAACATAATGGGATCTAACGTGTTGCTTAGGAACATAACCACTTTCAACTGTTCCTCTGATGTCCAGTTTGTATATGGTGATTTTCAGTAGTGTGAAAGTTGAAACCTTGTTTAGCGTTTTTAGACTTTATTACACCAGATCCCTATAAATTTCACAATTGAATTTGTTTTCTTTTATAAACTTTTTAAAAGGTCTTCCCATCTGGAAATACACTTGATGATAACCTTTTCAGTATAAATTAAGATGAGTTCATTTTGATAATTTTTTATTTCACTGGTAATGTGCTGTTTAGTCACCAGATAATGGGGCTTTTCATAGATGATTAGAACTCATTATCCCAACCTTCTAATAGAAATTCATCTTACCACAGGTGTGTGACTGCTATTCTTGATTTCACTTGAGATCATGTCGGAATAAATAAATAAAATATGGTATCTTTGTTGTCTGTGGGGCTGTTTGTTAACAGACAATGTCCAAATCATTCATTGTGACATCCAGATGTATCCTGTTTGCCCTTTACTGAGAACATAACTTTTAATAGTCTGAAATATAAGTTTAAATATCTAGTAATAATAATGAAGAAGTCAGACCTTATTCCTTACTCATCTCTGTGCTATTGTGGGACCAGAAGACAACACTTTGTTGTAGGTTTATCTCTAGTCATGGTTATTCTTAACTACCCAGGGCTTTTAGCACTTTGTAGTTCTTAATCCAGAAATTCAAGATGGAAAAATGTGGGTTTAAATTTGATTTGTTGATGGAAGGACTTGAAGAAGAATTTCTGAAAAGGATTTCATGTATTATGTGAATATAGCTTTAAAAGAAAAGACCTGTCCTCATAAATGATACAAAGAGATATCTGTTCTGCCTGAACAAAGGAAGATGTTTTGGTGAAGAAAGCAGACTTCCTCTAGAATAAATGTCAGACTGAAATTAGATTTTTGGGGGGATAGCTGTAGATACAAGTGACTTAGTTGTGTAGTACTCTACTGGTATTGTACAATATACAATTCTTAACATTCTGGACTGTCAAGAGTTCCTTGAGGACTTTATATTTCCAAAGTTTATGATGTTGTAGGAAGTAACTGTTGAGATCAGGAAAAAATGAGGAATATTGTAATTATATCTGTTCCAGTGAGTGCACATTGTGATTTCTACAATCCTACTTCCTTTCAGGATATTTTTAAAAACTTCAGGAAAATATTTTTTAGAGACAGTCTTCCTCCCTTATGGTTAGTTTAGAGTTTGACCAGTTTGAATTTCAATTAAAACCTTTACCTTTACAAAGAATGACAAGCATATTGTTGTGTTTATTTCCAATGCCATTAATTTCCAGTTGCCTCAGCTCTCTTGAGTATTGAATTGGAAGTGTATATTCTCTGTCAATTGGAAAACATTTGTGGGACTCCACGTTTAAAATCAAGCTTCTCATGTGTAATACATTTGACAGGTATCAACCAGCAGAGATCTATGAACAAACAAAAATTTTGAGGGAGCCATGATATTTTACATATATCAGCTGAGTATACATACATTTAATTAAGAAGTTTATCAAGATTTTTAACTCAGAAAATTGCTTAGTCTAGAGCATTTGTTAGTCTTTTCTAAGTGATGGCTTTCTGTTTTTTCTCTGCCATTATTTCTCACTATGGTGGTGGTTTTTTTCTTGTTTTTTTCTTTTAACTTTTCCAAGAGTACAGAGTCACCTCTGCTTTATCCACAGTGGATCTAGATAATTTATATAGATGTCCCCTGCTTGCTAAGCACTCTATAACAACAAGTATGTGATAGGTGATGGACTATTTGTAATCTTTTTCAGATATTTGTCTTTATTTAAATATTCTTACCACATCCCTTTAGTCTTACAGAAAATGGTAAAAGATAAATATTCTTACAGAAAGAAATATATTATATAAAAAAAACCCAAACCACAAGGAAGGGGCATGTATTGCTGCTCTACAGCAATCACAGAATCACACAGAATAGTCAGGGTTGGAAGGGACCTCTGGAGATCATCTAGTCCAACCCCCTGCTAAAGCAGGGTCACCTAGAGCAAGTTGCACAGTGTCACGTCCAGGCAGGTTTTCAATGTCTCCAGAGAAGGAGACTCCACAGCCTCTCTGGGAAGCCTGTGCCAGAGCTCTGTCACTCTCAAAGTAAAGAAGTTTTTTGTCATATTCAGGTAGAACTTCTTGTGTTTGTTTTGTGCTCATTGTCCCTTGTCCTGTTACTGGGCACTACTGAAAAGAGCCTGGCCCCATCTTCTTGACACTCACCCTTAAGATATTTTTAGACATTGATCAGCTCCCCTCTCAGCCTTCTCTTCTCCAGGCTAAACAGGCCCAGCTCTCTCAGCATTTCCTCATAAGGAAGATGCTCCAGTTCCCCAGTCATCTTTGTAGCCCCCTGCCGGACTCTCTCCAGTGGTTTCCTGTCGCTCTTGAACTGGGGAGGCCAGAACTGGACACAGCACTCCAGATGTGGCCTCACCATGTGCCCTGGATTCAGCTGAGATAGTTAATTTTCTTCTTGGTAGCTGATGCAGTGCTGTGTTTTGGATTTGGTGTGAGAACAATGTTGATAATATACTGATGTTTTTAGTTGTTGCTGGGTAATATTTATACTAAGTGAAGGACTTTTTAGTTTCTCAGGCTCTGCCAGTGAGAGGGCTGGAAGGGCATGAGAAATTGGGAGGGGACACAGCCAGGACAATTGACCCAGACCAGCCAAAGGGATATTCCATACCATAAACATTGTGCTGAGTATATAAACTGGGGGAAGAAGAAGGAAGGGGGGACATTCAAAATGATGGTGTTTGTCTTCCCAAGTAACCATTACACATGATGGAGTCCTACTTCCCTGGTCGTGGCTAAACACCTACCTGATGATGGGAAGGAGTGAGTGAGTTTCTTGTTTTGCTTTGCTTGTGTGCATGGCTTTTGTTTTACCTATTAAACTGACTTTACCTCAACCCACAAGATTTTGCATTTTTACTGTTCCGATCATCTCCCCCATCTCAACGTGGTGGGAGGGAGTGAGCAGCTGTGTGGTGCTTAGATGTTGGGTGGGGTTGAACCATGACACCAAGGCAGAGTAGAGGAGCAATATCTCTGATAGCTCTTTCATCTGCTGATGATCAAGCTGCCCCTCTTCTAAGCTGCCCCTGCTCTAAGCAAGTGTTTAGGCCAGATGACTCCAGAGGTCCTTTTCAACCTAAATTATTTACTGTGAGAGTGGTGAGACACTACAACAGGTTACCCAGAGAAGCTGTGGATGTGCGATCCCTGGAAATGGTCAAGGCCAGGCTGGATGGGGCTTTGTCTGGGGTCTAGTGAAAGATGTCCCTGCCCATGACAAGGGGGTGGTGGAACTACATGATCTTTAAGGTCCCTTTCAACCCAAACCATTCTAATGATTCTACGATCAGAATTAGCCTTACATAATACAGGACACCAGGCAAGATTCAGGTGTAAGACCCTGAATTTGTTCTGAAAGCAATTTCTCATTCGCCCTGTGTGTCTTTCTCCAATCACATAACCAAATCCAGATTTGTACTTCTAATTAATCTGTTCTTATCTATACTAATGTTCTTATCCAGAACTGTCTCTGTAGACTGGGTCCCCAACCTCATGCTCACCTGCCACACATACTCCTCACGCTTATCTTTCCTGCCTTTTAGAGCAATTAGTGGCTTCCTCCATTCTGGGCCTGTAACTGTTTTACTGGAGCTTTGCCCTCTGCAACATGAGCTCATTTGAGAGATGGATAAACTCCTTCCCACATACTTCAGTGCAGGTGTCTCTGTGGAGGCTGTTTTCTTGCAACAGAAATTGGAAGGCTGGGTGAGAAGGGAAGCAGAGGGCACCAAAGATGTGATATAGCCTGCCATGGTGAATCTCTCCACATAAACTCATGGCACTTCTGATCTCAGTTTGCAAGCAGGCATGCTGGTGTAACAGTAGAGGGGTACATCTCAATTTGCAGTCGCAAGTTTGTAGTACTCTGTAGGAGATTTTCTTACTTTATGTCATACCAGAGCCCACAAAGCCCAGCTGCTGGCTGGAGGGTAGCTTATGAAAGTGAATTGCATGCACACAAAACAAATTTTCTTTGCCCCAAGGAACTTACAATTTCAAATACACTGTTTACTGCTACTTATACAGAAATAAAGATGCTCTGGGGAATATGCAGGTTAGATTTAATATGAGCTTTCCCATCTGTCAGGTTTTCCATCTTTTATGTCCAGAAAAGATATAGTTCTGTGCTACATTGTGGGAAGGATCAGTTTTCTGGGCCAGTCCTGGAACCAAAAGGCCATTTTAATCCTCATGGTCCTGCACTAGTTGGTGGCTTCTTAGTGTGCATGCAGGTACGTCTGAAAGATGGAATTTCACAAATCATATATACCAACAGCATTTAATGTAATTTTTTCCATGGGCAGGAATCCATTCACTTTCATTCAACTCAATTTTTAACTCCTTAGAGATTTAAGCTTTTCCACATTTCTGCAATCTTTGTAAGTTTCTCACCCTCGTTTCGGAACACAAATCTGAAGTGTTGGTTTGGTGCTGCGGGAAAGAATTACTGCCTTTTTTCTGCATATAGTATTGTTTAATCCATTGGGACTCTAAAGTGGTTTTTAATAAATTGAGAAGACATCGATATCTACCTACTAAAACTGCAATATTCTTTACTGGCAAGCTATGACTTAGTAAAGAGGACTCAAAAAGAGTTAATGAAGCATGAAGCAGATGTTTACTTCATCATTTAAGGAGCTGGTTATTTGGCTAAGCAAAATTAGTGTTCACTTAATGTAAAAGGGGAAAAAAATCTAAATGTATGTCTCTGTAATTTAAGTGGTATTTTATTTCTGTAGGTATTCTTGTGTTTATTCTTTGCTGTGGTATGTAAGGGCTATAAGTTCACAGAATATCCTAAGCAGATAAGAATTGCCAGTGTAAATAGAAAGCTTTGCACGGGGTATAAAAGCTAAACATCTGTGTGTGAGCCAGCACAGGCAGGACACAGGAAAAACCACAAAGCCACAGATGAAACACAAAGAAAAAATTTGTTTTTGTTACCTCACCAACCAGGGATCCCTGAAGCAGCACCCACGCAGAGGCACGTAAGTGGGAACGCTGCCACCACGTAGCTGTCCATGCTAGAGGATCACCAGAATTGCTGGGTTTGCCTGTATGTATTTCAGGTATTTGAGCAGGTGTAATTTACCACTGTCCTTTGATCTTTCCCACAGCAGACATCTCAGGCATGTTAGATAGGGTTCCTCTATGTCTATCAAAGGCCTATGTTATCTAAACACAGATGTTACACTTGTCCAACACACAACGCCAAACAACAATTAGTACAATATATGTTTTGCCATATCCCAGCTGCAAGTCCCTTGAGCGTATTTACAATCCTCCTCCTCACCAATCTTCCATTATTTTCCCACAGTGTGGGTGAGGGTTCACAGTTCTGTGACAAGAACTGTATCATGTAATACAGAACACATAAAATGGTGTGCTTGGTGCTGTTAGTGGAGGATCTAAAGCACCCATAACTTTCCCTGAGCACCTGCTTTTTCCTTCCATAGTGCCAGAGGCATGTCATAAAGTTAGAGAAATATTAACTTTCACTTTAGGTTAACAGGAACGTGTGTCTCTAGGAGACAAGAAGAAACTGAAGCACCTCAACAGTTTTAGTGAAATACATTTTACACTTTGTTATCAACATCTTGCTCACTTTTATATCAACAGATACATTCAACATTTTCCCCTGTAATTCTAAATCTACCTTCTAATTATAATCTTCTTTCAATTCAGTGAAAATGCTTTAAAATAAAGGATTGAAAAGTCCACCTTTGAAGTCTGTTAATTTTATCTCCACTTCTATTTGATCTAAAAATATATCAGATCTCCATAATAATTTCTATTTTTAATATGTAAAAGTGTCTTACAATCAGTGAGATTCTATCATGCTTCTTAATTGTAGTTTGATAGGTAATAGCTAAATTCAGTGTCTTGTATTCTCTGCATATAGCTAGACATACAAACATTTTAATGAAAGCAGCATTTTTAACTACTTAATTAAAAAACTTTAATATTTCAAGTAAGTCTATATTTTCTTATTTTTTCTTGAATTCTACGAAACAAAAGGCACATACAGACTGGTAAAAACATAAATCAGTCCTTCAAATGTTTTAATTATCTTTCTATTTGATCACTGACTCGCTATCTTTCTGTCTTGCTTTCTACCTATCTTTCAGGTTGGCCAGAGATGTTGTGGGGTCTCCATCCTTGCAGACATTCAAAAACCATCTAGACATTGTCTGTGAAATAGGCTCAGGTGGCTGTGCTTGAGCAGAGCATTGCACCTAGTGATCTCAAGTTCCCTTATAACCTTAACCATTCTGTGATTCTACCAGTGATTCACTGTTACAGTGTTTGGAGCAGTAAGGACTACTTGTGCTTCTATTTTTCAGACATTTCCAAGCCATTTTATCCATCTTTTCCATAATAGAAATCCAGCAATTGATGTGTTCCTGAAACTTTTATGTTTGTCAAGTTTCATAACCTGGTCTATCCATTCAACATTTTTTTGATCTTCACAGATATTTAGTAAAAAAGCATTCAGGTTTGCCTTAGGAATTGTTATTGTTGGATAGGTTTCTGTAGTCCAGATGTTATGTAACTTGTTCATTAGAGATAATCTACTGATTCTTACTTTTTCTACTTTTGGATTATTGTTCGTTGTTATCCAGTTCTGTAGATAACAAAATGCCTAGTGTTTACTTAATGGAAATTTTAGATTTCCTGTTAAAAACACTGCTCACAAGGAATAGTTGTTCAAAACTTTAGTTCTGTCTTCCCTTTCTGCTTTCTAAAAGTGCAGAAACTGGGAGAAAGTTTATTCAATGCTTGCCTTCAATATCTGTGTCTTTACATTTCTGACTCACAGTCCAAGTCACTACGTATCTTTTCTTTTAAGTCTTGTTCTCACAATGTAGTCAACAATTAAGATCAATTGCATGGTTTGCTTTTCATTCTTGTCAATAAATGATACATTGGTTTTGGCTCGAGAGTGGACAAAATATGCTGTTTTAACATAGACTTTCTTGCTATATTGGGTGCAGGTGGCAAGGTGTTGATAGTTTCCCACTACCCAAATCATTAATGAAGTATTTATTTTAATTGGTAATAACGTAAGTTCATTTTTCACAAGTCAAGTCTGTTTTGTCTGCAATGGTAATTGGTAAAAAATCTCCCTGTCTGTATCTCTGTCCACGGGTATTCTCAGTCTTCCTATTTTCACACCACATCCCACTGAGGGGGAAAGTGAGCCAGTGGCTGGGTGGACATTTAGCTGGTGGCTGAGGTTAACCTACTATGCTCACTAACTTCATTTGTGTTCCACAGCCAGCCATTATCCTCTCTACATTTTCTGCAAGAATAACAAGATTTTTCAGAATGATACACATTGATAATGATTAGCATTTTGTGTTTCAACATATCTTCCTAAGACTCCTCAAAACACTGTATTTATTCAGATTATAATGTCCTGTAGAGGGTTAATCAACATTGATAATATACAGTTGTGGGCTTGCTTCTGGGGTGGTGCATTGGCTGATGTGGATAATGTACAGCTGTGGCTTGTTTGGGCTAAGTAGCTAAATAGCACTGAGGAGCCCAGAAGAGGAGGAGCACTGGTGGAAGGGAGCATGGGGTAAGGAGAGAGAGGAGACTGGATGAAGAAGAGCCCAGGGATGTAGGAGAGGCCCTGAGAGAAGTAGGGGGCCTGAATGAGGAGGGGCTCGCTGGAGGAGAAGCCAGGAACCTGCAAGAAGCAGGGTGGACTGGCCTGAAGAGGATGAAGAAACAGCATGGACGGTAGATGAACTTTTGGAGGCTGGTGTGGGAAAGCCTTGTTGCAGCTTAATAATTTTGTAGTGCTGCAACAATGTCCTAATCTTACACCTGTAGATTCTTTTCTTACCTTCTTTATTCTCTTTGAATTCCTTTGCTGTAATATCAGTCTGCTATGAACATTTCCTGGAAGTGACAGTAACGTTCTGCTGAGCTGCTTAATAGATTCTGGCTCATCTTCCTTCTGTGGCACTGTGAGAATTCAGATTGATATGTTTTTGTATTCAATGCATTATTGCAGATGCTTGGTCAATTCTTTCATATACTGCAATCAGGTTCTGCCTGATAGTTTGCCTTGGCAATGCCGCTTCCTCTGTACCTTTTCACCAGCTTCAGTTGTTTCCTATTTAGTGGAAAGTCACTGCTAATTAGTGAAGTTTTGGGCTTTTCTGTGAGTACTTAGGTTTTATTCTATTCAGACTCTCTTGGAAATGCTCTTACCTTCTTTTCAGTTTATCCTCATCAATTTTTAGCATAAGTCCTGCTTAATCCTCTCACACAAAGATTAGTTGTCTAGGTTGTGTAAAAAGTTTTTTAGGATTTAGTAGATAGATATTGTCAAAAAAAATCAATTTGAAAATGGTTTTCTTGACTTTATTGTCTATACATATTCCTTTTCTATGTCTTCATTTTGCAATGAGATCTTTCATATCCTTGACCTTATGGTTATGACATAAATCCATTCTGTTGAAAGAATAAAAAGGCTGTTGTAGGAAAATGAAGGATCAAACGAAGGCATCATGCGCCTAATGGTGACCAGTAAATGTTTCCAGAAAAAGTAGGTAATGACCTTTTTTCCAGTGTTGCAATTCAGCAATCAACAATTTGGGAATTAAGGACCAGGTGATCCAGCTGTCACAATTACAATATCTACTGGTGAACTTAAAATCTGTGAATTCACCTAAATATGCTCTGAACATGCATGTTCCTTTGGCCTCAATTAAAACTGGTGACAATGTTTTCTGCAGTTGAATTACACCCTGTATAAGAAAGCACTTTGTTTTAAGATAGTGCCAGATAATTTCAGTGGCTGTCTCTGAGAAACAGTCACTTCTTCCCTACCCTTACTCCTGCCCTGGCTATGCTGTAGGTGGGTTTGCCCCCGCCTTGTTCCTAAAATTTCTTTTTTCCTGGATTGACCTTGGATTTGGCTTGGTATTTTGCCTTTGCATGATGATTGGTGGTAGGACCTGCTGTGCTCTGCTGGCCTGCTGCTGGTGTTGTGGAACTGTGCCCTGCCAGTGAGGGCACTGGCATCATGGTTCCCATTGGGTTCAAGCTTGCCTTCCATTAGGTAGCACCCTGCTCTTGCTGCTTGCTGTCTGACAGTGTGTACAATTAAATGGTTTGCATTATATAACTCAATAGAATGGTGTGCATTATTTTTACATTTATCGTAATTGAATATTCCTTTGTAGGTCATTCATGAGGAGATGGTCTGCTCATTTTAATGGCAATTAAGAGGCTGCTTTTTGTTGGTCACCATTTTTCAATTGCTGTTTGAGTAAGCTGTGAACAGGCATGTCACAGGGTCTGGATTTGTGCATGAGGAAGGCAGCAGTTTCATGCTAGAATAAGCCTGCAGAATCAGTCCTCTTTCTTAAAAGCCCTTGGGACTGAGTTATCAGGTTTAAACCTAATTTTAATGTGAACTCAGCTTTTCTTTTTCATCAGCCTTAGCATTCCCCATTAAGAAAGCACACATAAAGGCAAATATGTGGCTTTCTAGGATAAAACAGGAGAAAGGAAGTCATACTTAACAGGTATTGTTTTCTTAATATGAATTTGTAAAAGGATATTAACCACTGGAGCAGTGATAGTAAATGATAATAAGGCCTAAAGTGCAAGAGGATGGGAAGAACTAGATTATGTATTCCATAAGGCTCTCGGGATTAAAGGGCAAAGGACAGCTCTAGCGTTAGATAAAAAGCTGAGGAAAATTAAGCGGTGTATGGTATAAAGATGTGTAAGTTCTTTAAAGGGGTGTGTGATTTTCCCTAAAGTCCATCTACCTTAAAGGATATAGAACTGTCAAGATTCTAAGGGGAGGCTGGAGGCTGGTGGGGTTAATTTCCCCAAATGAAGGGAACTTCAGTTTTCTAACACTTAAATAACAGTAGCATAAAAGAGACAGAAAAGCCAACTATCACTTCTTATTGTGATTCTTGCAAAACCAAAACAAACTAAATTGAAATTGCATACTGCATTCCTTATTTTTATTTGTATTGTGCTTTTTCCCCCCACCACTTGCTCCACATATTTTTTCCTCCTACTTGTTTGGATAGTGACTATATCATGAAAGCCTTATATCTCTGTGCCAACTGTTCCCTAGTGTCTATTCTCTAGTTCCTCTTATTCTTTACATGACAGCTGCAATCTGTCCTCTTTAAACTGTTTAACTAACACAATTCCAGTAACCATTTTTACCCCTTCCAAAAATATTAAATATGGATGCAGATGCATAGCAATACAGGCAGCTAGCAAAGAAAAAGAAAAGCTTCTGGATCTCAGAAACACAAATATTTTTGTATTTAATATTGCATCCCATATAATTAGAGTAGAATTAAATGGAAGCATGAATGTTTATCTCCTAATACCAAGTACTAAAGATTTGTCTGTGATAGGTATCCCTGGAATCACAATCATAATCAAAACCTGATTCTGTTAACAGAGCTAGAGAGCCACTCATTTTAAGTGGCTTTGTGCTGTCAGCTTGGGACATTTCAGTGATCATAAGCTCAAATGGCTCATTTCTAACACACAGAAGCAGGAGAAAAAGCAGTCTTGAAGGAATGAATAACAGTACATTCATTCTGGTAATGCAATAGGATGAGTATAAACCCTCAAAAGCTTATGGTATATGCTTCTAGCTCTTAAGTTCTATTATTTGAAATTTAAGGAGTTAATAAGTCAAAGGTAATAGGCAAAAAAGTGAAAATGTGGAGGTAATGAGGTAGAATTACAAGGTGAAAAAAAGAAGGAAGAAAGTGTTAATCAATATCTTATTCAAATCCTGCTGTCATTTTCTTTCCTTTAGCAATTCCATTCAATGGGTGTTTAATGGCCATTCAGTTTTCATGCTCACTAGACAAAATGGCCATAGTGTGGAGGGCTGTTCTAGTACAGGTCCTAAGATTGCACTGCCTGTATTTTGATCGAATTGCTCAAGAAATTATATTTGTATTCCTGTACTAGTTAGATTTCTTTCCTATCAGTAGTATCACGAGTTGACCTTCTTATTTTAAATAAGAAATTTAGTTGAGATTAAGAAAGTGGAGCTCAATTTAAAAAAAAAAAAAATATCAAAAATAAGTGGCTGTAAAACCCAATCTGTTATAGGCAGCAATAGCTCTAATGGCACAGAAAGTCTTATGAACATATTTATTTTTCAAAAAAGTTTCATGTTATTTTACAAAATGTTTGATGGAAAATGAAATGTCATTAAAAAGTGAGTTAAGTAAATTCTCACTAATGGTAGCAAATATCAAGAGTTTAAGAAAAATCAGTTGAGTGTTTTAATCCTTTTGGAAATAAAATTTTATGCTATGAGTAATCTATAATCTCTTGGTCCCTAGTATAATAGATCAGAAATTAATTCCAAATCTAACAACACTGAGAGGAAAGACCTGTCTTGATATAGCAGTGCTGTTTGGCTGGACACTGGAGACATGAACATTCAGTGGCTTTTGTAGCTAGTAAAAAACAATTTCAAATATGACCTTCATAAATGTAAAATGCTTGTGAGTGGTAAACAAATATATCAGTCATGACAAAATGTGTTGGGTTTTATGGCCCTTTCTGGGTCTGACATGGGTGGTCATCACAGAATTGAGACAAATAGTTTTTAAATATTTGTCAAGTAGTAGATTGGACACTTTAAACACATAACATCCTCTGTTTTGCTCTTGTCTCTTCATGAGTGTCATATTTTATGCCCCAAACAGCAAGACTAAAAAGTAGTTACTGTTTATGAACATGTTTGTTTACAGTGATTATAATTCACAGTTAAGTAAATAAACACTTGTGTGGGGAGTGCTTCTCAGAGCTTTAATATAATAAACATGAGAAACCAAATTATACCTTTTTTTTTGTAGGTGAGATACCAAAACCACAAAAAGTATGACTTCATAAACTTACATTTGAAGCTTGATACTAAAAAGAGAGCAAAGGTAGGAATGTAAACCAATCCTTCAGGTAAGAAAAAATGTTTTCTTTGGCACATAATCACCTTGTCTTTCTCAAGGCAGAACTTAAGATTCATAATCTCTGACTACATTTGTCTAAATTATATAGAAGACTCGTCAAGGCAAAGCTTTTTCTGTGCTGGAACAAATAAGGACATTCAGCTCATTCAGGAGCACTCCCACCACAATGGTGCTTGACAGGAATGTAGGTGTTTGATAGTGAGCTATTTGAAACATCCAGAACTTTGGAATAGGGAAGAAAATTATGAGATCATGATCCTTCAGCAGTAGCCCCAGAGCCTTCTTCAATTTACAGCCAAGAGTCTTGCAATTCAGCACACAATATTTCAATGATGCATTAATAAATTTGGGAAGGCCTGCCACTTGATGGTGATCAAATCAAAAGCTAGTTACATTACATTCCAACCTGTGAATGGATGCTATTTGCCCCACAGTGGGTGCACAGTCATAATACATTGTAGAATTTTCACCATTTTTTTTAGATATGAAAATAGTTTTATGGTATCACTCATCTTTGAATCCTAAGAATAAAACAAGCTTCAAGTGTACGCATTTCATGGCAAGACATTTGTCTCTAGGAGACAGATTTGATGTGGTATTTCCAAGCATAAAAACTGAGTTTAGAATCTACTTATGGTTTTCTTGCAATAAGATTTTCAGTCTGTCTCTCCTCTTACTTTAATTTCTAACTACCTTTGGACTGTTTCTTTAGCCTCTACCTCTTCCTTTTACCAGATTCAAGCACTATGAGATCATTCAGGAGAGTAATGTCTGAGTGAAAGACATCTAATATGTTATTTATTGACAACTTTTCCTTTGTGTCAGTTGCTTCAATCAGTTCTAATAGTTTTCCTTTTTTCACCTCTGCATTCCGAAAAATTAAATCATCAGTCCATCAGCACAACTTGTGATACTTATCAGCACTGGCTAAGACCACCTGGATCATCTGTCTCAGTTGAGATATTCCTTATCTAATTCTGATTTTCATCAGAAACTGTCATGCTCTTATCAAAATGTCACAAGTGCTCTTCAAAATAAATGTGATGTTGTTAATATACAGGTCTTTTCATCAGCTATGGAGAGTCAGACTTGATAGTCTGTAAAACACTTTGGTCTCTGTGTTTATGAACAGGTTTCCTACTCAATTCTCATCTTCAGGGCTTAGAATAGAGCATTTGTGAGGCCAGAGGGACTATTAAATTATATTATCTGACCTCCTGTGATCCTAGTCCGCAAACAGTGATTTTTTTGATGAAAAATACAATTCAAGGAGGCCAAATAAATTTTCAGTTAAGAAATAGCTGCAGACACATTTTTTTAATTATGATTTTTTACAAAGATAAAATGTTCATTGTAAATATTTTTTAAAAATATTTAGAATTTTAATTTAAAAATTGAAAAATCCTCTATTAAGGTAAGAATAGAAGGAAAAAGATAAAGGCTTTACAAAAAGCAAAATATTTTGTACTGGCTTGAATTGCACACTTTGGATTGTCCCAAACAATGTTTCTAAAGAAGAGGGGGAGGATGTAGGAGAGAGGAAATCTGTTTAGTTTCTGACAGGAACTCAAGTCAAATCACAGACAATTACACTTTATCTCATTTAATTCAGTTAACTGACAGATTAAACTATGACCAATGTTTGATTAATCTTCTGGGAGATGTAGTTTGCCTACTGTCTATTTGATACATCAAAGGTGAGCATTCACAGCTTCCTTCTAATTTGTTACAGTGATTAATCACCCTTACTGTAGTGTAATTTGTACTCAGCATATTATTCTTGTTCATTTGAATGTATGTGTGTATAAATGTGTCTATGTAACCAACATATGCTGTTTCTGAGGTGATCTGTACTGTTGTACAGGCTCGAAACTTTTTACCAATCAGAACAGCGCTTTTATCCATTAGTTCTTTACTTGGTTCTTAATCATCTCATTTTAGTATACTTGTTGTCTGTTAGGAATCATTTCAGTGAAAGGGTTTAATGAGTATCCCATTCTATTCCCTGTTTATAGGTATAATTCTTATTTTACTATAGAGTTCATCTATCCAAAACAATAAAGCCTGTAAGATTTTCTTTAGAAACATGACTGCTAATTATACCTTACTTATATCTTACCTTCAGAAAGTTCCAAGGCATACTTGATTTAATAGTACTCAAACTGATCAAAACCTGATTCTGAATTCCAGTTTCTCATTACTTCATTTTCTATTCCTTTCCAACTTGTTTATGAAAAGGTCAGTTCTTCAGACTTAGATTATGCACATACTATGTTTTCAATTTCTTCCTGCATCTTCTGTTTAAAAATTTCTACTCACAATACAGTAGTTCACAACTATCTATACTTGTTGACTCAGCTAGGAATTACAGCAGTCTGTTCATGATGTGTGTTTGCACCCAGTGCTGCATAGTAGCAAGCCGAGCATTGCTTAGGTGTCATCAAAGACAAATAGACTTCAAAAAGAAATCCTAAGTACGGTACTCTCAAGTCATTGCATATTATTTGCTGGACTTGGAGATGTACAGCAAGAACAGAAGAAGAGTTATCTCTGAAGCAACCATGCCTATCCTAGGAATCAATAGCTTTGAAATAACCACATAGCAGAGGGGTTTTTTTCTGAATCCCAGACACTGTCAGAAAGATGTTCTGAGACAGCGGTACTGTATTCCAAGCAGATTCTCTACCTCATTTTCAGGTAAGAGCAAGTTTACTGTTCTCTTTAGGAAAGACAAAAATTGGTAAATTGAATTAGATTAAGAATATTCTGAGCTTTTTCACTTGCTATACTTCCCAGGCAATGCAAACTCATCAAGTGAAATATTTCATAGATGGTTTTGGATATTGTGGGTGTCCATATAACAGTTGATGATATAACAGTTTCAGCCAAGGCAGAATGTAATCAGAAAGAGAGAACCTCAGGCTGAAAATATTAAACGAGTTCATCAAAGAAGTGTAACAAATATCAGTTATTTTCTTTAGAAGGAGTTAAACACAATAAAAGACAATGTAAATGTCACATAATAAAGTGCTGCAACAGCAAATGGCAAGGCTCTGTAATCTGCCCAGGTCTATGCCTCAAAAAAATTTGTCATCTCGCGGATAAATGCAATCAAAAATTGAACAAAATAATGTTGAACAGGAAGGATCTATTGCTTGAAGTGCAGAGTTCAGAAGTGCTTTCTAATTGCAGCACCATGTTGCTTAACTCTTGAAAATACCTGCGAGAGTGTGCTGTCCCGCTCGGTGGGAGGAAGGAAAGGTTGTTTCTGGTTCTCTGCGTGGCAACTAGGAATAACTACGGTCACTCAGAGACTTAGTGTAAAACAGTGACTTTTACTGGTCCATTCGCTTATTGCAGTTGGTATGTGGCAAAGGAAAAGAGATCTGTAAACTTGAATTCTTAAATGCATGGCATGAGAAAACAGAGTAAACTGGAATTCTCAAACTTCAGACATAGGGATCTGTAAACTTGAGATGTACGAGAAAATAGAGAGGGAAAGAAGCAGAAGAGAGAACATATTCACCACCCTGAGATCCTGTGTGGTCTTGATCCGCAGTCTTCTGTGGATCACAGGTAGTCCATGGGTCCCTCGGGCAAGGTGGATGTTTAAAGCATTTTGGGAATGCTAATAGTCCCTCACAGAGAGGGCAACATATGTCACATCAATTGGAGAAAAATTATAAACCCACATTCATCCTTGGACTAGGAAGCATTAGCAGGCATATCAGGAAGTAATATGTGAAGCATGCAATAGGATCAGAAGGGGAAATCACTGTCAGAAAGGTGTCTTTAAACAACCAGAAAAGAACAGATAGATCCTGTAATGTGAGAATAACACCAATGGCATGTAAGGGTTGTCTGTGCAGAGGCCAACAAAATAAATTATGACTGTTTTGGGTTCTGAAAGACACTGTTTCACTGCAACAAGGTTTATTGATGTTGGAAGATGAACATTTTTCCTAACAACATAAAGCAGAATATGTTACCTGTTTAAAAGAGTCACATAAAAGACAGTGAAAAAGATCTAAGTTGGTCAAGGGAATACATTGACTAGATATGAACTTTCATATACAGAATTTTATAGATGGATGCAAAGTGTGTCAAAATCTGTTCAGATCAGTATAATGGGATTCTATGTCTAAGATATCAACACGTAACTAGTGACTGTTTTACTGCTGCACATATCCTTATTTACTGAGCTTCAATTTTTTTTCAGTCTTGAAAAGAAATCCATCTTTGTTCCTTGTGAGCTTGAAATCTGTTTCTATAAGACTAATTTCTCAAAGAATTGGTCAGTGGCATATCCTATTTGGAAGCAGAAAAATCACATGTTATTTCAGATGAGTTATAGGAATAACTGATACATTTAAAATTATTAAAGCAAAGCCTTGTGAGATGGATATGCCAGGGGCAGGGATGGTTCTTCTACTCACACTTATGATATTTCTGAATTTTAGAAATTCAAAATTTTAATCTTTAAATTACAATGATGATGCGTTCAGAAGGATGCACCACAGTTCCTCAGAAGATTAATGAGAGATAAAATGAAGAAGGTAATACTATATGTAATAGGACACTCAAATTACTGTGCATGTTACATCTTGAAAAACTAGTATACCTGAAGATAAAGGCAGACCGGTAAACAGAGTGACTTCAATGACATACATTTTGTTTCCAGCTTCTTTTTTTTGCAATAATGGTGTGATTTTAACAGATATTGATTATCCTTTTGTATAATTTCAGAATTGATTTTAATTTCTTTTTTATTTTTGTTATTTGATTCCTTTTGTTTTGCAGATTGTAACTGCTAATTTCCAAATCTTGGTGTGTTCTGAATGTTTAATATTTCATATTCTGCAAAGATGGGATGATGTAGGCTCTGTTGATAGTCTGATGGGTGCAGAAAGATCTGTCATATGCTGTGTGTGGTCTAAGTGGTCTACCAGCCAGACAGCTCTTATCTGGTAACAACGTTGCTGTGTGAGAACACTGTGCTCTCAGCAGGGTGCATTAATTTCACCACTGTGCAGTTGCATATCCCTACGGTTTTGAAGTTGCAGCAACTGCTGTGGAGAATACTGGGGCCATGGTTGAAGAGGGGCTGAGCCTGCCTTTAAACATTTTGTGTAGATACGTCCTTTGACTCTGCATACATCTAGTCCCTTTAGATCAGTACAGAGATGAATCAATCTGCTGCTTCCAAACGTGTATTTGTGGAACAGCTTTGGTGGGTTTTTAGCTAAACAATTCTCTATGGTTGAGAAATTTCTTCTATTCTATTGCTTTCTCTGTAAGCTGATCTGCCTCTGAAACCTGCCCCTCTTTAGAAAGACAGTGTATTGCAGCATTGGATGAAGTATTTGCAGAATTTCTGCAATGTAATTGCATCCCACCCTCCTTAGATCCCAAACTGAAAATCCAGACCCTTACTATTCCCCCCCAAAAAAATTAGGAAAGAAAAATGTGTGGTTCTGACTCCTGTCTCATTTGAGATGACACAAGGGAAAGAAACAAACTGTATTCAAGTGTTTCCTTGAGTTTGCAGACATGTAATAAGTACTATAGTCCCACAGGAACTTGACAGACCAAATATTAAATGCTTCTGGATTAGGGAATGGTAAAGTACATAAAAATTGGCATTTTCTTCTGGTTTTTATAATTTGCTTGTACACCAGCTGTTCTTGAAAGAGTGAGCCCTTGGCCCTTTAAACATGTGTCTCAGATGCTCATTTCTCTGGTTACAGGGCTTTACAGAAAACTTGTTTTTTAAAAAAAGAGAGAAAACTCCTAACTATATCAAACTCTCTGGCTCTCAGATTGACAGCCTGACTAAAATGTGGTCTCAGTGCTTAGTATCATTGCTTTAAAGGGCAGTTTTCATGATTTAAACCCAGCAGACAGCTAAGCCCCTGCAGCTGCTCATCCCTGCCTCCACAGGGAGTTAGGGGAGAGAAAAGGAAGGGTAAAAGTGCAACAGCTTGTGGGTTCAGATGAAGACATTCTAATACATAAAGCAAAAGCCATGCACACAAGCAAAGCAAAACAAGGAATTCCTTCACCACTCCCCATCGGCAGGCAGGTGTTCAGCCATCTCCAGGAAAGCCGGGCTCCATCACATGTAATGGTTACTTGGGAAGACAGACATGATAACTCCAAATGTCCTCTCTTCCTTCTTCTTCCCCCAGTTTTTATTGCTGAACATGATATCATATGGTATGGAATGTTCCTTTGGTCAGTTGGGGTGTGCTGTCCCAACTGTGTGCCATCCCAAATTCTTGTGGACCTCCAGCCTACTTGCTGGTGGGGTGGTGTGAGAAGCAGAAAAGGCCTTGACTCTGTGTAAGCACTGCTCAATGACAGCTAAAACATCCCTGTGTAACCAACACTGCATTCATCACAAATCCAAAACAGCACCATGCAAGTTTCTCTGAAAAGAACTATCTCTTTACCAGCTGAAACCAGTACAATGATGTACTACTAAATTCTAAATGAATGTAAGTTTACTGTTGATCTGTGAATTAAGTGCATTTTTTTCAGTAATTAATGAGGAATTTTTTTCTCTTCATGTTTTTATAAGTGTTCTGTGTTCAATTTTACTTCCAATGTTCATCAATCTTTTTCTACATTCAGTTAATTATCTAGCTTTATATCTTTCTCATTAAGAAAACAAGATGTTTATAAGAGAAATTTTGTAGGGAAGGTAACAGCTGAAGACACCTAATATATAATGTGTTCTTTAACTGACAAAGAAATTTTTTTCTATTGTCATCACTGGGAGCAAAATTCTTAGAGACACAGTAATTCACACATGGAGATGTACAAACATATAACTCCCAGTTAATTGTTAACATAAGCCATAATTTTGCACTTCATTATATGAGTTCTGAATCTTTTGAGATCCATGCATAAAATTAAAAGCACCTAAACTGCTAAAGAAAGTGTGATATAGGGGAAACAGACTGTATTTACTGGACAATATTTTATAGATAACCATTTTAATAGACACGTCAATAATGATAGGTAGCAGTACATTTTACCTTTTTCTTGCTTGACTTTCCATACAATATGTGATACAGGTAAGAAAAGGAAAACATTTATCAGATGGTGTGTATTGGAAGAACACTTACGAAATCCAATAGTATTTTTTGGTTTTCATTCCAGCATTTTTCTTGTCCCTTTTATGGTCTTAACTGTGTTTTTGTCCTTTCACTGGAGTGAAATCTTGCAGTTCACTCCATGCTGCAGTCATGAACACCTGCCTATCTGAACCAATTGTTTACTGTGTTGAGGGTGTGAGTAATTTAGGAATCTGTGCTTCATCCCTTGAGCTAACTGTGGCTAGTGGCAGTGACTGACAGCTGTCTTGACAACATTTTATTTAACAGTAGGGAAAAAAAAAACACAGAGAAAGGAGGATTTAAAAATATTAATATTTATGTGTCTCTATCATACTTGAGGTATTACGATCATAAGAGTCAACCTGACAGGCTTAACATTTTGTGCATGATCCTGGGTTCTTGTGTCCTGTGCTTTCTTTTCCTGCTGACTTCCCTCAGGAAAATTTGTGTTTTTAATAACTGTGTATGAATTTATTTATCCACCTAGGAGTATTTTAATCCTGAACTTTTTCTGACTGCCTTCTTCCAGCACATTGAGCTAGTTTGCAGGCTTCTTAGAAGGGCAGAGTAAACCCATTAGATTTTTTTTGTCTGGCAGTGTCTCAGAACAGTCCTAAAGTGTTGGCACCAGATGACTATTGAAAACAAATCTGTTGCCTAGCAGGGACATTGCTACCTTGCTGGGTCCTAGCGGTGGTTCTTCTGAACACCTTAATGATAACAGCTTTGAGTATATGTTAATAATTTTAAGCCTTCCTTGAGTGATACATGAATAACAGGTCTAGGATGAGTACCTGTGTTTACAACTACCGTAATTAAACAGATCAGTAACAAAATTCAGAGAAACTTTGACTACACTGTCATGAGCATTCATTGTTTTACTTACTAGTGTTACAAAATAAAACAGGAATAAAAGTAACAGAGGATTGCAGCATACAGTGCCATTGCAGACAGTAATAGTGAGTGTTCTCATCTAAAACATTTGTGTCTACAGTCCAATGTCTGGACCAGCAGACATTTGTCTCCACAGTTCCCTCAGGTTTAATCCACAAATGATGACCTGAACTCCTGCTGGACTCATACCGAATGTCCATGAAGTTTCCTTTTATTACAATTATGAGTAACACATTGCTGCTCTGCTATCTTATTTTTTAGAAGTAGAACATGACATTGATGTTGTTACATAAAGTATTGAAATTTAATAACAATAATAACCTAAAGGGAAGTTAATGACCCTCTAGTTTAAGATTGTGCACTATGTTTTAATAAATCAAAAAATATAAAACATAGGATGATGATTAATATTGAGATATTAATCTATTTTTGTGACAATAGCTTATTACAGGTTGTAAGCCTCAAACTGAGGTCTTTGCCTGAGTAATGTGAATTAATAGTAAGATCTTAATTGTCAGTAATCTGTCAACCCATTCTCACCCTATGTATTGTAAGAAGTGACACCTGCCTATAATTAAGATTATAATAGATTTGCATTATTAGGATAAATTACCATAAAATTTTTCAGATAAAACTAGGAGAGGTACTGGGGTCACTTTGGACAATTAAATAATCCTAATTAGATAATAGATAAAATATATAAAGAAGAATTCCGTGCCTCTATTAATTTGGAAATTAGAGATAGATTTCACCATGAAAAGCGACTGAGCCAAAGGCTTCTAATTTCAAACAATTTCAAGTGACTGCTACACAAAGTTATTGATCTCAAAAATTTTATAGTATCATTATTTTAATCTGAAGTACTGGGTGAACAAGGAGAGGAAGGCAAAGAAGGGACTAGTTTTGGGAGATTGATTCCATGGAGAAAATGGGAAATTTACAGGTGACTTCTGAAGCAAACACAGAAACCTCTACAGAAGATATTAAAGCAGTATTACATCACAAATAACTTTTTACACATTATAGGTCATGAAATAAGGTTATTTCCTTCCAATGTGAAACTTAGTGAAGGAATAAAGAACCCCAGACACACAGGATCTAGCACACTTATAGGATTTAATATATTGGATACAAAAGCCTGTTTGTTCTCTTTTTAAAGAATTTCTTGATCCAAAAATAAACTTAACATACAACAGTCTGAGAGCTTATGTCTGGCATAGATATCCTTAAATCTCCATTGAATGTAGAAGATCCAGAGGTTTCAGTAAGGGAACTAAACACTTTAAGAAAATCTTTGTAGGAAAGATTTCACCTGAAAAGCTGAAAATTACATTTGTGTTCAGAAATTTCTTTGTTTTTTCCTCCAGCTGGTCTTAAAAAAGATACTACATTGTATTACAAAAGTTATACCTTATGTCCCTTGTACTGCTGTAATCATGATGGACAGGTACTACAACAATATGGGAAAGATCTCAAGGTTTACTTGGAATAGAGGGGAAACTGGAGGGACAGCATGCTAAATTGAAAGTGTAATCTGTTTTGGAAACAGGCAGGAACTGTCTGCTCTGGACTGCTTTTCAGGTAGCTGTTTTTTTGGTAAGAGAATGAGACATGAAGCTCCATTTCAGGGGTTAAAAATTCTGCTTAATAAAATTAAAAAGAATTTGTACAATCTTTGTTCTTGGTACATCTGTGTATGATGGGAAAAACTGCAACCTCAACTTCTGAAGGCACTTTAGCTTCCTCTGCTTTAAGTTTGGCAGAGCCTGGAAGACAAACAATAGTGTTATAAATCTGACAAATTTGACAGGCTCTTTACAGAGCTCACTTGCTATTACCAGAGTTAATGGTAGACAAGAAAAGCAAAAGTGTACCATTCACTTCTGTCCAGAAAAGCAATCCGAGGATTTGGGATGACTTTCTTCAGATGTGTGTTGAAAACTTAGGCAAAGACTTGAAGGATGGTGGATTTTTGCATTGTTATTGTTGGGATTTTTTGTCGTTTTGGAGGTTCTTTTTCTACCAATAAATAGCAAAATATCTGGAAACTGAGTTGCAGGATGTCTAAAACCATTTGAACTCTCAGCATTAGATAAAATGCAATGCATTCTTTTAGATGGAGTAAATAGGAAGACGGGAATGTATTTTGAAACAAAATTTCTCTGTTCTGCAATATTGTGTTCTGTTGTTTTCACAGAAAAATGAACTATTTATTATGAGATAAAATCTTTACTTAGTCATCTGGAAATTAAACATTTCACCTTTTCCTTTTGAAAGAACATCTCTTTAAACAACAAATAACATTACTTGCATTAAGAGTACAGGAAAAGGATGACTAATCCAAAAGAACATACAATATTTTTTTGAGGTTTAATGAACTATTTCTTTTTTTTTCATTTACTAACAGTTCTGAAAATTGTTTGAGTCAGTACAAATTATTCTTTCTCTCTGCTCTGTTCTACTACAGAACAGAAATAAAATCCATATGGCATGTATTTCCAGGTTTGACTCTACTAATGGGTAATAAAGACCTGAGAAATTGCAATGTGTGAGTAAATTCCAATTCCATGGCAGAAAAGATCATGTCAAAGGCATGGATGCTTCCAGCTGCTGAAATTCAGCTAAGTTTCTATGTAAGATTCAGCTGGGTTTAGATCTCAAGAGGTCTACCACCCCTTAAATTAGAATTTTAGTATGACCTTAAACATTGAAGTAGATTCAGCTTTGCTGCTACAGCTGAATTTTGCCTGACATGGAAACACACATCTTTTCAAAAGAATAACTAATAGAAGCTGTTCACACACACACACATTTTTAATGTACTTTATTGAAAAATGGTGGCTTGACTATGTTTGGAGTCAAAGTCACCTTTTTATCAGCTATTTCATTATACAAGATACTTCTTCTTTCTTATTTATTTCTTGATTTCACAACAAGTGGTAACAGGAATTCTCATAAACCTCTTTGCACGTATTTTATAGTTCATTTCCTCAAGCAGTTGAGGCTTATAGAATGCAAGTGACCATGAGAAATTCCTCTGAGTAAAGTGCAGATGTTCCTCTGTGTTAGGAAAAAAGCAAGCTTATAAAAATTCTTGCAAACTCTTAGCAGCAATCTTTTTTTATGTTTTCTCTCTGTATACAAATACAGGTGGGTTTGAGTTGGAAAAGACTACAGATGGGGAGTGTAAGAGGCTTTTAAGCATAGAAGCCTCCATGTGTGTGAAGAGAAGTAGAACTTCCATGTGGTTTGAAGAAATATTCCTGGAGAAATTTTTCTATTTGTGGACTATGTTGAAAGTGAAGTTTGAAAGAAAAAGAATTCATTTGCATGATGCGTGGGAGAATGCAGAAGGTAGTGAAGAAGACTGAGGAACTGATCAGTGAATGAGAGTTGTGTCTGCAAAGGGAAAAGGAAAGAAAGAGAAGGTAGCAAGACAACTGCAGACTAAGCTTTAGAGACAGCCTAGCAATTTTACAGCTCATTGATTAAGGATTAAGCATTACCTTATATGTGATTTGGTAGTACATAGCTTCGATATTAAGTTCAATGATTTGTCACTGCTAGCAGTTGGTCAGTTGTTTACCAAATACGAACAGATGGTATTTGTGTTTTAATTTCTTTTCAATTAATGAAGGAAAAACATATTTATTTTTATTATTTTTCTATAAAAATAGGTCTGCACAAATTTTCCCTGGGGTAATTTCTCTTCCAAAAAAACATGCTGTGACATTCTCAGAGTGTTCAGAAAGTAGATGAGAAAAGAAAATTATATAGATATCTGTATATATAATGATATACTACATGTTAAGCCATTTTTAGGTATACGATGCTGGTCATCTTCTATAGATTGCATGCCTGCAAATTCTTAGAATCATGATGAGCTTTCTTGCACTGTAAGGACAACTAATATAAGAGTTTGCAAAGCTTGGTAGTTACTATGGGGAAATTGTACAGTAATGGCAAAGTCAACACATTTTGCATCATTAAAAAAACTTCTGAAAAAACTAAGATGATGAGAACTGATGTTCAAACACAAGTGTACATAGTATACCACAGACAACATCTGTAAAAATACACTTAAAATTTATTTTAAAATATTGTAGTCTTATATGACTTTTGGAGGATAGTTTTTCTAAGATCCGTATTTCTGAGTGATCACATGCATTTAAAAAAAGAAATCGAAAAAACATTACCTGATGAAAAACGCTAAACATTTACTGTTTTACTCTCCCTTTCATCAGTTTGAGAAAGAAAAAGCATGTTTCCTTTTCTGCTCTTGTGGAATGAAAGTATCATAGATAGATATGTAGCTATATATTGTGAAATTATCCAATTGATTATCCCATACATGGCTTATATGTATATGCATGCGGTGGCAGTGCCATGTGAGAAATTTGCAGAGCCATATGATAATACAAGTGTTCATATGATGCCACAATTTATCATCTTAGCAAGAGATTAAGTACTGCTACACATTCCATTTGTGTTATGACTTGATTAGAGCTGAAATAAAGATGATGTGAAATCCTTGAAGTCATTAAGGAAGGATCAGAGGAGGATAAATCTAAAATTTACGGTTTCTTTTCACCATCATCTTACATAGTTTTAAACAAAAATAAAATATGTGGGTTTTTTTAAAGGATAATAGGTCTTATAAATCTGTATTTGAAGACAAAATATATGTACTTCATTAGTACGTTTTACCATAGAGCTTGGAGGGGCATGAAACTCTTCCTTTGTTTTGGGTTAATTTCTTCCAGCCAAAACTAGATTGATTAAATAAGGAACCAATAAAAGATAGCTTGGCAAATACTCCACCCTAATATTTCAACAATTCAAAATGAAGGTCAATCTTTTTTCAGTTTTGACTGACTTAATTTTTCTATAGAAGTTCTCAGAGCTTTCCCAAGCCTTTCAAACCTAGATATTTTGAGGATCACCAGCCCATATTAAAAAAAAACCAAAAAAGAGAAAATAAAGAGTTGTGCAGAGACTTTTCAGAGCTATCAGTCATGTTAGCATCATTATTATCAATGTAAGATGGAAAAACATGGACTATCAGGAAACAAGGTACAGAATCTGATATTTTGAACCATATCCAGTAAGATGATGCAATGGTGAAATAGAAAAAAGGGCTGTACAGAGAAATTACACTCCCTTGTCTTAAATGCTCGCAAGATCTAATGGAGAAAATGTATTGCTTTCCCTGTAAAGCCAGAGGATCTATATTTTCATTCAGGATTGCTGGCATGGACAGAAAGGTGTACAGAATGAGCTACTTTCTAAAGGATTTCAGTAGCTCAAGTTCATTAGCAGTTACTCTGGGCTTTGAAGCTCAAGTTCATTAGCAGTTACTCTGGGCTTTGAAGCAGCTAGTATTTGTCCATATGCTATATTGGAATTTCTGTGACCCTCAGACATGTTGTCCTAACCTGTCTTCTCATCCTGACTGGAGGCAACAATGTAAAATTGCAGATACTTTGAGCAGAATGTAAAACCTATCTCAGACAAGCTAGCTGTAGTCACTGTGCTGACAGCCTCCAGCTGAGGTGGTATCACTGGAGCAGAAAAATTCTGGTGCTGTTAATAATGATCATGAACTAGCAAAAAGAGAGGATTTAAGGTCAGATTCTTACCCTTTTGGATGAGGGAAATGGGGGAGTGGGGAAGAGAAGAAAAAAAAAAAGAGGGAAAAATATACTGGGGAAAAAAGTCTTTGTCCTTGGTTTATTTTTGAAAGAGGCAACTTCTGTCTTTTGAGTGCTAAAATTGACTACCACACACAAAGAAACAAAGAGAAGAATGCAATATTTACTTCCTATTATTGACTCTTGCCTTATTGATGAGGAATAAAAGAGAAATTGAGTCATAAGCGGAGACTTAGGGAATACAACAATTAACATAGATATGTATGTATATATGTACTTACATCTTTTAATATGACTTTCTGGAATCTTTTGCATAGACTCATTACAACTTTATTCTACCTATACAGTAGAAACACAAAACCTTCACTGTGCTCTGATACCTGGAACAGCCACATACAGAGAAAGAGAAAGATTTACACATTTGGAACAAGCGAAACAGAAATTAAAAAATAAGTTTGCAAGTATTTTGCGGGACATACATTTGAAAAATTCTAAGATAGGATAGTAATATATGTTGCATTTATTACAGATGTTTGAATGGTCTTACTGTCTTTTTTTTTCTTACATTGAGCACTTTTAAAATTTGCCTAGATAAGATTTTCCTGCAGTATTCAGACCTTTACAGCATCTTATACTTGTCTTAGTCTTTGTTTACATAATGCAAGATGCTGAAATGCCTCTGATTTTCAGAACATATACATTACTTGAGCTTGAAGTGAAAGAGTGGTGCATGGTCCCTGCAAATATTATTTTAAAATGTCACCATATCACTAGATTGAAAGGGAGAAAAAAAAAATATCATATATCAATATTTCAGTTGGAAGTCTTGGGAATCTGAAAACCAAATAAGAAAAAAGAAAACTACATGAGTAAAAGGTTGGTTCTGTCTGCCATCAGTTGGAGAAGAGCTGAGATGTGGGGAGTCTGCTAAACTAGGAACATTATGGAAGTAGTCATGTCTGTGGGTTTTTTGTTGTTTTTGTTTATTTTTTTCTCTTCTGGTTTTCATGGGGTAAGAAATACCTGCTAGTTTCCTTGCTCAGTATTCTGAATTTCAATAAGGAAATAAATAAGTAAATAAGCAAAATGTGATGTTTCACCAAGAAAAGCTGCCTTATCACTAAGTGAAACCCATGTGTCTCCATCTCAGGTCCTGAGCTGTTTAACAAAGGGAAAGGAGAACAGCAGAAATAGTGCAGACAAGGGCTTTCAGCTGAATTTCTAATGCATTTGATTAAAACCCTCAAATTTTAAACAGGATTTCATTGTCACATGGTGAACAAGTAATAGATATTGCCCTGGGCATAATTTTAATCTTTTTTCATGTGTTCTATATTGTTGATTGAGTCAGGGAACTGGCTCACTTTTAATAGTACATTTGCAGCAGTGGCATGAGTTATTGACTTTGGTTATTTATTTAGAACATTATGTGTCAGAAAAATCTAAGTATAATGAGTGTATATCAATTCCATCACCAATGTGGGAGGTAACATAATCAGTAGGAGCAGAAAGAATATTACAGAAATGGTGGTTTACAAACAAAGCAACATATATTGACAAATATATATATAATTCAATTTTCCACAACAAAAAAAGTGAAATACAAACAAGTAAATAATGTATTCATAAACATGAACTATTAAGAATAAGCTACATATCTTCAAAAATTAGTTGTGTCTACCCTTGCAGCCTAAGTATCGACTGGCTTGTCTGTATTTTGATTCAGAAACAGGATTTTCCTAATGGTGTGAAGTAACTGGTTTAGCTGGCTTTTGTGGGGAAGTTATGGTGGCAGAAGTTTTCTAAGTAGATATGATCTTTTTTTCCAGAAAGACGTGTGAAGTTGTTCTGAGTGAAAACCCTATTACTCGGCCCAGGTAAAAAGAAAGGAGCACTGATCTGAAATTTTTGCACATAAAGCATTTTCATTAGATATGACAACTTAGGAAAAAACAGATCATTTCTGCATCATATGTGCAACTTTTAAAAGCAGAGATTTAGAGAGCATTTCTGGTCAAGGCAAGACAGAAAGAAAGGTCATCTAGTCTCTTCAAAGATGGCAACAGCAGGGAGCTCTCCTAGAGTGTATCGTACAAATCTGCCTCTTTGTATGCTAATTAAATAAGCATAGGAATAGAGAACTGAACTCTGGTATTGTGCCTTTGATGTAGCTATTCGTGTCTCTGGGCTATGGAGTTAAAAGTGTTTGTCTTAATTCATATGTATTTAATTAAATATATGAAATCTCACTAATTACATTTTCTGAGTGGGACTCTTTTCAATGGGAGAGAGAAAAAGAATCTCTTTTTTTCTCTCTGCAGACTAGCCAACTACCCAGTAGTTAAGGTGGTTACTTATTCCTTATACTTACTTAAGGTATGAGAAAAAATGCAGTTTAGTTCCTGGTGTGAAGACGAAAGGTTTGACTGCCACTCTGTTTCACCAGAACTCTGACAGAATGAACAGAACAAGTTGTATGAAGTATTGTCCTTCCCTCCGCCACCACTTTTTTCAGGGGAATTTTTTGAGAGCTCTTGATTTCATCCTAATGGAAATTGAGGAAGAAAAAAAAAAATCAGGATGTTTTGTAGGATGAGAAAACGTCTTCCACTGAGCTCTATGAGTAAGTCTTCTGAGCTCTTAAAAAGGAGTGAAAAGTAGTCTTCCGCAACCTGCACAGCATTTCCTTACCATTCTTATATCTACAGGTATTGCAGGATGACAATGCCGATTTTTAACAGGAAAAACTCTATCTAACTCTGAGGTCTGAAAGAAAGAAGGAGATCTTCTCAATCGGTGTGGAAGACAATGTAAAAGTCAGATCATCTGCTTTTTATCACAGCTTCATGTACAATAAAATTAGTCGTTACTATCAACTATAGTTAGCCCAAGAAAGGTCAGTGAACCGAAGGCGGAAACTAATACAATTAGAAAAAGACATGTTTGTTGTTTTACTCAACCAGGCAAATGCATTTAATTAAACAGTTAATTTAATGTCATCAGTTGTAAACATCTCTGTTTATGGCAACCTCAATAGCTACTAATTTATTTTTGCTTTGGGGCATTTGTTTATGAAGCATTAAGAATATGTAGCGATAAGAAGAGTTGTAAATTTTCTATATACAGCTGTATAATAGAGACATCAGGCTTCACACCAAAAACCCTCATACTTTTACAACACTCATCTGAAATAGATCGGATTGCTTAAGTACTGATTATACTAGAGATTTTGATGTTTCCAGTACTACAGACATGTGTTTTGGAAGTCTTTCTGGCACTAGAAACTCATTACTTTAAATAAATCTTTTCAGTATCTTCAGTCACACCCATAGAAGCAAAAATAATACTTTCCATGGAAAGGTAAGTCATGTTCTTTAGGTGTACCTAACTGGTTCTTTCCAAATATATTGCTATTATTTTGCTGTTCTTCCTCTTCACTTGAATGGTTAAATATGTTTAATGTACCAGAAAGGGAGAGCAGGAATAAAGGGCAGGTTTCATAACTGAGGAATATCACTACTGGCATTCCAATGGGGTTTGTGGTGAAGCACATTCATAAGTAGGGAATGAGATGAGCAATAAAGTGACAAAATTTGCTGACGATATTAAGTTATTGAGGAGTCTAAGGACAAATGCTGACTATGAAAAATTATCAAGACACCTTATATTACTGAGTGTCTGGGCAATAAATGGAAGATGAAATTTGGTATGCATAAATGTGATACACATGGGGAAGAGCAATCCTAATTTTACGTATGAATTATATGTAAAGCTCTAAGCTGACTGTTAATATGCAGAAGCAAAATCTTGATGTTATGGAATAAAATTCTGTGAAAATGTCAGATCAGTGCACAGTAGCAGACAAAAAAGAAAATCAAATATTATGACTTACTGAGGCTTTATAAAGAAAAATACAGAGAATGTTCTCATTACACTGTAGAATCCCTAGTTTGCCCATACCTTGAATACGAAAGTATGGGAATTCCCCTTATCCTGATTCCCTCACCTCTAAAAGAGAATAATTGAACTGGAAAATGTTCAGAGAAATCTGACAATGACTAAAGATAAAGAATGTCTTCTATATGAAGAAATACTGAATAAGCTAGGGTTGTAAAAGAGATGTCTTGGGATTACAGAAGGTAAGATAGAGGTCTACAAAATCCTAAGTGGTATTAGGAAATAAGGATTAGTTGTTCATATTCCCTTCCAGTGTAAGTAGTGAGCCTCAGACTAGTCAGAGCTGATTCAAAATATACAAGAGGTGGCTCTTCACATAGCAGAGAACAGGTCTGTGCAACTCATTACAACAGTGTGACATGGATACTTAAATTAATGAAGATTGCAGGCAAGACTAGAAAATACATGTAAGAGTAATCCACAAAGACTTACTAAAAGCATGAGACTATTCCTGGTCTGGGACAATTTACTAAAATGAAAAGAGTTGGAGGTAAAGAACATTTGTACCAGAAATATCAGGTAACCCTGCTTACCCTTGTTCTTCCCTGGGCATCCCTTGTTATATATTACTGGGGAAACACATGGGACTGGATAGACCCTTTATCTGATCCAGTGTTGTTGTTAAGTGTTTCTTAAGAACATTGGAATGTACTGTTTCACAGTTTGTGCCACCCTTGAATTTTGGATTCAGCCTGGTAGACAGGCATTTTTAGGTATCTGTTGGCTGCAAACCTTTCCTTAGCTTCCAAAAATGTAATGTGGAGGTGTCTGGTGGCTATGTGTAATGTTTAGCCAATTCAAGGCATCTAAGTTTAACAGGATTTAGACGATCAAAGCTAAGCTGACTAAACACTGTGGAATATATCTTAGCCTGAAGCTGCTAGTATTTCTCTGTCTCTCTCACCTGTGGGGCCTGGGAGTATCACTGATGGTAAAGCACTTCCTGGAAACCATCGCTGCATCCTGATTCTGTATGTGTACAGTATTTTCCATTATGTTTTGGTTTCCAAAGGAAAGAAACCTTGGGCATATAGATTAAAAGATCAGTAAAAGAGAATATCAGGAGGTACCCTGTCATATACCTGCTGCACAATCAATGCATAGCTTTGTTCTCTGTTTTCTTTTTCAACAGATGTCTAGGAAGCTTCAGGACCATTAAAACCAAATTCTGTTCTTTTCTTGATTGGTTCCAATGAAATCATATCGATGTTTTCCATCCACCTAGCAGATATGTGCTGTGAGTGTCTGACAGCATTAGTCATTAAAGACTGAATTTCTAGGCCTTGAGACATTTATTTTGACAGAAAGTGAGGATAGGATTGATTTAAGTTATAGAAATGTGAGTTACTGAGAAAAGTTCTATTACACTGGAGGCACCTCACATTTGGCTTAGAAAACACATGAGTAGCTATGGGAAATACGAGGAGTTAGCACAACCTGTCTCGTCAAGAATGTTTGCCTGTCTATTTTTATGTTTAGCATTTCTACTCCAGCACTTGTAAATCTTCTCAGAGATCATTTATTTGGCACACCTGTGACATGCTTCTGCTCAATGTTCAGTTCGTAAAACTGCTTCCATACTGGGCTGGTAATATAATGCCTGGGAGCGTACATCTTGCTATCAGTTTTATGTTTCAGACTACACAAAGCATCTATCAAAGGACTGCTACACATTTTAAGGCATGTAGAGATTCTGCCACGTTTTTGAAATTAGTTAAGTTTGATCCTTTTGGGTCTACACAGATTCAGAGGTTGAATAACAGGTTGACATGCAATCCCTTCAAAGTGCTCTTTCTCCTTGCCATAGGTAGAGGTCCCATAGTATTCCTTTAATCACTATCTTTTGTTTGGGAACCTTTTACTGTATAGAAGCAGGAATATAGAAAAGTTATGTTTACACAGCAATTATTTCTAGGCTAATATGCATAGTAGATTGCCTGGGCTAATATTATAAGCTAAGCACTTGTACGTTTGTTACTTCTGACACAGGCACCTGATGAGTCACTGCTACTAGTGGCAGTCAGGTGGGGAAGGTGAGCTCTGTTGCACCTTGGTGCTGGCTGATCCTCCATCCTGTTGAGCTGCTGTCTTCCAATTTCCTGCACTTTTACTGGGGCTTTTCACTTTTCCCTGGAGTCCTTGACTGTTGCACAGTCTTATCTTTAGTTTATCTAATTTCTCACAGCTTGATTTTTTCAATCAGCTGGGCCAAAGTCACACAGCAATGCCTCACAAAGCTCACAGGCTGCTGGGCTATGGGTTGTCCTCATCTTGGATAGGGGTTAAACATGTCACTTCTTTCTGGGTACAGCTATAATCATAAGCTGAGTCACCGCTACAACTGACATACAGCTTAAATAAAATGCTAAGCGCATACTAAAATACACTAAAACCCGACATGTATTCTCACCATATTGAATGCTGAGTCTAGAATTTTTCCTCTGTGACTGGGATTTTGGTATATTACCTTTTCTTGATTAAGAATCATATCTCTTTAATGGTGATATGCAATCAAGAACTGATTATAAATCACTGATGACAGTGTTTTTTCAAAAAAGGGTGGAAATCTTTGCTTACAATATTCTTTAGCTAATGCAGCTAAGTGTATCTTGACACTGAGTAAGTCTAAGTCCTTGCAAAGCTGTCTCCCAGTGTTGTCAAGTTAGGCTAGGCTTTTCTCTCTTAGGTATATCCCCATCTCTGAATGGCATCAGTAAAAGCTAAATTGTTTCCTCAGAATTTTTCTCTTGATTTCATACTCTTTCAAAAGCTAACAATGTGCTGTTCTTCACAAACTTTTTGTTCTTTGGTGGAAATCTTAGGTACCATTTCACAGAATGGGCCAAAACAAGCTGGGGAAGAAGACTGGCCTGGCTGAACAGAGAACTTTGGCTGGAACTCAGGAAAAAAACCCACAGAGTTTATGATGTTTGGAAGAAGGGGCAGGCAACTCCAGAGGACTACAAAGATGTGTGGTTATGCAGGGAGAAAATTAAAAGGGCCAAAGCCCAACTGGAATTTAATCTGGCTACTGCTATAAAAAACAATAAAAAAATGTTTCTGTAAATATATTAGCAATGAAAGAAGGGCTAAAGCAAACCTCCATCCTTTATTGGAAGCAGGGGGGAAACGTAGTGACAAAGGATGAGGAAAAGGCTGAGATACTTAATGCCTTCTTTGCCTCAGTCTTGAATAGCAAGACCCGTTACCCTCAGGGTATCCAGCTTCCTGAGCTGGAAGACAGGGATGGTGAGCAGAATAAATCCCCTATAATCCAAGGGGAAATGTACAGTGACCTGCTACACCACTTAGACACACACAACTCTATGGAGCCAGGTGGGATCCACCCGAGGGTACTGAGGAAGATGGTGGAAGTGCTCACCGAGCCACTCTCCTTCGTTTATCAGCAGTCCTGGCTAACCAGGGAGGTTCGTGTTGACTGAAGGTTAGCAAATGTGATGCCCATCTACAAGAAAGGCAGGAAGGAGGGTATGGGGAAGTACAGGCCTATCAGTCTGCCAGAGAATATTATGGAGCGGGTGACCCTGAGTGTCATCACATGGCACATACAGGTCAACTGGGGGATCACGCCAGGCCAGCATGGGTTTATGAAAGGCAGGTCCCGCTTTGTGAACCTGATCTCCTTCTGTGACAAGATGACCCACCTAGTGGATGAGGGAAAGGCTGTGGATGTTGTTTATCTTGACTTTAGTAAAGCCTACTGACACAATTTCCCACAACGTTCTCCTGGAGAAACTGGCTGCTTGTCGTTTGCCTGAGCATACGCTTTGCTGGGTAAAAACCTGGCTGGGTAAATGTTGGCTGGATGGCCCAGCCTGAAGAGTTGTGGTGCATGGACTTACATCCAGCTGGCAGCTGATCACAAGTGGTGTTCCCCAGGGCTCAGTACTAAGGCCAGTTTTATTTAACATCTTTATTGACAATTTGGACAACAGGATCAAGTGAGCTCTCATTAAGTTTGTAAACAACACCAACATGGGGAGGAGTGTTGATCTGCTTGAGGGTAGGAAGGCTCTGCAGAAGGATCTGGACAGGATGGATGCATGGGAAGAGGTCAATTGTATGAGCTTCACCAAGGAGAAGTGCCAGGTCCTGCATTTGGATCACAACAACCCCATGCAACCTTACAGGGTTGGGGAAAAGTGGCTGGGAAGCTGCCTGGAGGAAAAGGACCTGAGGGTGCTGGTCAACAGTTGGCAGAATATGAGCCAGAAGTGTGCCCAGGTGGCCAAGAAGACCAACAGCTTCCTGGCTTGCATCAGAAATACTGTGGCCAGCAGGACTAAGGAAGTGATCGTCCCCCTATACTTGGCACTGGTGAGGCTGAACCTCGCACACTGTGTTCAGTTTTGGGTCCCTCGCTAGAAGAAAGACACTGAGGTGCTGGAGTGTGTTGAAAGAAGATTAATGAAGCCGCTGAAGAGTCTGGAGCACAAGTCTTACAAGGAGCAGCTGAGGGAACTGGGGTTGTTTAGCCTGGAGAAAAGGGAGCAGAGGGGAGACCTGATTGCACTCTACAACTACCTGAAAGGAGGTTGTAGCAAGGTGGGCATTGGTCTCATCACCCAGGTAATAAGGGGTAGAACAAAATGAAACAGCCTTAAATTGTGCCAGGGGAGGTTTAGATTGGATATTAGGGAAAATTTATTCACTGAAGGGCTGTCAAGCATTGGAACAGGCTGCCCAGGGAGGTGGTTAAATCACCATCCCTGGAGGTATTTAAAAGATGTGTAGCTGTGGCACTTAGGGACATGGTTTAGTGATGGACTTGCCAGTGTTAGGTTAACGATTGAACTTGATAATCTTAAAAGTCTTTTCCAAGCTATGCAATTCTATGATTCTAAAACAAGTCCAGGTATGTATTTGCTAAATAGTCACAATTTGTTTTACATAGTCGAAAATAGAGATTAACTAATACAAGTTCATTAAGAAAAAAACAAATTAGAAGAAGTTTTCATTAAGTTTTAAAATTTGTCATTTGTCTCAGATGTCAGGGAAAACGTGTATCTGTTCAATAGAATTGTTGCAAAAATTTGCATGGTGTTTATGTAAAAGATCAAACCTGCGAAGTCTGTGTGAATATGTCTGACTCTCTACGCTGCAAGTATTAATGAAATATGAACTAATCATCTTTCATTACCAGCTCAGTTAATACCCACACATCTCACCATACCTGGGAGAATTTAAAAATGAGTACTTGAGTAAATTCTCAGCTATTGATAGATAAGCATATGACTGCCGAGTCCAGGCTATAACATGGTTTGACTTTGAGATCTGGGTATGTGTCATTTATTATTTTTTTTTGTAACATGACTGGATATTTTAATGCCATACTTCGTATAAAAACTTCTTGGGAATTTTTTTCCACATTGTCTGTCATCAGAAGTATATTAGCTAAGCATACAGCATCCTTATAGCTCATGGCAATTTTCCAGAGGACATAAATAGTTCAGTTTTGATGGTGAGTTGAGAACTACTGGTACAAGAACTTGCCTCTGCTTCCCTACCATTTTGCTGAAAATGCTGTTATAATAAATGTTTGTATTAATTGGTGTGGTAATTAAGCCAAAGGTATTTACACTCTTTATAGTGACTGTCCTGCAGCTTTGGAATTCAAAAGGATTATTTTTTGTCCAGTAGTACACATCTTCAATATATATGACAAGCCTTATACTTACAGTAGTGTTGCAAATAAGAGTGAGAAATGCTAGTATTTTAGTTTACTGAGGTATTACAGGTGTTTTCTTAATTGCTGTTTGTTTCAGGAACATAGATCATTATATCTGTAAATTCTGGGTAGATCATTTCTAAAAGTTTGAGGACTTACAGACAAATAATATTTTGTCATTTAAATTACTTTAAATTACATTATATTTGTGCTTGCACTTTATATATTGCTGTATTTTAACTCTGTGTAATTTAGAAAGATTAATTTTACTTAAAAGCATATAGTTTAGATTATTAGTACACTTATTAACTTAAAGATATCTTTTAAATTATTTTACAGCCATTAATTGCATTGCTGCTAATAAGTAAATACTAATGATACATGTAAAAATGTGCATAAATTTAACCAGAATGTAATTTATATAAACTCAAACCTTCCAAGATAATTTTCTATCCAATTATAAAAGAAGAAATATTTAATAGTACAAAATTCAGCTCTTATTTTCAATTTTCTTATGTTTTTAAAATGAAGGGAAGGCTAATTGAGCTCTAGAAAAAGCTGATCTAATCATTTGTTCCACTTCCCTGATTTATCACTGAAGAGAATTTCCTAATTAGCATTCTGACCTTTATGAAGATAATTTAGTGAATCTTTCATTAGTGGTAGACTGGGCAGGAGTTGTGGATTAAAACACTCTTTTTCTGATGATACAAAACTACTTTAAAATTTTTTTTGGATGTTCCCATATTTACTTAATTTGTTGTTTTACAGCAACTCATTTTAGGTCAAGCTGGTGTTAATGTTAGAATGCAAGTTAACAGACCATGGACAAAATTTCAGTCTGAATCTTATGGAGGGTTTTTCAGATCAGATTTCCTAGCTCAGTTGGACTGGCATTTTCTTGCAATACTTTTTGAAATTATTATTAAAATCAAGAGCATAAAGAATTAATGAGATGTGTAACTACATACCAAAAGCTTCTGATCACTGTGCATGTGCCCCTCTGAAGATTTCAGGAGTGGTGAGTTCTGTCTTTATACATGCCATACACAGAATAGAGGATGCCAGCAAATTATTTACACATATTTTCTCTCTGTTTTGATGTTCTAGACAAAAATCAACATATGGCAGACCATTTCTCCTGATGAGCAGTCTGTGTAAACTAGTTGTAATGCTATGTTCTCAGAGGTTTCAACCTCACTCAGTACACTTTTCCATCGCAACATTCTGACATTTGCTTGGAATGACTTATTCTGCAGTAATTTTGAGGGGAAGTAAATAACAGGCTATTTTGGGACACTGTTACAGGTGTAGCTCTCATTATAGTTAATCTGGATCTTGTGCTTGGTTGTTGTGCCAAGAGAATATTAACACAGTGGAGGCTCTTTAGCTGCCAATACTTGTCTCTGCTCTAGGTCAGCAGTGCCTTTAAGGACATGATCTATTCCTTCTTATTCAATGAGGGACGTGAGAGTTTATGCTTCGATCATGTTGAATGCAGTGGGATATCTGTTTGTTTAGGTTGTGGATTTAAGTATTTTTGGCAGTCAGTGTAGTAGTATTTTGTTGCTATAGGCTTAAGAGGCTCTTTGTGTGTATCCTGCCACTCCTGAGCTCTAGAGAGAGTCCAGGGAACCACAGACCAGTGAGCCTGACTTCTGTCACAGGTAAGATGGCAGAATCTGTCATATGAATTAAGAAGACTGAGAGCATGCAGAAACAGTCTGCTGGGGAAGTGATAACATGGCTTCTGTAAAGGGAAATATTGTGTCAGCCTGCCAAAATTGGGGCAGGGCAGGCAAAGTGAAATCTCCAAATTTGCAAGTTGTAGGAGTTTGTAAAGTCACAAGCCAGCACATAAACTGGATGTGGATTGGCACTTGACAAAACCAGTAAGATTGATTTGAGACAGACATTTTAAACAATAGACAATAAACTTGTGTGACTTACTGCCACAGGAAATGCTGGTGGGAGACAGCATCAGCAGGTTCAAGGGATTAGATAAATTCCTGTACAGCAAGTCCAGGAATGACTACTATACAGGACTAGGCAGAAACGTACTAATAACCTTACCATAATTATGACTGCTGAGGGAGTATGAGCAGAATAGGCAGCAGAAGATGATTAGTTTTGCATGCTCTGTGTATTTCTAAGTAGCATCTCCTAATGCCAGCTGAAGAGACAAAATAGATGGCCTATGCTTCTGAGATAGCAGGACATTTCATACATTCGTATTTTGCAGGTAGCACTGCTCTGCATTCTTTAATTTTGTGTTCAGGTAGTTTGGAGTTCAGTCTATTATTTCCTCAGTAACTCTGCTTTGCTGAGGGCCATTTTGTGCCACATTCCAGAGAGCACTCATTATTCTAAGAAGCTTCACCGATTTTGGCCTGTAAGAATTCCTTCATTCTGATAGAATATAGCACAGCTGGAGACTTTCTTTCTTCACTTAAATTATAGAAAAACCTTACTGAGTTAAAGGAAAAGCACAATAACTGTCCAGATATTTCCAGCGCAACATCCTTTACTTTGTGTGCTTCTAATTCCGTAGTCCTCCAGCAAGAGCAATTCTCTTCTTTCAGTGATAGAACATAATCCATAGTGCACATAATCTATAGGTTTAGGCTCCTGATTAGGAGTTTTTCCTGTACAGGAAAATATTCTGCATATTGACAAATCACACTGTATTTTACATTGGAGCAAGGTAGTTGTTAGTCATGCATTAAGATGTTACTCAAAAGATCTGTAGGCAGAATAAAGCATGACTTACCTGGTGGGGAAAACTAAGAGGAAAGTGTAGAATCAGCCATTAGTATGTAGCTGGTGTACAATTTCTTTGAAAACGGAAACTGCCCAGAGGCCTTTTTACTGACCACAGTCATTATATCCCGTATAAAGTCTTGTAGCCCTAGCCACCCGACATACTTTTCAGCAAACAACCCAGCATTGACTCCTGATGAAAGAGCCACTTTCTGACTACTGGTGCACCACACAGCATGAAAATGCTTATTTATTTATTTTACAGTTTCACCTCAGGGAAGAAAGCTAATACTTCTGTCAGTACCCAAGTGCAGGAGGCTGTGGGAACTCATATGTGTGTTGTGAATTAAAGTATATTGTTACTGACTTGGTTGTGCCATGTGTTTGCAATTTATTGTGGAGGATTACACAGTAAGTTCCTAACACAATGGCATGCTTACTTTTCCTGAAAGTTTAACTTGCAGCTAAGAATGATATGTTTACAATTTTATAATAATACTTTACTAATAATGTAAAAAAAATAAAACAACAAAAAAACCCCATACCATGACAAAACATGAGTGTAAGATAGAACAATAGATTTCAGTGAAAACAGAATTGAAGATGTCACGAAAATTGGTCTTCCTTTCTCCATTACATGTTCCTGTGTGTATAAAAAAGACTTGTGTTTATGGAGATATCTGAGTTGAGACAGTGATATTAAACAACTTGGTTAATGTTTGGAAAGGTCTGATGTTCAATCAGCTCTTCTGCCACTATTCTTCTCCCAGCTTTTCATCCATTCCTGCATTTTCTAATAGAAATTAAGTTTTTTAGGTTTTTAAAGATACAGTGCAGAGAGCTTTTGCCTATTTCTTCTTCCTCTCATACTTTTTCTTCCCTTTTCACTACCCCATACTCCCACATTACTCATATGTACAGGGTGACTGAATACAGGCATAATTTCTTTAGAATCCAAAGGTAATGGAAAATGTGTTACGGAGAGGTTTCACAGTTAGAATAAACAGTAAGGGAGTAAACCCTGCTATAATTCAGCACATTAATAAGACAAAAAGAATGAACTGGAGGATCTTAGAGTGTTTTTTCTCACCAACTTCTGCTGTAGTTTGGATTTGTTTAGGCTGCTGTGAGACCCTTATTTTTTTCAGCAAGAAGGTGGAAGTATGGAAAAAAGATCTTGTCTTAAACTCTGGTCGTGGAAAACTTGTTCTTACTGTAGAAATGTTACACAGAAATAATGATATAATTTCTTTATACCTGATAGGTTGCTTCAAGCAGTAAGTCAAAAAGTAACAGTTAATGCAGATATATTTGTATATAAGTATGTGTTTTAGATATGTCCATAAAAATATTTCTTAATGAAGGAATGGAGATTGTTTTTGCAAAATCTGCTTACTCCTTCTCCTTTTGCAATGGTTTGTGAGTGGTTTCCTTTACCGCTGAAAGAACAGACTGAAAGGAACTCTGAGGAAAGGTTCTGTATTATTATTTCTCTGATAAATAAATAGGGGAAGGTAAAGACTACAAATATCGTAAGATGTAATGAATGTCAGTAATCCATCTTAGTGGAATCTCAAGCTTGGGAGAAATGGGGCAAGTTCTGGTAAATGAACTCCAGATGGAGATAGCAGAAAATGTGAAAAGAAATGGCACTTAGAGGAAATACCTCCAAAATACAGTTAAGGGGGCAGAATGCCTCAAAGAAGATGAATGAGCCAGTATTTTACTTGCAGTCTTGAGACTGTTCTCATTTTTGGGTTTTTTGAGGATTTAAGGTTATATATGTTTCTCAAAATAAAATTCAACTGCTGTTTTAGCACTAGCATTTAGATTAGAGATCCGTTGACACTTAACTGCTAGTCTAACTTTATGACTGTATTCCTGCATCTTCCACTTTTTTATCTTTCTGCTGATTAGGTAATACTAATTTGCCTATAAACCCATGCTCTCTCTAGTTACAATATGAGAATTAGACTGTAAACTGTGGAAATGCATTGGGGTTTTTTTGACACTGTCAGCCAAGTATGAAGAAGATTAGTGAGATAAGATCTATTAATGGCCCAATGATGAACCTAGCTATTTCTTTTAACTCTGTATATTTGCTCCTCATAATGTATTTCACTCTTTTCAGTCCTGTTTGATCACTGTGGAACTTGCAGCTACAGCATATGAAAAAGTTACAGCTGAGCTCAAAAAATACCCCGAATAGACAAATGCATGGATGTAGAACCCATTGAAGGCTATTAAACACAAAGATAATACACCTGACTCAAAAAGTGTCTAAGCCTCAGGGCGGCTGAAGACTCAGCTTACTGTGTGTAGTAAATGGTTTCTCTTGCTTACACTCTTTTTTTAAGTACATATTACTGATCGTGAGATTAGATTTTGACTCTGTATGTCTTTTCCAAAAATAGAAAAAAATCACTCCAAAATGTGCGCTTGGCTGACAGAACTAGGGTAGAGTTACTGAAGGTGAACTTCGTAGACTTGAGGGCTTAGGAAGAGGCAGAATTATTGGCTGCAATTTTCCTTTTTGTTACGGTGCTTCTGAATAAAAAACACTGTGTCTGTGACAAGTAACATTTTTTTCAGTGAGCAACTGACTGTGATTTACATACGTTGTAAGATCTTTCACCAGCAGTGCCATTGCATGTGGGTAATACAGTAAAGAAGTAGTTTTGTGCGCTTTGACATACCCTGAGTTACACTTTATTAGAATGAACCCTACCCCCAAAAAAATCTTGTATCCATAGATGTAACTTATTTCAATTTATTTTAATTATCAAGTGAATATTAGGAAAAAAGAAACATTTCAAAACCCAAACCCCAAATCAAATGGAAACAAAACCCCCAAACAATAATTTTAAAAAGCAAAACAGTAGGCCTTAGTAAAATCCTAAACTTCATTCTGCAATGTTTGGATTTTCATTTTTATCTGCAGACTAAGCAGGATCACAGCTGTTTTGGAAGACAGGATCTACAATCAGCACAATCTTGCTAAATTAGATAATTGGATTTAATTCTGAAAAATGAGCAGACATGCAGAAGAAAGTGAGATGGTTTAAGTAATAGGTTAGTGTCAAATGCACAAAAGTAGAATGGAGAAGTTGTCTAGATAGTTGTATCACAGAGTAACATTCAGGGATTAAAATGAGTGAAGATGACATTTATTCAGATATGGTGCGTTAAGATTATGACATAAGAATATGAAGGATCTATTACTGGCTCTAACAGAAGCTAAGTATTTGGTATATGTTTTCTGAAGGAAAAAAAGAGGAAAAAAAAAGAAAAAAAAGCAGTTCAATACAGGTCAGAAAACACCTGAAATATTAGATGTCTTGGAAAATAGAATCATAGGTTAGTTTGGGTTGGAAGGGACCTTTAAAGGTCATCTAGTCCAACCCCACCTGCAATGAGCAGGGACATCTTCAACTAGATTACGTTGCTCAGAGCGCCATCCAGCCTGACGTTTAACCATCTTTGTGATGGGTTTATACCACAAAATAAACCTTAGATCTAAATCTGCATTTAAATCAAGAATCTGAATTTAGATTTCAACTTTCTTTGTACGTAAAATAGAAGACATTGACCTGTATTTATGATCTGGATTTTATATGGAGAAAGTAAGACAGAAAACGAGAAAGCAAACTTTATTTATTTTTCTTTTTAGTAGCAAGTACCTCCTATAGTAGAAACAAAGTGTTCCAGATGTCCCATAAGAATCTGTCAGGTGATCACTGAAATAAAACACTGAATACGATAAATGGTTCTTTCCTCATCAAAAAGAAAAACAAAAGACAAACAGTATGAGTTCGAAGGGCATGGAAAGTGAATACTGAGTTCTGATTTTGTTGAAATATCCGATAGGTCTGAAAATGCAAGACTGAAGGACTTTGTAATTTTGTGATTGCTTTGTCTGAAAATAGCAATAGCAAAAATAGTACAATTTCTATTTGAATTGCACATTTAACAAAAGCTAGTGTGAGAGGTGGAAGGCCAATGAGTTAGAGACTACTATAATCTTCCCCTTGGTGTTTCATCTTTCATGTCTTTTTGAACTGAATACTTTTCTTTTTGACAATTTTTTTGAGCAAATGAAGCTTTTTGGTGGCCTGAACTCTCCAGGGTGAATAAATGGAAAATCAACATTCTTCTGGATTTTATAGATTATTTAAACAAACTTACTGGGATTCTCTTATATAACAAAAAAGAATATAAAAATGAAATGTAATGAGGTGAAGATACTGTACAATATCATTAAATAGAAATAATATTTAATCAGGAAAATGACATTGCTATGATGGATATTTGTTCTGAAATCATACAATCTGCATATAACATATGACATACTGTCTGCAGCCTTTTGAGCAGTTTGGCAAATTCATATCAGAAATTCATTTTTACTGAAAGTGTACCCCCCACCCCCAACAACTTTGTGACATAAAATATGCACTTTTTAAAGAGCAAGTACTTAACTAATAAGGTTCATGGTCTTTTGAAGCCAGCTCTACAATGTTCTTTATCTAAAGAACAATTTAATTGGGTATCAAAATGTCACCTGCACTGAATAAAGTCCCTAAATACTTAAGTTAGAGCTGTGTGTTACCTGCAGAACTGAAAGGCAGTGATACTTCTGTTTTACCCTATTGCTTTAGAGACTAAGAGGAAAAGTCATAATTGTTTACCACCAGAGGAAACCTGTTGTCTAACCAAAGGTCTGAGTCATTATCCATTCATAGAAGAATTTCCATGGACTTCACTGAGTTTTGGATATAATTTCAGGGGGGTTGTTTTAGCAGAAAATATGGGATAATGTTCAGCAATTAATGTTATTAATGATTAATGTTTTTAAAGGAATTTGTAAGAATATACAGAAAATTACTGTGAACATACACTAAGTTATAATTTTTTCAGCCAATAATGGTAATCCCAGTAGGGGAGGGAAGCCATGTCTTCCTCTGTTAATTACAGTAAATAATCAGCATTAAGGTCTGTTACTGGACCTTGCAATAGCTGCATAAAATCAAATGATTGTGAGAGATACTGGTGTCAATGTAGTTCTACAGTAAACCAGCACAAAAAGTTATTCAAGTAGTGAACTAACATGTTTCCTCTTATGCTTTAAAAACTGAAGCCTGAAAACATACTTTATTCATCTGAGGGGGTCAGAGGTAATCCAGATAGCATTCAACCAAGGGCAGTAGCCTCATTATGCATGCCCAGCAAATCAACCATACTATGCCCC
>JAVJGI010000014.1:105303895-105388074 GCA_035590275.1 Ibycter americanus
CCCCCCCCCCCCCCCCCCCCCCCCCCCCCCCCCCAGTATTTGGTACAGAGAAGGCAACTGATTCTTATGGTTGTTGAAAACTGTAAACTCTTTAGAAGTAAGTCAATGTTTTCTCTTCAATCTTGAGATGAGCTCTAGTGTCAAAACTTGCAGAAATCAGGGATCTGTCTCAATAGAGCCTCAAGTTATATTTTAATAAAACAAACAGCTTTCTAATAAAGCAGAATAAGAATGTAATTTTAAATGCACGTTACATTTCTGCCACTTCAAACAAATGCTGACATTTCTAATCTTGTTCACATTTTAATGTCTATATTAATCATAGATGTAGTTTAACAGCCACTAAATATAGAGTCTAATAGAATTTTGGTTGGGCTATGAGTGCAGAATAAGTTTCATTGTTAATTAAAGGACTTAAAAGAAAATATTAACATTTAAAAAAATCAAGAATATTTTTCTCCCTCTTGAAAATTTCTATCCTGTTTTAATCGTGGATTTTTTTCTCCTTTTGAAACTTTCTATATAAAAGCCGCATTTCAGACTAAAACCTGTGGTCTGGTTTTATATATAGCTGTTTTATACAAAGCTGAAGAGGAGAGAGCAAGTACTAGCGACGCATCTGTAAATGTTTAAATTACTGTTTCACATACTGCATCAGGAGTGTGGGAATTGGTGCATCTCATGCTGAGCATCAAGGTCTCCCTTGCAGCAGAAAGAGAGACCAATGCCTCCCTGCCACAGATATGTAATTCAGTACAACTAGCCTGTAACAGGATATGATTGGAAAAGTAAAAGTCCATCAAATCATCCTGGAAACTAGGTGAGGAGGAGGCAAACATGACACAACCTGGAGACCAGGAAATGGAAGATGTAGAATGGGCTTGCTTCCTCTGATTTTTTTTTTTTTTTTAAATAAATTTCTTCTTGACATTTATTTTATTGCAGCTGCTGTATGGATACATCTCCAACAGATTTCCTGGGGCCTTTTTATTTTTTGATTTTAGTTTTTCTTCCAGTCTAGAAATTTAATTTACTTGTGGGCAGGCTTAAGCAGCATTTCCAGATTCATTGAGCGTTCCATATCAGCTGAAGCTGAACAGACAGGAATAAGGACTGATGTCCCCTCAGCTTGCCTGTGATGTTTGACAACTTGAAATGCCCCCAAATCTGTTCACTTTCTCCTGCTCTGGGAAGCAGGTGAACCACATTCCTGTGCTAATCAACTGCAAACAGCCAGTCAATTGCATCCTGTGTAGGACTGGACCCATAAAGTTAAAATGTGGGTGGAGCATTCAGTGAACTTATCTGCCAAAACCTATTCAGTCTGTGGGGTAACTTTGCAACGCTTAGGCATGATTAAATACATTGAGCTCTTCTCTTGCATTTCATGCTGCCTTTTAAATTTTCCAGCAATTGCTTTGTTTAGAGCTTGTGGCTTGGCACACAGTACCTTTTCATTCTGTGCTAAAAATAATTTAATGCAAACGCCCCCTAAGCAAGGAGAAACTAAATATTCTTTTCAATGGTTGACTCTTACAATGAATTACAAAAGATGTTAATAGTGTCAGAACACGTACTCAAAATCTTTAAAATGAACCCACCCAACTTGCTTGTTTAGTTGATATGCTTTCCTCTCCGTCGGTGGGTTTGGAGGTTTTTTTTGCAAATCCTCTAACTGTCGATAATTTAATGAGGCTGTTTACAGCTAAAGGAAAGCACAGATTAGATCAGATACCACAGGGCATTTGTAAGATCAAAGCTTACCCTTTCATAAGTCTAATATTGCTAAATTGTGCTGAAAACCAGAGTTCCACTTGAAAAAAAAATATTGACTTATCTTTAAGGCACAATATTTCCCATCTATTTTACATAAGGCTTTTAAGTATTTTCTGTAATGAATGTGTGAATATTGATTTCTAAAAAGAATATTATGGACACATTTTAGTAAAATTTTTTGTCAAGACTTTGTTTATTGACAAAAAGCTAACAATAGTCCCCTGGCTGAGAGTATACTGCTTAAAAGTATGATGAAATCTGTATTTGTAGTAGATTAATAGAGCTTCTTGGTATTTTCAGAAGTGAAACAGTAAATCAAATATGTAATCACCTTCATTCTTATTAGTACCAATGTGTTTCTAGAAAGTTTGATCCACATATTCTTAAAAGTAACCTGACATAGCCCTTAATTCTTATAACAATATTAAATATAAACTGAGAAAATCATAGGAAGTCCTCTTGTACTGTAATAGATTCTGTTTTCTTAAATGGATTCTTGGAGTTATATACTTCCATTCAGGACCATGAAAAAGTAATATGTTAAAGTGCAGAAAATTCTCAGAGCTACTCAAACTGTCAAATGCAAATGTCCTTTCATACAATAAAAGCCATTATAATTTTAACAAAATCTGCTGGAAGTAAAAATATGAAATGTGATTGAAAAGCAATCATATTATATCATTCAGTAGTGTTTTAATAAAATGTAGGGACAGAATATAGGGCTAAAAAGTATTCACAAAAGGGGAAGGCATAGTAAAAAATTAACTTCTCTTTTCACTTTTTTCTGTCACTTTGCAGTGTATTTCTAACTTTTTTCTACCTTTCTGTCCTTGATTTGAAATAAATTAGATGTTTGTGTATATGAAATTACACTTATGAGGTGAAATAGACTTTCTGCAAGCAAGGAAACTGATCATTCACAGCAAATTAGTTAAATAAACAAGTTACAAAAGGAAATGCTTGTGGAGAACATGTCATGTTTCACAATGCATCTTTTGAAGTGTTTCAGTGCCAGAGCAGAATTTAAAAAAATTAGATCCATCATCTTTTTTATTTCAAAAATTACAAGCACTTCAGGATATGAAGTAAGATAATCTTGGTTTCCTTTTAATACAAGGAATATTTTTGTTATTGTCAATGTTGACATGCTATTGACAATGACACAAGTTACGCTTTGTTGTATTGGGGTGTTCTTTTTTTAAATAAAGGCCTTATAAAATCTCTGTTTTAAGAGTGTTTCCTTCTAGAAGTACCCTAGATAATTACCTGTAAAAACAGTCAAATCAGTACTCTGATTAGGGAAAGTAGCTAGACTGGATTCCAGAAACTGCAGTTGTCTGTTCATCTCCTGTAGGGATCCAGCAGGATTCTTCACACCGCAACACTTCTCAGTTCCAGTTTGAAAGTATTACATTTGCTTTGTGACTTTTCTGCTACTAATTTTGACCAACAGCTGTAGCAGTAGATTGGTATCACAATGGGCATTTGAACATTTAAAAATTACAAATGTAACCAACATATTTCGTGCAGACTGTAAACTAATGATAGTTATTTTTAGAGATCATTGAAACTGCTTATAATCAAACTACATCCAGAATGGAGCTATATGTAAAGTAAGGTATTATTTTTCACAAAAACTATCCTGTTATCTGACTGAAAAACTTTACCATTCCCAAGACTTTGTTTTATTGAAGAACCCACTAATAAAAAATGCATGCAAACATATATCAGATCAATAGGCCTGTGGCAGATTCCACTTTTTCTTTGCATTATTATTTTTTTAAACTCTGTGTATTGGATGATGTGTTGGTTTTGGCTGGGATAGAGTTAATTTTCTTCATAGTAGCTAGTATGGCGCTATGTTTTGGATTTGTGCTGAAAACAGCGTTGATAATACAGAGATGTTTCGTTATTGCTGAGCAGTGCTTTCACAGAATCAAGGCCTTTTCTGCCTCTCACCCCACCCCATCCGCGAGTAGGCTGGGGGTGCACAAGAAGTTGGGAAGGGGCACAGTTGGGACAGCTGACCCCGACTGACCAAAGGGATATTCCATACCATATGATGTCATGATCAGCAAGAAAATTTGGAGGAAGAAGAAGGAAGCGGGGTATGTTTGAAGTGATGGTGTTTGCCTTCCCGAGTAATTGGTATCCATGGTGGAGCCCTGTTCTCCTGGAGATGGCTGAACACCTGCCTGCTGATGGGAAGTGGTGAATGAATTCCTTGTTTTGCTTTGCTTGCATGTGCTTCCTTTTCTCTCCCTCATCCTGACACAGGGGGAGCAAAGGAGCAACTGTGTGGGGCTTAGCTGCCAGCTGGTATTAAACCATGACAGTCCTTTTTGCTGCCCAATGTGGAGCTTGAAGTGTTCAAGACAATGACAGATTTGATTGGAATGTACTAGATGGATTTTATAGCTGTTATTGCTGTTTAGCTATTAATTGACAGGCTTCCGTGCTTGCCATGGGGCTTGCTTACCTTAATGTGTATTAGAATCTAGTGCTCATTATGGCCAGGGCATCACTGCTGTTTCTGTACTGGACAGGTTGAAACTCCAATGTGAACTCAAGTTGAAGGGATGGTGATCTGTGGATAAGTCCATGTGGGAGGAGGATACTCTGAAGCATCTGCGGCTGTGAATATGTCCACACCGAAGCAGGTGTGTTCTGAAGTACCTGTGGTTGTGGTTAAGTCTGAGCCACAGCAGGTACACCTCTGAAAGGATTGTGGTCCAAGGATAAGTCTATGCTGGAGAAGGTACAACTTGAAGCATCTGTGGCTGTTTATAAGTCTATGCCACAGCAGGTATACCCCAGAAGAGACTGTGGTTCAGAGATAAGGCTCCGCTTGGAGCAGGTACACCCCTAAGGGATTTCAGTCTGTGAATAAGTCCAAGATGGAGCAGGGGCAAGGGGAGGAGTTCGCTGCATTGGTAAACACCATGGTCTGGTCCTAAGGGACCAGGGGTGGAGATTGTAATGGAAATAATTTTAAATTGTTGTAAGCTGGGGTTTGGTTTGCATGTTATAAGAACTACTGTAGGAGAAATGACCTGAATCAATGGAGGACAAGCATTACAAGACGCAGTGCAAGTGCAGCAACGACCCAACTTGAGCTGGCTTTGGTGCCCAGTAACTCCATGCAGCACAGCACCTCTCCTGTCCTGAGTGACCACCATAGCAGATGGACCCCAAAGTCATGGACTAAATGACCTCAATGGACATTTTGTGGACAATTTACAGACATTTCACATGGGTGATCCATAGACTAAGGAAATGATATATGTGTATTATATCAAAGGATGGAAGTGGGGGTGGTGGTTAAAGAAGATATATTAGATAGTGTGGGACCTGAGCATGATGGTTTTATCTCAGCCCATGAGTTTTTTTCACTTTTACTCTTCCTGTTCTCTTCCCCATCCTGATGCAGGGGGAGTGAGTGAGCACCTGTGTGGTGCTAGCTTGCTGGCTGGGGTTAACCATGACAGATGGTTAAGGCAGGTGCGTTAGGATACTTCTCCAAAGTCATAAAAAGAAGATTTTACAGAATTGGGGGGTTGGTGGAGTGGGAAGTGGGGACTTTATTCATCACCACCAAATATTTCACTAGGAAGAAGGAACAATTATCCTTTCAGTTACCTACTCTTCCTTCAGTTTGCTTCAATTTACTATATGGGCAATGCATTTATTACTGGCTTTTTTTTTCTTTTTGTAAGGTCATGTTCCTTGTTAAATTGCTGAAGTCACTCAACCAAATCAAATGTAGCTCTATCAAGCTGTTTGGAGGATCAATGGTGTAATGTACCTAGCTTGACAGCATTAATCCCTGATTCTGTAATACCAAGAGTTTGACTTCCCTTTACAAATTCAAACTCACAAAAAATGACAATTTGTTTCAATATTGTAAATCAGTAATAGTGCACTGAGAACCTTTGTCTTTAATGATTGTGACAAGAACGTGAAAGGCATTGAATGTTATAGAATGCTTCATCTAATTCCAACACAGCAGTCTGGAAATAATTTAGTTACCCTCTTCTTTCTTTCCTGAGATCTCAAGTCCTGTATAACACTGGGGTGGAGGTAGGGCAAAGAGGTAAAGTACTGATTTATGGCAATAATTGGCAGAACTGTGTAGAAGGAATAGAAGATCTCTCTCTACGTATATGTGCATCTTGAGGAAGCAATAAGTAAGGATTGAAAGATTCCTGATAAATTAAGCTGTACAGCTACTACAAAAATAGGGTTAAGTGAACATTTGTTTCAGTTCTGCACAGCTGTTTCTGCAGATCTTGTTCCTGCTCCTTAATATTCATTGCTAGTAAACACTCATGCAGAGAAGTTTTTTGTTCAACGTGAATATTTAGGAAATTACTCTTCTATGTATGAATATTTAGTTTTGCATGCAAAAACTCCAGCATTCATCAACAATTTTATGGGTTTGTTATTCATCATTTACTGTTCTTCTCATTCATAAGTTTCATTCCTTCAGTCAAAAAACAATGAAAGTATACTGTTTTGGCAGTCACATGCCAAAAAAAAATGCAATAGGTTAATCTTTGTCTAATCCTGTCAAAACTTTGTTTACAACAAACATTCACAAACCTAGGATTTTTGCTTTTGAAAGCAAATAGCTGAAAAATGCAAAATTTCATTTCCGTAAATGCAACACATTCACTTTAGTACTGAATGATATGCACAAGAAATATACAAAAATGAGGATAATTTCTTTCTTTTCTTTTTTTTTTCCCCCTGAGACTTACAAGGCCAAAGGTAATCATAAAAGGGTTTGGTTAACCTATTTAAACTCCTTAAAATCCAGGATTTTTAAATTTAGTATGAAGAAACACCTCAAATGTCAGATATTGATGTTACCTATTGATAGATAAAATCACCATTTTTTTCTCCCAGGGACGTGGGAATTTTCATGAAAAAGTAACTAGGAAATAATGTAGAGAATTATTGGACCATTTGATATCAGTGGATGGAAAAATAATCTAACTGGTTTCTTTCTTCACTGTTCAAAACATAAAATGAAAAGATAATTTTAGGAATATCTTTAGACTGAGCTATTAGACACCTATTAGTCATAATTACATATTGTTGATTTTCCAGGGTCGCCTCCTCCAAGCCCAAGAACAGTCCATCACTGTGTGCAAGAAGCCAAACAAAGGTGGCAGGAGGCCTACCTGTGAATGGAATGCAGGGACAGGTGATCCAGGAAGAGTACAGAGACACTGTCTAACCACACAGGGATGGGGCTAGGAAAACTAAAGTCCCTAGTGGTGTATCTCACAGACTGATACTGAGGCCAATATTGTTTAACATGACCTGGATGATGGGACAGGGTCTACTATCAGCAAGTCTGCCTAAAACTGGGAGAAGTGTTTGATAGACCCGAAGGTTGTGCTGCTCTTCATAGGAACCTTGACAGGCTGGAGAAATGGGCTGACAGGAAACTCATGAAGTTCAGCCAAGGGAAATGCAAAATCCTGTATCTGGGCTCCTCGCGGACATCAAGGTGACTGTGATCCAGCAGTTACAAATAAGGTCAACAGCCTCCTGGGCTCCATTAGACAGAGTGTTGCCAGCAGGCTAAGGGAGATGATCCTTCCCCTCTGCTCAGCCCTGGCGAGACAAAACTGGTGTTCTGGGTCCAGTACTGAGCTGTCCTGTACACGGAGATACTGGAGTGAGTCTAGTAAATGGCTACAAAGATGATTAAGGGCTTGGACCACATGACATGAGAGGCACAGAAGGCTTGGGGAGGATTTTATCAATGTGTATAAATACCTGATGGGGGAAGTAAAGAAGAGGGAGCCAGACTCTTCTCTGTGGTGCCCAGTGACATGACAAGAGGCAATGGGTGCACACTGAAACACAGAAAAATCCATTTATACATAAGAAAACACTTTTTGACTGTGAGGGTGATCGAACTGTGGAGCAGGTTGCTCAGAGAGGTTGTAGAGTCTTTACTCTTAGAGATATTGAAAACCCAGCTGAAGCACCCTACTCTACAGACCCTGCTTTGAGGAGGGTGTTGGATTAGATAGCCTCCAGAAGTGCCTTGCATCCTTAGCAGTGCTGAGAGCACAACATATTTTGCTCTCATAAGAATCAGTCATCATTTCAGTTGCTAAAACTGGGTTAGTCTGATGAGTCTAAGGCACGTGAGAAATGATTTGAAGCTTTATTTATCCTTCATGCTAAACCTTACATTAATGAAGATTTGGATTAATTTTGATAAAAGTAATCAATTCCCCCATTGGAATGGGGAAGATCCAGCATCAGTCTCACTGACAAGACTGTGTAGCAGTGCTACTGTACTGTGGACTGTGGATGTTCCTGCTACGTGAACCTATGCTAATGGGAAGTGATACTGAAAGCCCCTGTAAGTCTTCCTTTCTGGATTTGATGTTCTTATTTCCCAACATAACAAGGGGTTTGGCACTCCCTCCTCTTGTTTTTGTCATCATTCTTCTGAAACGGTAGTACAACTGTACTAAATAACACATAAAGTAAACCACTCCAAGTCAGCAACTAACTATCCATTTACTATCATTTTTCTTTATCAATTGTTCCTAATACCTTGCTTGTAACAAATGGTTCGAGTATTTATGTTTCTCTACTTTTTCTTCAAAAAGTCTTTCCCAAACATGCAACCAAGAGAAGAGGATTAAGAAGTTCTTGACTTTGTGAACGTTGTCACTACCAGGATTTGCATCCTATATTTCAGCTACAGCAGTACTGGGAATAGGAAAGCAGAAAGCTCTAATTCGTATTTCAAACTGTGCAGATGCATTTACAAATAGGCAAATTCCCTGATAGTGATGAGCACTGATAAATTTTGATATAAAGAAAAACATAGTAAGATTTATCTACATACCTTTTTTAACAAATACTTTAAAAAAGTCTCAATTTCTCTCCCAGTTTTAGGTTATATAAGAAGTTCAAACAAGCAAACCAAGTGACCTAGTTTGGTATTCACATCAGTTACAAAACTATTCATATTTGACATGATACATACACAAGAATGTATAGGCTGTGCATATATGCACATGCATTTAATACTCCATTACACTCAGATTTTTAGGCAAGAAAACCCATACACAATCTGCATTTCAAATTATTGAAGACATCCAATCACTTGTATGAGTATTTACCCAGTAAAGTAATACTATTAATAATGCTAAATGATTTGATTTAAAGTAATACTATCACTAACACTAATTTTTTTTATTTACTGGTCATTCTGTTCCCTTTGCTTTGAACCATGATAATCACTGTAGACTAACCAGTGAATGTAACAGAGTGGCTGCTGTTATCTTTAGAAACTAGTAGCTTTGACATCCTGTTTTCATACACCATTCTAAAAGGGAAAAATAATATAATCCAGAAATGACATAATCTTAAAAAATAACTGATGAAACAAGGAAAGAAAATGGAATGGCATGAATCTATCCTTCAGCTAAAAATAGAACCAAGAGACAAGAACGAAACATAAGCAGTCCAATTTTGCAACAGTTTCTAGTTGTATAGATGTGTATGATCTGTGTTTTTTTCCCTCTGGCTTATTGTTCCATGTGTAAGCTGAACCCCATAGAATAGAATATGATGCCTGCTCTATCACATTTATAAATAATAAAAAATAACATGACAAGGACTATTAAGCAGTGCAAAGCAACTAAAACAATGGAAGCAGAAATAACAAGGTATCAACATTCTTTCTGAAAAGTTATTTCTATGAATTATGTCGGTATAGCTCAGTGTACCTCTACTCAGTAACAGGCAGACACTAATGAAGTAGCTGTTGGAGCTTTTAGTTTTACTAAATGTTTTTTTGGACAGAGCAAGAATGTCAAAATAATAATAATAATAATAGAAAATCCCTACATTATTTCTCCTTAAACTGAAATCCTGCTCTTTTTATGGCCCTCTGAAATATTTATTCAGTTGACTTCAACATAGGATATGCAAATATATTTCAGAATGCTACTTAAAATATTCAATTTATTTAAATAGTAGTTCAAATAAAAATGTTAATCGAGAAAGGATTGTAATCCCCTCCAAAATTAAAGCTGTAGCAAAATTCTGGAAGAAAAAAATAATAATTTACTACTATCCCCCTAAAAGGCATGGAAAAAAATAAATTGCATCCAGAAATGTTAAAGTGAATTTGTCAGCCTTTTTCTGTGGTAGTATGTGTGGAAGAAATCTCATGGAGTGTGTAGTCCTGTTGTCTGCTCATGTACTTGCCCTGTTACTCCCTTCTTTTTCTTTTAGGCAGCTTTGTCTCACCTTATAGTGATACCCTCTCAACATTTAACTCTTAATTTAGATGTCTCTATTTCATCTCATGTTCCATCTCTATATCTTGTATTCAGGATCCATTGCTCACTTTCCCCCCATCCTTCACAGGCAGCTATCACACTGACAGTGCAGCCCCCCTCTGGAGGTAAACACTCAGACCGTAGAAAGTTCTAGTTCAGCCTGGATCAAGGTCAGGTGTAGTGAATGGTCAAGCCAGCACTGCAGAACTGTCATTGAAGGTTTACTACCAGTACAAAAACAAGGACACCATGCATATTTGTCTTTACCTTGTGTTAATATACAGTTGGAGAGGAGTTTGTGAATAGAAAGACCATCTGAGCGTGTCCATATCAGCTTTATGCGAAGGTAAAGGAAAAGGTAGGCATGTAAGCTTGGTAGGGTAAGCTCAGTTGAGTACGGACTGAAAGGACCCAATAGGCATCCAAAACCAGCAGGGAATCACAGCAGACGGAGTAGGATGCCACAGATGGATTTGTTTCGCAGGTCAGTGTATTTGCTGCAATTCGCTCCACTGTGTTTACAGTGAACTCCTGAGAAGACTCAAAGAAATCCCCCAGTAACCAGGTTTGTGTCCCGGCTTTCTTAGGTTCAGGGGTCTGCATGAAGCATACTGTATTCCACATAGCTATCATGCAACATTATTATGATCTCTTGTGAGAGATTTATCCCAGCTTATGTCATGAGTCTCACTACTAAGCCACACTGCCATCGGCAGCTGGGTCCTCAATTCCTTACAGCAATGTCAGCTGATCAGTGACACCAGCCAGGCTACATTTCCAGAATCCCGGAGAGATTAATCAATTGTCTCGGCAAACACATGTAGGAATTAACTTTTTTTGTGGCCATGTAAGCCTTTGGGTTACCTTCCTTGCTCATAGGACCATCAACTACCATTATTATTTCCATTTCTATTGTTTACATTTTGGCATTGTTGGCTTGGTTTGCATAAATGTGATAAAATTTCCTCTAAGTGTTTTCTTAGTTCCCAGGTTTCTGGAAAGTTTATTTTTATTGCCGCTCTCTTGGTGATATCCTGTTCAGCTGAGGTACAGATGATGCACACACAGATGATGCATACAGTCTCAAAAATACTCCAGTTTACACTTGCCAGGAGTACACTCACCTTTTTGTCCAGCACCTTGTGTTATCAGACTAAGCAATCACATCCTTGCATCCTAGTGGATGCAGACCAAGAGACTTACCGAAGACTTACTCCTGAGATGCAGATTTCCACAGCTAAGAATCCATTCCCTGTTTTCAGTTCTGAACTGTCTGGTGATTGACAGTCTGGCAGCACTAGGGTGAACTTTTAAGTAAAATAAAATAAATTTATTTTAATAAAATACAAAGATTGGGAAAAAGAAAGAAAGGAGTTGCTTTCTTTTGAAGCAGACAAACCCCCCCTATAATATTCCTTCTCCTTTAGCTCTCATTCTAGCTTGGTTTCAACATGCTTTCTGTGTTCTCCTCTGCCAGTGGAATAAGAAGACACCTATCTCTGAAGTCAATTCAAACATCTCCCAGGAAATAAGCAGCAGTCTGTTAGATAAATTTCAGTCTTTTCTTGCTGTGAGAAGCATACTGCTGTAAGATGAAGTCTCTCATTATATCCTTTTTTCTTGGATGACTTCTGCTGAATGGAAGTTCAGCCCTGGGTGTTCCTATAATCTCCAATACTGAAAGTGATTTGATAGCACATTATCTCTTGTCTCCTGCACTACACTGCTGCAGTCACAGTTTCAGTCACTTGCCATCATCAGAAAATTCATTCCTATCTTGAAAGAGCCAGGTATGTTTAACTGTTATTTGACTGTAAAGAGTGTACATGAAGAAACATTTCCAACATCTCTGAGTATAAAAAAAGGTATCTAAATTTTTAACACTTGTAACCTCAGAACACTTACATGAGATAGGGCTTGATATCATAACAAAAAAACCTTGAAGGTAACTGTGCTTGGAATAGATTACTTCTAAACATAGCCTCAGATGCAGTGAGGAAGTTTGTTATTTCATAATTTCTTTAAAACAGAAATGATAGGTTTTGGAAATACTTGTTTAAACATTTACAGGAAAGCACAGATGAGAAAGGTGTTTATGATTTTCTGAAGCTCTGCTTTTAGCTGTATTCCTGATCATTTGGAGCATACCATTATAAACCAGTTCATGTTATTTCATTACATTATTGCTAGTAGAAGACTGGTACCACTTTTCAAGGCATAGTCTCAGGGGTAAAAGAAGGTATATGGAAGAAAAAACAAAAAAGATCAGAATGATATATTCACTTCACTGATGACCAAAACCAGACTCTGTATTCAATACAAAGACAGATAGATCCCACCCAAAATAGTTATAATGGGTTCATCTGTTTGTCCCAACAAAAAATCTGATCTGGATATCTACTTATTTTTCATATATTTATCTGATTTAAAAAAAAACAAACAAAACCAACAAAACCACAAAGTGTATGTGAGGTAAGTTGTGTTAATGGAACAAATTCATTGAAAATGGTGTCCCTGTTTCAGCAAGATCTACACAGAAGGATAAGGCCAGAGTTAACTTCAATGGATCTGCTGCACAATTTCAAATGTCTGTTGGCATTTATTGTTTGCTTTGGAATTTTTTGACGTTAATGCTAATAGGTTTCAGAGTTAAGAGTTAAGATATTCCATCTCAGCTGAATGTTCATAAAAATCTGTGATTTCACAGACTGTTCATAAAACTTAGAGAAGATGACAAAGTGACTTTACACTTATTTTTCTCACTTAATGATGACATTTTTGGCCCCAGTAACCATTGTCAGAACCTGTGAAATAGGCAATGATTTGCGAGAATGTAATGAACTGGGAACAGCAAACTTGCTTTCCTTTTCAGTTGTCAGATTATTCCATCCCTTCAACACATCTTGTTATGTCCACAGTTTATGGACCAGTAATCATCAGGACAAGGAGGTTGCCTTGTCTCCTTGATACTGTCTCTTTCAACTACTCCTGCTTTTTCTACTCTATCCATAAAATATTCAGGGCATACGTGTTTCAGAGGAGGAAAACAAAAACTTCTGAGCATAAGTAGCAGCATAGCAATAAGTATTAGAATCCTATTGTATATAAATTGCTTGTTAATTATAAAGACTTTACAAACTCTCATACAAAAGAAAAAAAATTGGCATTTGGCTTGTCTCATTCAAAATGAGAACAGTGTACAGAACATCTGTGTCCTAAGTATTAAATAGGTAATTAACTCTTTCATATGTCAAGCTAAGGTAAATACCCATAAACCCTGTTGTGTCTGGACCCGTGTAGCTGCCCTGGCTTCTGCATGTCAACAGCAGAAAACACAATTGCAGTACAAAGGGAAAAGGAGGTTCTCCAGCTGTTGCTGTGTCAATGAGAGCAGCATGACCAAGACATGAATCAATCCTCTGGGGGGTCTTCGATCTCCTGTTTCATGTTACAAACTATTCATATATTGTCTATAATGTTATTACCTATAGCACAACTGGGTAGGTCGACAAATTCTCTCTTTTTTATTTTTTATTTTTTTTTAATCTAAGGTTGTAGAAGAAACAGCATCCTTGTTTTTTTAAGTAATTGATTTCAGTACAGGTCAGAAATCCATATTACTTACCAAGTAATAAATATTGTCAAGTAAATAATGCTGGTGAGGAATGTAAACAATGCTGTTTGCTATTTGACCTTAATAAGCCCACAGGGTCAATGAAAAATTGATAAAGGATGCAACATTACTGATTTACTAGCTAGGAAAAGAACCCCAACAAAACAAAATAAACAGGAAAAAAAAATAAAAAGAAATAAAAATGAAAGAGCATAGTTAAAACCTCTTATAATTTATTCTTAAATTGATCTATTGTTTTCAGTTAGTGGCTGTAAATAAAAAGAAAGAGTCAGAATGTGCTATTTGGTTAGCTTCTTTTTTTTCTCAAAGTAATTTTTAATTTAGAGTCCAGATTGATTTCATTTCATCTTGCTATGTCTTCCTTCAGGTTAAAAGTTTTTTTTTGTAGCTAAATCCAAATTAGAATAATCTAATTAGATGACTAAGCAAAAATACAAAACCTTTGTTCTATAATAATCTAAGTAAAAATTAGGGATATTAGAATAATTATTTCAATATCTTATCAAATCTGAGAAATACTTGTAGAGAATAGCCTACTGCAAATTTATACATATACACACTTGCATATAATGTACATACATGTATCTAATATTTGTAAGAACTCCTTCATTAAGAGAACACCGAAGTTGCACTGTTAGAGGAGTTCAAGACAACACATATTCTCATGTATTGCAATTTTATTAATATTGGTGGCATATTTACTTACATTTATTCACCTAATAAAGTGTGGTCTGATGCATGCACACAACTTGTTCATCTTCACAGCTTTGGGTGGGATAGGTAAATCTTACCACCAAAATGGAAGAGTTATGTTTACCTACCAAAGCTGTGTCATACACTGAGACTATAATGGTCTTTACCTGTAGGTCGGACAGATGACTTTACCTGCAAGTTTAAAACATTTGCAAATGTGCAGTATGCACTACAGCCATTTTGTACAGGTTTCAGATGCACCACCTTCCTGTGTACTGGAATACTGGAACTTGTATCTGCCATCTGTTTTCCTTAGGGATACCATTCTGTAATTTACATGCCATTTTTTTTTTTTCCTTTTCCCTTATTTAAATTGTATTTCAGAAGAAAGAATGTATAAGAATAAGCAGTGCATCTTTCCAACGTTAAGAGGGAACTACCATGGTATTTTATTCAATAAATTATGGGTAGCCTATTGGCCTACAGGCAGACAGGTCAGACAGACCGACTGGGATGTCTGGGCCCTGAAATCTCCTCATGGGATGAGACTTCAACTATATTTATAAGGCCTCCTGCTGAGATGGGACTAGCTTTTCTACAGGGCATGCAGATAGTAATATCGGGAGGGAAGGAGGGCCCAAACAAAGCTAATCAAGTCACAGAGTATGAAAAAAAAGAATAAGAAAATCCTGCTCTGCAGAAGCAGAATTGGACCGAACTGAGACACAAGGAATCTGCCCTACAAAGGTCAACAGAAAGACCTTAGCACCTGAGAGAGATTTTAGCCAAAATTTTTGCATGAGAGATCTTTCTCCCTGTTACATAGAAAATGTACAGCATGTTGTGGGACTCCCCAGCTGGGGAACATTCCTGCTGGGAGACCCTTTCATATCTGCCACTATGAGGGACTCCTGACTCATGCTGGAACCTGTAAGTTACATCATTATTTGAATTGATCTAATGATGCTAATTGCTTATTTGAGTTTGTGAAGGGGAAAGGATGGAGGGAAGAAATTTAATATAAATTACGAATATAAAAAAGCAAGTATTTGCAAAATAGAAGTGTAATGGGTAGTTATCTATAAAATGTATTATACACATAAAGCAAGTTTACCTTGTATCAATACAGGTTATTTGTAATATGATGATTTTTCACTTAATTCTTTTTCATCCTTTTCTTTTTTTTTTTTTTTTTTTAATTACACATTCTGAAGCATTTTGTAGAGAAAGGTGATATCATCATCACAGAATCATAGAATGGTTTGGGTTGGAAGGGACTTTAAAGATCATTTAGTTCCAATGCTCCTCTGCCATGGGCAGGGACCTGCCACTAGGCTAGGTTGCTCAAAGCCCCATCCAGCCTGGCCTTGGACACTTGCAGGGGTGGGACATCCACAGCTTCTCTGGGCAACGTGTTCCAGAGTCTCACCACCTTCACAGTCAAGAATTTTTTCCTAATACCTAATCTAAACCTTCCCTCTTTCAGTTTAAAGCTATTACCCCTTGTCCTATCACTACATGCCCTTGTAAAAAGTCCCTTGTAAAAATATCTCTCAATTTTATACATTTGATGATATATTTCAAATCAGAAAGAAATTTGAAGCTTTCTGAAGATGTGCTAGAATGAACCACTGTCAATTACCACTTCTAATATCTATATTACAGGTAGCCATTATCCTGAAAACCAAACTAGGGCCTATGCTATAAATAATGGCAATTGGTTAAATATGTAATGACTCTGAATGGATTTTTTTTTTTTTCTTTCATCAAGACTCTTCTAAATTGGAAATGGATTCTTTTTCAATTCTGATATAATCTTGAATTTTTACTTCTTTTATCAGTACAGATTATCAGTTGCATTTAAGTCCACCTAAGCCCTTCTAAGAAAAAATCCTAGACCTTACATGAGTTTCTCGCTGTCTGGAAAAGCATTGAGAAACATGGCAGCAGAAAGTGAAAGTTACCCAAAACAATAATACAGACAAAGAAAATGCCTATATTTTAGTTTTACCACTTAAAATAATGTTTTTGACTATAGAGACCATCTTATGTGGCAGGTTTTATGCCATTTGGGTGATTTGAGACTTGTTGTTAAGAATCAGCCATACTGTATGTGTGTGTGAGCTTTATCCTCCTTTGTTCAGAACAGATTGCTCATTTAACAAGAATTTAAAAATTGAGAATTATTTGCCTTCAAGACTAGAATGATTGAAACTTGTTTTGTAATCAATATAGAACACAACTGGCCTGTTGCAAAAAAAATATCCCATTGATGATAATTAATGTGTTGTGCTAGTGTGGTTTTAGTTCACACACAGAGATTCAGCACTTCACTAAAAAGAAAACCATGTACTCTTTCTCTAATCAATGCTTCTTTTGAAGTATTAATATAATTTATCAGTTGGAAATTGCAGAGCAATATTATTAGGGAATTATAGTAATAAACCGTTGAGAATGTTATTTCTATGTTCTTACTCTGATTTATAATTAAACCACCTACAAGTATGTAGAAGTAATACAAAATGTCAGGCTTAGACCACATAGATGAATTTATTTATGAAAAAAATCTGTCTTTTTCAGAAGCAGGGGGAAGTTGTATAACCTCTGATTTGTGTTTCCAAAGAGTGAAAAAGTGGTTTGTATCAATTGAAAAATCTGTCTAAATATAGGAGTGCATGTGTACATATATATTTGAGAATATAGAAGAAAATTAATGGATAATAGTAGAAAGTCTAAATTTTTTGTTTTGAAAACTGAAAATGGACAGATGGAAGAAACTTTATCCAACTATTTAATATTTTAAAAAGCATTATTATCAACCTATATTTAGACGTAAAAGAAATTTAAAATATGATATACAGAAATATTCAGAGTTTCAAAACCTTTTTAATTAATAGCTTACCAGAAAACTTAATTTTCTGTGAAGCAGTTTTGGTTTTGGCAAAAGAATATATATAGATTACAAATATACATGTATGTATATATTTAGGAATAGCAACTACTTGAAGTGAACATGTCCTGATCATCCATAGTCGTGCTTTTTATGATGCTGAACATCTGAGTAGTACTGTTTAAGCACTGTTAAATTCTGTTAACACCAATTTAATATGGAGGTGCTGACCTTGCTAGTAGTAGATCTGGTAGCATTCACTGATTATATAATAGTACATGATGTTCTAACAACTCTGCATTACACCAGCAGAAAAAGGCAATATTATTAACAGGTTTGTGTGGGTGGCTAAGCAGTCTTCAAATATGAATTATTTTTCTGCTGTGGTCTTTCTTTTTAATGCTCTCGAAAGTTTCTAACTTCATCATTATTTTTTCTTATTTTAAAAAATGTCTTTTTTGTAGAGTGAGTATGTATGCTGCCAATGACTTGTGTCTCTTTGACTTTACTAATGCCAGTGACTCACCATAGCAAGTCAGTGTCAAATCAATCATGAAATATTGATCTTGCAGATATTGCATTATAGAGTGGACTGATATTATTTTTTGATATTTGAAAGATTACTTACAGCCTAAATTATCTGAAAACTGTAAATTAAGATTTTTGGGTTTTTATTTTAGAAGAAAATGTGTGGAGTAGTAGTATAACCTTTGAAAAAAAAAAATTAAAATTGTGCACCTCTATTCACCCACTGGCAAAATTTGAAGCTTAGCTAAAACTCTACAAATTACTGCGTGACCTTCTGGAAAGGAAACATTCAAATAATTTTGTAGGAAAACTAGCCTATATGAATTCAGAGCTCGTTAGAATTCCACTGTAAAAATATCTTAACTGCTTGGTATTTATCACTGTCAGATTTGTATGAGCTTAATAGAGACAAAAGGACATATTTTCTTTTCCAAACATCTCAAAGTTTTTGTAATTCCTGTTGAAACTGCTGCTTTGAAATGAGGGAACAAATAGGAAAGATAAGTAGGACCACGTAGAAGGAATAAGAAGAGGAGCAACTGTAGGACAATTGCCTTTTGTTTGAGCTTTGAAGTGAGGAGCTCAGGTTTCTATTTTCTGCACCAAAGCTGTTTGTGTGGGTCACTTTAAGCAATCATGAGAGAAAGTTCAAAATCCCAAGCCCAAGCAGAGGCACGGTCCTTAAAGGAACATTTAATTTTCTCTGTGTATCTAACTAATAGAGTCTAAGTTCTGTGTTCTGCCGTGCACTCAGTTCAGGGAGACTCAGACGTTACGGAGTGGGTCTCATCAAAATTAATAAAATGTCGATGTGGAAACCTGCCCTTTTAGTGGATACTGCAAGATTGGAGGTTAATTTTGGAAACATTACAAGAGAAACTGAATGAAGGCTTCACTTGTCAAGGATGCATTTTGAGAGGAAGAACAGCAGTAATAGCAGTTACGGTGAAAGTCGTATCTATTTGTGTTTGTCTTTTAACAGAAATACTCAAAACATTTATGAGACTAGTTGATTTTGACAGCTTTTGGAGCTTGATTTTCAAACAGGAAAGAGATCTCTGAAATTACTAAAATGTTCCATTTGATGCATTTGGAATGAAAATGCGTGTTTCTGAGGTAAAAAATGGTTTGGTTTAGTTTCACAACGTATAGTGGAAACTTGAGATTGAAGTTGCAGCACCTGCCTTCATACTTCTTAAGTGAATTTTTCAGATGGACTAAGAGGCCAGAATATGATGCTTCCCACCCTGTCTCTGCCACCCCTCCACCCACCCCCCACTCACCCCACCCAAAAGTTTCAAATGGATTGTAAAGCTTTATACTTAATAAGAATAGGAATGTGGTAATAATAATGTGGTTATAGACCAGAGTAGAAAATACTATAATTCTTTAACTCTAAACACTAGGCCTAACCAAGTAGCTAGTTAGATTTGGTTTAGATGCAGTTACTTTCTAAACTATCTATTCTATTAAAAATAACAAATAACCACAATACGCAGTCAAAAGCATGCCAGAGTCCTTTAGCTGTGAATTCACCATAGGGATGCATGCATTTTGTGGTTTCCTGTATTTTTAGCAACTGGATGAGAGATGAGAAGTTGATTAATCAAGGTATGTTTCTTTTCCTTTCATGTTATCATTTTGATTAATTATTAATTACCCAGCTCTTTCCTACCTCTATTACCTCCTTCTTATATACTGCCGGATTTGGACAACTTTTGAGCTACGTGACTTACCTCCTCAGACCACATTTCATGCTTTCTTAAACACATAAGCCCATGGCATGATATACTGCAATATGCCAGAGAACTTTGTTTATGATAACAGACAATTGGCTTTAATGTATATTAAGTTTATATATATGCATTAAATGTCTGTTTATGTGTATTTAATGTACAAACCCATGAATTTTAGCTGATGAGCTGCAGCATACAAATAAATGCTAAAGAGAGATTTCTAAGAAATAAAAGGGAAAGCAAAACATCTAACAGTTTGTTAAAAAGACTGTAATTCAAATGTTACAGCCATCTTAAATGAACATTTTCTGAAGACTTGTCAGGTCTAGCTTACTATAAAGAAAATGTTAGAAATATATTAATAGTTACTCAAATTCTATGAAACATCATATGATGTTTATTCAGGGAGAATTCAACAGTTCTTTATATATTTAATATAATTATGATTTCCAGTCTCCTTTCTAAGAAAGAAATAAGAATTATCAAAGCCAGCCAGTTTGGTAAAATAATTAAATTAATTTGGCTACACTGTGTCTCATTTCAAAACCTCAGGTGAATGAAAATAAATTCTGATATTACATGGATAGATTCATATGCAAATTGAATAACATCCGTTACAACAAATGAATGGCAAAGGTAATACTTTTGTGTATCTGCTAAGGGTTTTTTCTGCCTGTAAATTGACTACAGCACAAATTCAGAAAAAGAAACAGTTATTTTATGTATCTGTTTTTAAAAGCACAAAATATCTAACACCACAAATTTAAATTTGACTTTTGCATTTATGCTAGATTATCAATCACCTTCAGCAGAATCTAGGTGGGGTAGTCTTGGAACATCTAGCTTAAGAAACAAATTGACTATCAGCCAACCCATTTAGAAGAAAGAGGTTGTGTGTTAAATGTTTAAATGAAAATTCATGAACATTTCTTAAAAGCCAGCAAACTGCAGGAAAAAATAATGGTACACAAGCTCAGACCCAATAAGATAAGACACTTTTTGGTAGTTTTGAAGTCCTTTTGTGTCCTTGTGAACCTAAAAACAGGTAATGATCCTCTTAGAATGAATAAGAGGAAATCCTATGACATTTTAAATCACATTAACATAAATCTTTTGTAAATATACACACTTTGTGAAAGACAACATAAAAATGTTTGCTTATATATAGAAGATTGCATATATCTGTGGGTGTCAGTTGTTCAAGCAATTCAAAAGAAAGGTAGTTTCACAGTGGAATCACTTTGCTTGAACCCTTCAGTGACAAACACTGCAGCTATCATTAGTAAACAACAGATCCTGACACATAACCAGCAGCTTTGTTAGAATACTGAATTTATTCTGGTTTAATAAGTTCTGTTTCTTTAGGGGAAAAAAGGTCTTTTTTTTTCTTTAGTTTTATTTTAAAGACAACCCAAACAAACATTCCCAAATTTTGAATACAAACCTAGATAGATTATAGATGTTAAGTGTATCCTGAATCAAGTGTTTTACTGAGTCATTTTTCAGTAGAAAATTTACAAGAGACAGTAGTAATACCTAGCTTTTAGAGATATTTATCATTTATATGTCTTAAAGGGCTTCATAAAGCAGCAAATCTTTTTTTTTTTCCCCCTTCCTTTTTCTAGACAGAAAAACAGAAACAGAATGAAGGAATGACCTGCTCAAATTCAGCTGGAAAACTGTGACAAAATTTAAAACTGAACCCTTACCCTTGATTCTTTGTTGAGGCTCGATCTGTTACAGCACAAGGAACCAGAAAGAGCTGCTTCTCTGCTGCAACTGTGCACATCTAAAGAGTGCTTGAAGTCTTGATAATGAAAGGTTAGTGGCAACAGCAGTCTGTGAATGCTACTCTGGTCCTGATTCAAGCTTATCCAGTGGGAGGAAGTCTGGGCCACTGTGGACATAACTTGATGAAATCTAGGGGGAAGACTGAACAAATCATTTCTGAACTATGAATGAAAACATGGAAGCTCAGAATCTTTTCATCTGCTTGGCTGAGAAGTTTCTCCCCATTCAGTTGTAAATATAGACACTTCTTTTCCATGTTAGTTAATAAAAAGAACAGGTAATAACATTTTCTAGGCACCATCTTAGAGGATTTGGTGGCAACAAATGATCACACAATTTAATCTGCCTAGACAGATGCCCAAGGATAGCTGTGTTATCTATAATGAGCTCATTAATGTCTACAGGTCAAAGATACACATTTTAAAAGCTTTCCAAATAGATATAGTACTTAATCAATTAACATAACAAACCTGATATTATTTTTAATGAAAAATATGTGTAAATTGTGCTTATTCAAAAAAATTCAAAATGTCTGTAAACTTATGTACTGATTATCTTTACTTGACATGAAAGCATTTCACTTTTATGTCATCCTCACATATATCAAATATATTTCTCTTCAAAATTAGGTTGCTAAATCCATCTTTTTTTCTGGAGAGAGTTCATCCATTATTAGAGCTGCTTTCATGAATGATAACAATGAAAAGAAATGCTTTGTTGGCCTGCCTTTTGACAAGACTCCTACTGAGTTATTAAAAAAGAAAAAGAAAAAGTATTGCATTAAAACCTATCAGGGGTTAACTTTATAGACATTCCTGTATGTTTTATTCTGCAAGTTTGCTTCTCATACATTGTCAAATAAATGTAATTAGGTAAAAAACTAAGGCTTGAAAACTGAGTTAGCCTTCAGTCAAGAGTCAGTGACTCACAAAAGGTGCTTGGTTAGTTAATACTTCAGAAGTTGAAATCTAATTAATACAACAGAGTTCAAAATGTTCACCCATGCCTGAATTTAGCAAAATAGCAGCTGATGAACAGAACATTGGGAAAATAAATAAATAATAAAAAAAATTAATTAAGAGACAGGGTGGCTCAGAGGGTAAAATACTAACTTTCATCTCTTCTTTGATTCTGTGTTCAGTCATCCACTGAGGAAACGGTCTAGATCACAAATCCACACCTAATTTATCAGCATGGGCATGATCCCCACCTCTGCTCTCAAAGTTTATGACTAATCTATCATGGAGTTTTAATAGCCTCCAGCAGAAGAAAGAATTCTGGCAGGTCAGCATTGCGGTCACTATATAATAAGAAAGATCCATGGTGTATGGACAGAAATATTGTCACCTTTACACCTCCCTGGTACATATGGTTTTGAACAATTTTCAGGTGAGTACATTTTCAACCTTAGTTCACATATAATCTATGTCCTGAAAAGCTCTCAATAATATTCTCCACCTTATTCATCTCTTCTTCAGGGAAAAGTCTCTGAAATCTGACTCATAAAATCCTAAAAATTCTCAAGGTTCACCATGATACTTCAAATAATATATCTTCTTTCCCTTCCCACATAATTAAAACAGGTAATTATTAGAAACTTCTCCTGATAGAGTATTTATTCTCACTTATGTCTTCTCCCCGCATGGCACCAAAGTCTCTTATTCACATTATTGACAGGTGAACAAAGTTCAAGAAATCACATCTGAAGAGAAACAAAACATTAATTCACAAATCTTAAGCAGTTTTCAGCTACTTTATTTACTAGCAGATACCGACCATATAAGGGTCTATAATCCCTGCTGTCTTCTGTATAGAGCACAGGTGAGCTCTAGCCTTGTAAATACGGTTTTGCCACTGCTGGAGGCAGCCATCGGGCTGTGGCAGGCCCCAGGGATGGCTGGGCTGCCCTGGGCCTGAGCAGGGCTGAGCTGGGTTTACCAGGCGCCCCGTGGCCAAGCCCCATTGCCCAGCCTGTCTGAGCTCCAGCTCTGGGAGCGCTGCTGGGGAGGGAGCTGACAGCCTCAGGCAGTGCCTGCTGGACAAATGACCCCTGAGAGTATTGGAGTCCTACAGGACAGCTTTCAACTCCTCCCTGGTAGTAGCGGGCAGGGAACACATGAGGATGGGAAAAATGTTTCAAAAGAAAGCCAAGGGGACCCCAGACTGATGAGGAAAAATATCCTCCCATCAGTGCTATACTCCTCCCAGTGAAGACCTCAGGATACTCATAACTCATCATAAACTTTCTCAGTCTTCTTCAAGAAGGTTGAAACTATTAACCTTGGGACACACTGCAACCTTGAAAGTATAAGCATAACTTCGGGAAGGAGAAAAGAGAAAAGGAGCAGATGCTAGAAACACTCAGATAATGATTTTAATATTTTACTAATAAGTTTTTTCTGGTTTACTTGCATGATTTGGACTATTAGAGCATTACAGCATTAATTGTACTAATATACTGTTAGCTCTATGAATACAAGGTGTTCACTTTCACTCATATTGAGCTTTTGGGTTTAACAGAGCAAACACATACAGATCCTGCATAAACATGGAAATGCAGAAGTAGCCACTAAGGCTAGCTCTTTTCTCTGTGTCACTTGTTTCATCATACCAGAAGCTTATCTTAGTGAAAGGAGTCATGATTAGCAGATGGACAGTTAGGAATTAGACAGTCTATACAGTTTGTTTCTCTGTCAGGACTGGTTGTTCTCAAGGCTAGGAATCCTCTTCCAAAATGAAGAGAAATTAGTCAGGAATTCCTATGGCAGTAGGAATACAACACAGCTACTGTTAACAGCTTGAATCCATTGACATTAGCTCTACAGCACTAGCGGTGTACTTTTGAAGTGAACGTCCTGGTCATAGCATCATAGAGTCATCCAGGTGGGAAGGGACTTGAGAGATCTGTACTCAAACCTCCTGCCCAAACCAGAAGAACCAGCTCCGAGATCAGATCAGGCTGCTTAACACTTTCTCCAAGCAGGTCTTGGAAACCTCTAGGGAAGGAGTCCACACAACCACAGTGAGCAACCTACTCCCATGCTTGACTCCCCTTGTGAAGAAAAAGCTTATTCTTATATCCAGACTTAAGCATCTTGTTTCAATTCATACCTGCTCTTTTTGCCCTATCCTCCTCCCTGCAGCCATCTCTTAAGTAGAGCTCCTAGCTCCACTGGTGTGGGTGAAGGTCCCAAGTGAGGTTGGTCAGGCTTAGTACTGCTCAGGGCTCTGCTGTTGTGCACTATTTGGTAAAATTGAAGTAGTCTTTGTTAACATGCTCACAAAACCTTACAGGTCAAATATTTTGGAGGACTTGACACCTGACCATTTCTCTTAAGTATCCTGTTACAGAGGATACTGGGAAGGAGTAATTAATAGCTACATTTGTGGATAAGATGTTACACCCTAATGTATTTATTGACTTGTTCAGTATTATTGCATGGTTGAAAGTTTTTGATATTGCTGATTTGGTTCACGAAATATTTATGATTTCATATGCAAACAGTGTGGCCAAAGGTTTCATTAAGTGCATTTGTTTAGTGTATTTGTTTGGATAGTCTACAGATAAATTGAGTAAAATGTTGAAAGATAGAGGATAATTAGATCTTTATTAAGAAAGACAAAATGAGAATGCATATATTAAGAAGCAGGTTTTTCCCTCTGAGAGTCACGTGGGAATTCAGAAGCAAAAATATACTATCCTGCTTATTGTGACAAAAACTCCATTTAAAATTGTACTCAGTAAGGGGTATGCTTAATTACTTGTAAAGACCTAATTTCCCAGAAAAATGCTTGATATATATTTCTGAACACCTCATTCTTCTGCTTAGTCCAAAAACCAGGTTCAACATGAGGAAAGGCAGTAAAAAGTTTTCAACCCGTGGCATGTTTCTGAAAAGTGACAGAAAAGGTCTAGCTTTTTGACCATTCAGTACCTGGCCAGTGTACTGACGTCTGCTAGTGTGCTAATTAGTTTCAGCTGAGGCCGTGGTTTTATTGATGTGGACAATTGGCTTTTGGCAATTGGATTGAGGTCACAAAATTCATTTCATGTAGTTCTTGAACTCTGAATTAAAAGTGTACGTGTACAAGTGTTATTTTTAACTTGTTACTTTGCTAAAACTGCACTAAATCAGTACAGTATTAAGATGATTTAATGCCACTGCCTATGTGCTAACCATTCTTTTAATCCATGTTTATTAACCCTTGAAATCTGGAGGACTGGCCTGTCACTGCCTCACTCTAGAAGCAGCACCTCAAAAAAGTGTTATTTCTGAGAATGACATCTTGGTGTCAGCAAAATACTAGAGTTACATCCTATGTCATTTCTAAAAGTACAGTCTTCAAAGAAAAGTCTTTCAGGAAATTGATGGAAGGCCATAGATAAAAACTTTGATGTTGTTTGAGTAGGCAAGCCACTACAGTGACCACAATTTTCAGCTGGGAAATTGGTCACACTGTCATTTTCTCCTGATGTAATTTCCCTAACCACTGCTGACTATAGTTAAGTTTATTTTCCTACAAATGTATACTAACATCTATTTTGTATTGTTTATCACTTAATATACACTATTTCATTGTTTATTTCTCATCCCTGCTTTGCACCCTATTTAATGGAATCCTGTTTTACTTTTTGTTTCTTTGTACCTTCTTGTTCTTCACTGTTTTCTGTTATTATCTTCTTTTTCCATTTCTCTGTACCAGGTGCTTTTGCCTCAGTCCAATCTGTTAATTTCCGTTTCTGTAGAAACATGAATAAGAGGCTATGCTCATAACTGTGCTAGTTTGGGGCAAGCCTGTTTCCATATTTATATGGACAGTTAGACCTCTTTTCTCTGTTCTTTTCAGCTGCAGTTATGGCTTGCTCTGCAGCTGGTTTGCTGTGACATGGTAGACTGGCTAGGATGGACTGGAGGAGGTCTGACACTCTTAAGAATTCCTGGAACATTTGTGGAAACTCTGAGGAAACCAGAACTCACAAAATTAAGCTAAAATTCAGGTGTGAGCAGAATGTGACTGGTCTAGAAAGTCCTTAGTTGCTTTTTATTTTTGTTGTCATAGAAACAAAGCATGCTTTGAATGCATGGAATCATGTTTTGTGATCCTTTTGAAATAATACATGTATTTCTTTCTTATAACTTGTGACATCTTCTAAATTTCCAACATGGACAGAATTAAATAGAATAAAATTTAAATAATAAAACTTTCCATTAAATAAGGGGTTTTAGGTTTCAGGGGTTAAAAAAAGGACTTTGGAACCAAGTTATAGAAACAAATTGTTGAAAAAAAATTAGTTTTATACCTACAACTCATGCAGCTGATGCATAGGAAAACAGACCTATATAAGACATGGAATATCTAGTTGTGAGAAGATTTCTTTTGCTTGAAAAAACTGACTCATAAAACGGGGGTTTAACTCAACCTTCTCTAAATGGCCACGATGCCATTATGAAGAGATCATCTAGATTCTTGTAAGGTCAATAGGGAGAGTTAGATGTGTTTTGCATGCAATTCATCTGTCTTGTGTTATATGTTTTAAGATGAGATTAATGGAGCTATATAAGTGACTGTTTTTCTCCCACTGACTATAAAGGCAGCCTAAGAGAGTCTCTTGGATGCAGATACTGTACGATTACTCTTAAAATGAGGTGATATGCCTCCTCAGCCAATGGCATTTACAAACAAAATAGACAAACAAATCAAAATTCCAATCAATCTTTGATAGTCATGCTCTAAACCAAACATTTCTAAATGTTCCTTAGCTACCATATTTTGATATTTGTGACTGTAAGCCTGAAACTTTTGAAATCTTGACAATAACTTAAATTCTTAAAATGTTATGGTCATATCAGTGAACCTGGAATAATAAAAAATGTCTCCCAAGCTGCCTGTAAAATTGATTGTCCCAGCTTTGACCCACAAGAAGCCAGAAATCTTCATTTGCCAGTCAGGAAAATGGCATGGCATCTATTGGTGAAAGTTCAGCATACCTAATTTGCGTTTACAGAAATAGTTTTACCAGAAAGCTACTGGCAAGTGCTACCCTTAGGGCACTGCATTCCTTCAGCAGACTGCCCTCATTCTGGCCCTGCATTCTAGAATCTATGAGAAGCAATGCCAGAGTGCAAGTCACACTGCTTTATGCAGAACAAAATATAAAATGCTGCTAGAACTGAGTTAGCTATACCACTGTTTTAAAAGGTTGTAAGAATTAAGAGCATATAAATAGCATGAGCTTTAGTGCATTGCACCACACAGCAGCTCCTGTACTCTTCAGGATCATTCTGTATTATACCATTACATTAATATTCTCAATCATTACAGAATATGAAGAAAATTAAAATTTACATTAAAAATGCGCCTCCCTTTTTTTTCTTCCTTATGCAAATTTGACTACGAAATTCCTATCATTCACTGAGATTAGTCTATCTTTGTCTATCTATTAGTCAATCTCTTTGGTCTTCCTGATGCTATGATGCGGAATAGTGTATAATTTCTCTTCAGGAATGAGTTGCGAGCATAACACATTTTGTTATGAAGCAAGTTTGTAATGTATCTTAAGCATCGTGCTTCTAAAACAAATGATAGCAATTATTATCATCTTTACAACTTCTCTACCTTGGCAAGAACAAAAAGAAATGGAATGTCAGAATCCTCATAAAGAAAATAACAGCTCCTCTTCATAAAATAAACATCAACCTAAAATTTATCATTTGTGGCCCTAAAATGTCCATCATACAGGTTTGTACACTATGTCTAAAATAATTTCCGTAATATTGTTCAAATAATTCTGCTGATTTAATTTGTGCTTTTATCAATCTCATATATCAGCATCACCAGAGTAACATCAGCCATCAACTTTGCAATATCATGAAAAGAACAACCTAACTTCACTGAAATCTGAACTTGATGATGAAATATTTAATAACTGGTAGTCAAAATCCCCTGCTACATATTTTACAAGTATTTTAAAACCAATCCATTAATGTCTTACAAAGATAATTTTTGTTACCCCCTTATGAAAAAATAACAAGCCTACTCTTACACCAGTGCAAGACTTTACATGCTTATTTCCAAGAATTTAGGTATCTCCTATACCGAGTACTCTGATGAATCAGTTACATGAAAGTAGCAAAATTTTAATCAGGGAAATTAAAATCTCAGTAGGCTTTCTTTACTTACATTTAAAAAATGTATTTCTAAAAGTTTTAATAAACAAAAAACAACATAACATAATCAATAACTGTTACAACTAAAGGTAGGGCTGAACCCTTTATTCCATTACTTGCTAACATTATGAAAAATGCTGTTGTGGTCTGGAGGGTTATCCATATGCATGAGTTAAGTCTGTACAAAACATTAACAAAATCAAGGTCATAACTTATTGAACGAGCCTTTTCCTCAGTTATTTTTGGACTACAAGCACATTATGCTAAAGCTTGAGTTGCGCCTGCTATATTTGCCGATGGACTCCAAGCCAAGTTTTGCTAAACCTAGAAAAGAGGCTTAGGCTGGCCTCGGACGTTTAGCTGGGAGAAAGTCTGAAATGGTTCTTAGTTTATCTGAAAAGACTATTTGCCCTTAATACAGGGATTAAAGTAATGTGCTTTATTGCACAATTTGCAATATTGTGTTTGAAATCTCTGCAGGATCACCCAACCTGCAGAGCATAATTTCAGAACCTGGCAGTACCACTAAAAATAAATGTTCTATTCACTGTTCTACCAAATTGCCACTACAATAAATGATGAGGATCATACCCCAGGGCTACCCTAAAATGTCTGATCTCTGTCCCATTGTACATTGATTCTGTGCTGAGTTGTCTGATGTTTGAAGAATATGCAAAAATCCCACCTCCCTGACTTTCTACGTTTAAACCTTTGGAATGAATTCTCAGGCAGCGAAAAGGAAATATGCCTCTATGCTTTGCTTTATCAAGTCATATTGCTTCTCCCCTTAACAACACTAATAAAGCAATGCAACCATGATTACCCAGAGAGAGCCCTTGTGTTAGATGTATGTATGAGTCTCTCTAGTGGTGTGTTTTCTTGACCTACTTCCAGTTCTCTCTTATATGGTGTGTCACTAATTATTTGCATCTTTTCCATTCTGTCTCTTCCACAGACTATCAAGTTAGTGAAGTGTTTATTTTTGTTCGCCTATATGAGCCATTGATATATGGGATTGGTAGGTAGAAATATGCCTGGAGTTCAAACCCATTCTTGTATTTGACCTTCATAACGTGAACAAGTAGATACAGTTAAAGTTGATGAACTATATTGAATCAATTTTATTTAGACAAGTTAGGTCTAGGAAATGCTTCGTTTTCCTTAAATTTTATGACTATGGTTCTGTGCTCTTTATGCTTATAATGCTCAGAAATTTTGAGAATTAAGTGTATGTACAGCCATATTTTTGAATTATGCAGGTCATCTGACTGAGGATACAAATACATGAGGACCTAAGAGGCAGGAAGGATTTTTCTGTGAAAGTAGTGTTCTCCATATCACAATGACAGCCCACTGAAATCTTCATTTCACTTTTCTCTCCTCTCTTTATGTGGTTGTCAGCATAGTGCAGCTAAGCTGGGACAAAGACTCCATAACATTGTCTTACTCTGGCCAGTATCTCCAGGATGGATTGTCAAATTTGCAGAAGGTATCTGTGGCTCAGATTCTCAGAGGGACTTCAGGGAGGTCTGTTCTGAGAGATTTCCACTTAGAAGAATACTGCCTAAGAGAGCAAGATATTTGCAATTCAGGGAAATGACAGTTCAGAGAATCAATTAAGGTAGCACTGCAAATCCTTCCTTAATATAAATGAGGGAAGCCTGCCCCTCATTACTACATTTGGCATGGCTGCCATAGTTCTCCAGTGCCTTAGGTAGAATTTAGGTAGGTTCCAGGTGTATGAGCTCGAAATTTGGATTCTTAGCTTTGCCAGCTTCTCACAACTCTCCTAAAGTCCTGAATTTTGGTGATTAGGTTGCAGTATCTAAACTTCCTAGCTTTAGACATGTGTGGTAGAGCCCCAGCACTGAAATTACAGTCCCTTTCCCTCAGAATGCCGTGCCTTGTGGAATGAGCAGAGGCAGGACTCGGTCACCAAGTCACCAGCTTGGCTGAAGTGCGGGGCCCAGCGGTGCCCTGCACTGGGGCTGTTGGAGCCGGCTGGAACTGGCTGTGCCCGGCACGGGGCAGCCCCGGCCACTCCCCACAGAGGCCGCCCCCGGCCCCCTGACAGACCCGCCGCACCTGCACCCTGTACAGTGCTTTTCTCTGCAACCTATTTGTGCTTAAATCAACGTGTTAAATTCATATTCTTAAACTCATGTTCTTGTGCTAAACTTAAAGCTGCGTTTAAAGCAAACAAATGAAATGTAATATTTCCTAAGTTTTAAGGCATACAGTTACTATTCCAACTTGTACCTGAAGTCTGCAGTACTGCTAGCTTTACCTAGTGAAAGGGGATTTGTTTTTTATGGAGAGACACAGTTATCAGTCAAATATAAAATATATTTCATTATCAGTGATTTGTTTTGTTTCACCCAGTACATCTGCCCAGAGTGCCCAAAAGTGGTACAGAATGGGCGCTGGTGTGGGGCGAGCGGCAGTATTCACCCATGGCGCTCCACGTATGAGATCTGCAGTGGCGGGCACTGCCATGCAGCTCACACCATGTCATGCCTCTTTCCTTATTGTTCAGCCCTCTGCTGTATGGGGAACGGCAGCCCTGAGCTGCTCATCCTTCAGCCATACCTTCACAGTTAGCTGTTTCTCTCACTGTTTCTTCATACCTTCTTGCACATTCTTGCCTGCGACTGTCTCCACTCTCCAAAAGTTCACTTCATTGGCCTGTTTTTCCATAACAGATAGCTTAGCAGAAATGTAGTTGAATTACAGAATACGCTCTTTCAAATCCTGAAAATATCCACACCTTAACTGGTACTTCTCACCTCTAGCCTTGTCCACATAATTTTCTTTTGTTGCACACTGTCTGATCTCCACAGGCATTTTAGTAAGCAATTGCTTCCTTTAGGACTATTTGTACAAGTGATGACTCATCCTCACTTGTTATGATATCATTCGATTTTTTTCAGATCACTGAGATAGGCATCTTCCTGTTTTGCAGACTGCAGGTGCTGTTGAATATAATTTCTTTTTTTCTAAATACACTTGGATAAATAGGAAGTATTGCATTCCTAATGTAAGATGTAGCAACACCTATGTGGTTATATTTCTTGAAGCTTCTTATCTGATGTGATGTCTTAATTCATTGTCACCCTTTCATGTGAAGAGGCTCTGTGATGCAAAACCACCAAGAACTCCAGTTATGTAGTAAAATTACCCATTATTCTATCATTTTGCTGTATAACTGAAAAGTTGATTGTGGTTTTACAATTCTGAGTTGGTTGTTTCCCTTGTAAGCTCTTTTTGGTTTTCAGAAGTCATATTAATCATTTTATCCTTGCCTGTGACAAATAAATGCATATTTAATCTTCATGTATAAATAATGTGCTCTTCTGAATGTGTCAAACAAAATGTGATGAATTGTAGGGCCATTTTCAGCCTCTCCTTTAGATTTCCTTGTGATGTTAGTAGACAGAAGGAGAACTGAGTCTCAGTCCCTAGGGATGTGTTACCGTTGTAATGGAATTAATAGAGCTGATAAAATGAATAATTCATGATGCATTGTCTTTCGACAAAGCTTCTCAAATGAGTCCAGTACAGACCAGCTGACTTCTGGTTAGGAACTGGCAATCACTGCTCCACCTTTTTTTTTTTTTTTCCCCTCTCCAGTTAACTGCTCTTATTAATTATATAATAATGAATAATAACTGTCCTTCTATGTCCTCCCCTCTACCAAAATATAGCTAAGGAGGGTTTGTGGTGTCCAAACAAACAAACAAACAAAAGAAGATACATAAGAAAAACCTTTCATAAACACCCCCCACCCCCAATATGTTTCTAATTGAACTGAGGGATTTAATTTTTTCCAGTAAGCTAAAATACACATAAATATATTTCCTGTACTCAGCACCTATGTGATATACTCCAGGAATTTCTCATTTAAAGACCATTAGGAAGAGTACCTAAATGCTTTTTAACTATTCCACCCATACCTACTCCCAGCACTTTAAATATAATCTGCTTATCAATGACTCAGAAATGTTTCAACCACAAGATTAATTATCAGTGCACTTGGGTTCCCCAGGGTTGCAATTTCTAGGTGCTCTGGGTAGATGGTAAGCTCTCTGTTTCTCAGAATATCTGCAGCTCACATAGAACTGAGAAAACTTATCATGGAGAGTGAGGAAAAGAGAAGTCATTGCTTGTTTCTTTAGGTTAAGATGCATGTCCTTACATCAGTTCAACAATGTTTATTAGTATTATCTACTAACATAGTATTCTCCTGGAGAACTGTTGAATCAGTCAGGGAGAACACAAAACAAAGCAAGGCTGTGCTTTAAGAAATGGTTGTACAGGAGTTTGCATATCAAACTGTCATCAGCAGGATGGAGCACATCACAGAATTAAAATCTACAATTAAAAAAACCCCTCTATGTATACTATGAATAACTGTATGGCTGATTTTACTTTGACTTCCTATGGTAGTGTACTGGTCATCAGTCAAGGGGAAAACTGATTGCCAGATGCCTTTATAGATGAAATGACGCTAAATGAGATAATCTTGGTTTTAAATTGCTTTAATTTCAAAATCTTTTGAAGATAACAGAACTTTAGAGATACTAAAAAAACGTCCTATTTAAATTATACAGCATTTTAAATGAAATACGTTAGATACGTTATTCTGAGCTGCATGCATTTAGGTGATGTCTGAATGGGAGGACTATACAATTCCGGACCACTTCATCTGATTAGGAAAATTACATTATATGGAGTAGATCTAATGAGAGACATGAAGGTGAAGTTATATCTCCCTTAACCCATCTGGTCAATCTATGTGTGTTCTTAACACTTACTGTTCTGTTAGTTTACCCAAAAGAAGGTTAAAAAGGTAATTTAGTAGAGTCATCACTAATTGAGAAGATTTCTGATAGAACAGGACATTTGAATTAACCAGACCAAAGAAGTACAGAGTTCAATGGCTGAAATTCAAACCTAAATGAATTAAGACTGGAAAAAACCCATACATTGCTAACAGTGAAGATAAGAAACAACTGGAAGAATTTGTAGGACATGGCAGTCACTTCTGGTCTTTAAATTAGGTTTGTATGCTTTTCTACAATAAATGCTTTAGCTCATGATTATTTATTAGCTGTTAGAAAAGCTGACGCTGTGACAGATTTGTTCTATATAAGATTGACATAGTTTTATTAAAAATATAAAAATTTTAATAATTTGAAATATTAATTGTAAGAAATAAAGCTATTTTAAAATAAAAATTGGCAGAAGTAGTGCAAAGTATTGTATCAAAATTTAAAATATATTTACTACCAATAATCCTGATATACAACCTTCCACCTCTTCTCCTGTGCTCAACAGAGACTTGGTATCTAGATCTGCTTCATTACCCTCCTGCTGTACACCTGCACGTAGTCACAGCTGGGACTGAGTTCCTGCAAGCCTAATTATCAGGAAGTTTTTCTCTCTGCCTGCTTTCGCAGACAAGTTTGATCTAATCTAGCTATGTTTTTGCTGACAGTCACATGGATTCTTAAGCATGATGGAGGTGAGTCATTAATTAAAATGAATTTAGTGTAGATACAATCACACAAGTACTTCTGCTGGTTTGTATGTTATTTCTGTATCTCTCCTGACACACAGTGACCAAAAAAGGGGATACAAGATGGCATAGGTTTCTCATTTGTTTTCCCTACCAGTTAGGTAACCATTAAGAAGTGCAGAACTGGTGAGATAAACTGTGAAAAAATGAAGAAAAGATTTTCTGCCCCTGTGTATGTTTTGAGGCACTATGATAATTACAGATGTTTTCCTTTAAATGTAATTTTATAGCTGTTTAGAAACAGCACACAGTAAATATATAGCAAAATAAAGTTCTTGAAGCTTCAGTGGCTTACATTGTCAGTTTTTAAACAGGATGCTTCTAGTTGAAGGCTTTTGATGTTAGCATTATTGCTCCATTGATAACAGTAGTAGCACGTGAAGAAACACTGGCAGAATTAAAGCATAAAACTTAAAATTGATATTAAGGTTTCAGTCCTGAGCATGTTAAGAAAAAAGCTCAGTGATGTTTGTTATCAAATCTTTACTGTTTTCAAGACCATAGAAGCTTATGATCCATATGGAAAATTTAACACAAAAAAGCACTATTTTTTAAAGCCAGATCAGCATTATGATGCAAGCTAATTGCCATTCTGTGAAAGTACCACAACGTTTGAATTCAATATTACTTTCTTTTCTTTTTTATATTTTTGGTTTTTAATTGTAAATTTGTTTGAAGTTTCTTATTAGGTAATAAGCTCTTTGGAGTTGGGATTCCAAAGTCAAATGTGCTGTATCCATTATTAACTTTTACAATGCTCATCATTAAGTGACATCATCTAGTTCTTATCCTCAAATAATAATGTAATATAATGGTATTGTTAATTGAGGAACTTTGTTCTGTGAAACTTACACTATGTAGGAAAAAAAGGAATGTACAGCTTACAATGTAAATAATTTTTTAAATCATATTGCATGTGCAGACAAAATGCCCATAAAATCAGATGATTATGCAAAATTTAGCATGGCAGCATGACCTGCAGCTCTGTCATTCAACCTATTTTTAAAGGTCTCTCAGCAAGAGAAGACTCTACCTTGCACTTGTAATGGATGCATTTGGTACCATCAGTTTGAAAGTTTTCCTTTTGAAATAGCATTCAACCTAAATCACTCTTGCTACTTTCGTAACCAAAACTTCTTGTTCTATCTTCTACAGACTTGGATAAAAGATTATTCTTTTCCTCTTTTCATCAGTTTAAAAAATATTTGAGTATTGTTTGTCTTATCATCCTCTTCCGCAGAGTAAAGAATCCAAATTTTCTCAACATTTCTAAGTAGGTTTCTGTAATTTGTATGAATATTCTGAGTAACAAACTGTCTTTACACCTCTTGTGACACTTCCCAAAACTTTGTGCCTGCCAAAGGACATTTCTTTCCGGTATTGCAGTATCCATCTTTAAATAAGTTCTTGCAGCTTTGTGGAAAGCCTGCACTCCAGCTCCGAATCCTGGTTTTGGTAATAGCCATTATAACTCGTCATTCATTGTTCTTGTGGAAACAGCAATGTTAATCTTTCTCAAAAAAACTTTGGGACCAGGATAATTAATATGACTTTTAAAATGAAGAGTTAGTCTAGTTAATTCTCTCAGAGTAAATGTTTGATTAAGCTTTTTGTAAATTGAGGTACAAAAAGCAACCAAATGTATTGTCAGTAGTGTCCTGAAGATTCTCTCTGTCACCAGGTGTTACTGGAGTACCTCCACAGTTGCTGTTATCATGCTGAGTGTTTTATAGACATCCTTCCTGAAGAGAAAAGCCTGAGACACTACCTCTGCTCTGCATGCAGACTGTCATTTATACTCTTGAGATACCTGGTGAGTATAGCAGCAGGGTGGTTTTTTTAGTTTGTTTTTCCTGGGTTGTTCCATCATTCTTATGAAAAAAATGTGTTTTCATCAAAATGTATATCAGCATTCTTTGCAAGGTGAACATGAAAAGAAATACCAGTCTTTAGGACAGGCTTATAGAATACTCATTGTAAGAGTTATATAAGAATGGTAAAGTATGAAAAAGATTTCAAAGCTCAGATTTGATTTTTAGTCTTCAGAGTTCTGGTTCATTTAACACTAATAAACATAGATGGAAAGTGAGATGTTTTCTGTTGTTCCTACGGGCTGGCTGAGTCTCTCCACCTTAGTTGTGCATGTTGTTGTCCAGTCTCTCTAGGTCTGATAACTCCTTCCCACAAGTTAATATATTTTGTAAACAATATATCTCAGGAAAAAAATATTATACCTGTCATCTTAATACTACAAACAGATGTTGGTGACTCACATTCACAGGAACTAAGCAAAGCAGAGATGTAACAAATAATGACTGTGGAAATGACATTATCTCCTCACCACAGTTGCTGTAGGGACATGCAGTTATATTTCTAAGATTTGCAAGCACTCTACCTTGATTTTGTTCATAAAGGTTCTTGTGCAGTGTTGAGCCAAAACCCGTCTTTCTGTAAATTCAGAAATACTACTTATTTAGATTATAATTCATGGGACCAGAATGCCCAGCATAGTGCCTTAGAGCACTGCATGTCTCCAGAGATCCAGTTGCCTTGCTCTTTGGCTGTTCATTCAGAAAAGATTCCTGTTCACAGACCTTTCTCCTAATGACACAGTTGTGTCAGTTGTCATCTCTCCTCAAATGACACAGGTGAATCTCCTCACAGGGATGTGAGATAGGGGATCATCCATCACTTTTCATGGCAAAGCCAGAGTAAAAGCTGTGGGGCTCAGTACCAAGTGAAGAACAGTAGATGAGGTGGCAGTGACACCTATGATTTGGGTGCGTGAGAAATGACACCGAGGAGTACAAAAAGCATTGGCAGTTTGTGAGGCTCTCTGCTGGAGCCCACCACTTCCCTGTAATACTGCAGGAGATGCTGTCAGTCAAGCTCTCTGAAAATCTTATTCCTCTTAGACCTTGAACATTGCTAAACTGGATTTTCTTAGTGTAACTGATGTCAGAGGGCAGGATCTGAAATGATGATAGTCATACCTGGCAGCGTGTCCTAGCTTGGACCCAGCAGCTTCTATGGGCATGGGAGAATATGCTTTTTTGTCTGAAGCCAGCAAGCCAATCAAATCTGGTAGGTTTAAATTTAAGCTTTAAATTCATATTTAAAGTTTCCAGATACCCTATCCAACATTACAGGTCTCTCTGGGCTAGGTATATAAACACCTATCATCTGCTTTTTTGGCACTGACAAACTAGCCTTTAATATTTTATTTTTTTTTTAACCACCACCACCACCACCCCACCACCCCCCGTAAGTTCGTTGTTTGTGCTTTGCCCTGGAAATTACAGAATTACAAGGTATTTCCCTTGAGGAATCACTCTGAAATATTTATGAAGCTTTACTTCCTCCTCTCAGAAATCCGTGCTACTGTAAGAACATTTCCCATTATACTATTGCTTCAGAGTTTTAGGGTTTTTTTGGTTTGTTTGGTTATTTGGGTTTTTTTAGGAAGACATTTTACAGCTAATACTTATTCTCTGTTTCTGAGTCAGACACAACCTAAAATACATGCCTTTTTTAAGGCTTTTTTAGCTTTTGTTGATATGCAGGGCATACATAAGTGCTACAAAAATAATTACTGTGTTCATAATTTGTGCTACTAATTGACTATGATTAGAGACATTTTGCTGAAGAACAGTTGACTCCTCTTCCAAAGACAATCAGAGAAAAACGACCTGGACATCTGTTTAAGAGACCAACATACAGTTAGACAACCATTTCTGTATATCTAAGGTTTAAGTTTAGGGTTTGCTTATCTTTTGCATTTCTGAAACTGTTGGACTTCCTTACCAAATCCTGTGGTAGGACATGCCTCTGACAGTGGAAAGAAGTAAGCAAGGTGATGACTCCAATAATCTTTATGTCATGTTTTCCAGAGCTCCTGGTCTCAAGAGTATGTGCAGTCATCCCCAAATTGTTGTTGCCAGCCTGCAAACGCAGATGATGGTAAATGCAATGATTTTATTCTAAATGATTACTTTAAAATCAGGTCTTCTCAAATGTGTGTACAAATTGATATACAACACAATTCTTTACAAGTCTGATAAATAAGTAACTAGCATTCCCATCATTAAATTTTACGCATTGAATTCTGGTCTTTTTGTACGGAGTCTTGTTGTCTTATAACTTCTTAACAGAAAACCCAAAAACCAAAACAAAAAACCCTCCAAAAACCAAAACAAAAAGAACCCAAAACCCAAAAGCTGTTTTATTAACACTATACTTTCTTCAGTCTTATTCTAACCCTACAATACTTATTCAGGCACACTCCAATGAACTCTAAAGCCCATTGTTTTTTCCATGAAAGATGTGTTGCTTCCATGATATCTATATGAGGAAAATGAGAGTGTTTCTACAACCTGGACTAGTCTAACGAAATACCTAAGCATCTTTCATTTCAATAATATTTTGGATTTAATTGGCATCCTGGACACTGTGATTCATGGAAAATATTCATGGGATAGCAGTGTTCTCTCTTAGGGTCCAAGCTATATAGCCACATTATTTATTTTGTAAGGTGACAGTTTCTTCTCTTCTTTGACAAATCGTGTGATATAGTGGGTCATCTTATGATGCTGCCTGCACCATGGAAAAAAGTGACTCACAAACAGCAGGCATTCACATTGCCCAAACTCTGTTGTAGTGCAACATCAAGCAATTTAATTTTGAACTAATTCAGAACACAATTCTAGCCAAAGTTTCTGAGATGGTATTACTGTCCTATTTTTCCCTGTTTTCATTTACCTTAAATCATGAATATAGTTCAAAAAAAACCCAGACCAAAACAATCAGACTTTTAAATGCTTGGCTTGTCTCTGCTGTCTTGCTCTAGGCACTAGTCGAAAAATTAAAGCACAAAGTCCTCTGAGGAACGTGGTTTTGTAATGATTTCTGTGCATAGGTAATAGGAGTTTACAAAAATTATTGCAATCCTTTCAGGAACCTGGTCTACTAAAACAAAGGTAGGAAAAAGTAGGAATTGTTACCAGTAAAAGGCCTACTAAAGGGAGTATGTTGTTTTCTCCAAAATCTTGTCAAAACTACTTTGGCAAATTTGAAGTTCAACTAAAACACTATGGCTGTGATTTTGGGGTGTTTTTTTGTTTGTTTGTTTTGGTATGTTTGTGTTTGGTTTTGGTTTTGGTTTCTGTGTTTGTATTAGTCTGTGTCAGCAACACAACAACTAAGCCTAGCTTCCATATCAGAATGTAACCATCTTGAACAAACAAGGTCTCTTGAAGACTGTTAAGTTTTGGAAGAACAAAAAGTATGGATGGTAAAGAACAGGGCTTAAAGGAAAAGAACAGCAGCTTACTATTTTTCACTTGAATAAAGATGTCAGGATGGATCCCTCTGTATTAACCTTCTCCCTCCTCAATTAAAGTCCCTCTGGAATTTATTCCAGAAACTACAGTTTTTGCAGGAGAAGCTATCTAAAGGTTCATAATGTAAGATCATAGATGACTATGACGTACTTCTTAAAGATACAAATTTCATCCCGACCAAACATTTCCTTGAGAAAGCGCATTGCTGAATTTAAAAGGAAGGATGAGTTTGGCTTAAGTCGTTTTGTTAATCAGGTTGTTTACTTTCTGGATCATCTGTTGCCCTCTGTGTGACTTAAGATTCTCTTAACTGAGCAGTGTTTATGGGTATCTGTTGCTCAACAGATGTCTTGGATGCTAAGGTCCCCCCTGAGTACAGTATTTGTTTGTATGTGCAACCATTCCCAATTGCAGAAGTATACTTGCTCTGAAATATGAGGCAAATTAACACTAACCCCACCTGTGCATACTAAAAACCATTACACTTGTTCTGTACGAAACATTCAAGTTAACTAAAAGACACAGATAAAGATGAGTGACATACAAGATTATTTCTCTGGCCAGTATTTCAGAAGTCTATACCTCTAAGGAATAAGAAATGAGATGTTTTTCTCAATTTTAATGTCTTTTATGTTTTTTTGCTAGAAAAAAAGACTACACCCATGGAGGGAAAGGCCAACAGCATGAGCATGAGGGATCAGGCTTGTGAGTATAGGCTTTACACAGTAAAGAATCTTCAGTTCTTTGCAACTGCAAGTCCCAGAGGAATATTTACTAACTTGAAGTCTTATTAAGACATTTAATTGTGAGTTTCTTGAACATTTACCATCCTACAGAAAGAAATCAATTAGGTGAGAAATTTTTGTGCCATCCAAGTTAAAAGAAAATAACGTATCTTTTTCCACTAAATGAAAGAAATAGAGAACTACACCTAATTCACTGTAACTGATTTATGAGATTCTAATTTCATGTAAAAACAAAATATGAAAATGTGAGAAACCTACATAGTTTTCCAACTGTTATTCATCCAGTTAAACTAATTGACTGTGAATCTGTTGGTAGCTGAGCTTTGAAGTGGTCCAAAACCAAAGCATACGTACATATCATGTTAATGAACAGTGATGTGTGAAACGAATCATAGCCTTGTCAACAAGGTAATAGTGAATTATATCCCAGTCACAGTTAAGAGAAGATATGACAAACGTGCTGGGTGCAGTTTGCAAAAGCTGCTAAAGGTTTGTCAACTTGATATTTCTATGTGAAAACTTTAAAATTAAGAGAGTCTACAAGAGCTCATTAATCAGGTGTAACAAATATAGCTTTAACACAATATTCACTCACTCTTGAGTTTTTGTGAATTTGGGGCAAGATTTTGACTGACTTCTGTTTGTTTTCAATAATTCTAACAGCCAGTTCTTTCTCTGATATATGTTTATGCTAATAAAATTTTACTGAACATATGGAAACAGGATAGAAATATCTAAATGAAAAATGAGGAATATTGTTGCCTTATTTGGAAAGTTTTATTATTTTTTTCATATTTACCTAGGAATCTTTTCTTTTCAGGAATAGAACAAATGTGTGATTTCTTTTCAGGAATTCTCAAGATTAAAACATAAATTATTGATTTATCATTGTTACAAATGTTACCTTAAACCAGTTAAAATTTAAGAATAAAGATCAGAGAGATTCAATTGACTCATTTGTAAGATGTTCATTTGGCTTTTTGCTCAGTTTGTTCAGTCAGGTAGTGCCTTTAGACTTTAAATTATCAAACCTGCTCTTTAAAAATTATACTTCTGAAAATATTGTGGTTCATATTCATTCTGCAATCCTTTGTAAAAGAACATAGATTTAGACAAGCTTTTGAAAGTAGAAAAACCAAGACCTCCCCTCCTGTCTACACCCAGGAAAAGACTGCATACTTAGGTTATCTATTGACAGTCACAAACAATAAATCTCCCCACACCTCTTCTATATGCAGCTGGTTTATGCTTATTCAACTAAATTATGGTAGATATTGAGAAACCTAACCTTTAGATAAAGTATTAGGTACAAGCAGCTTATTGGAACACATTTGGTTACAAGTGGATTTTTATAACTGCTTAGAATTGATATATTTTAATTTCTTAGGCTGTCACGCCCTCTTAAAATTATTATTCCAAAGCATTCACTATTACATTAGCGATGACCTACTTTCTATTAAGATGAGTACTTTGGGTATAAATATCTGGTGCCTATTTCACAAGCCTTAGTCTCATAGAATAATAAAGCTTATCTAGATGCTTTCAGTAAAGCTTTTCCTCTTTGCTTCACTCCGCCTAGGTGATTAAAAGATTTTATTATCTTTTTCAGGGAGACAAGTGAGTGGTGGGATGAAGGACTTGGTGAGGAATTCATACTGTCCTTCAGTGAGATAATTTATCCCTAAAATTCTTCACTGTCTTGGTTGGATCACTTCTGTACTACAGCGGAAGAAAAAGGAAAGTAACAGAATCAGCAGTATGTTGCACATAGTATAAATGAGAAAGTAAATGATAACACCTTAGCAACTGCTACCATATGGATGGGAAATACATCAAGGAACTTGCAGTCGCTCTTGTTAGTAAAGAAACAAAGAAGCCTTGACATTTGAAACAGTGACTAGGTGTCATATCCAGGTATGCTTTGCAGTGCAGAGGTGTATAGTGTTTGAGCTTAAGATAATGGACAAGAATATAATCACCAACAATTCTATATAGGACTGGCCCTTTGTTTTGCCAATTGCTACTCAAATACATAGTGTGTTTATTGTCCCAAAGACCTGCTGACCTGCTCTAATCTAGACAAAACTTTGCAGTTGAGAAAAGGGTTTGATAGACTTAGATAAGTGAAATTTCCATAGAGAAAGCTCATTAGGTTTAAGACAAATCAGTCATTCTTTCAACTGAGGCTATATGTATTGTTTTAATTTCTGAATTTTCAGCTTTTCCTTTCCTCTTCCCATTGCTGAAATAAGACTCCTGACGGTCTGGATTCTCTCTCCTTGGAGACTCTCCTGGCTGCCTTTGTTCACACTCTGGCATCACTTCCAATGAATGCTTCTGCTGAAAGTGCATTTCTACTTCTCAGCTATACCTTCTACCAGCTACAGATACTCGTCTCTTGCCTGATGTCTTCGTATGCTGTCTCCTCTCACATTCCGGTCTTGTACTCTTTTTTCTGGGCTTGGAGCACAGCCACAAATCAAGACTAAGCAAGCAAGGTAGTGGCCATGAATAACAAAGGAGGCAACATGACCTAAAGCATATTGAATAGAGTCTTTGGACCAGAAGTTCCTCCTGGATTATGACTGTTTTAACAGTAGACTGGTTTTCTGAATAAGCAAAAAACTGCCTTCAGCAAGACCCAATACTGGGTAAATAACAATTGTAATTTTATCTCAGTTTTTATCAGGTGAATGTTAAGTTAGTTTCGTTAGCTTTTTCTAGTCCTCACAGCATCAATCGATGATGATTTAGAAGCATTAAGGTGAATGTAGAGGAGGGGAAAAAAAAGGATAAATAATAAAAAGCAGTCATAAAATGGCCCAATTCAAACTAATTTGTTTTTTTCAGTGTATAGGGACTGTTGGTTACAGAGTTGCTTAGACAGGTGCTATTTTTTTAGTTCACAGTAAAAAAAAGTGCTATCAATGCTATGACTTCTGTAAGAGAGAAGATTTAAGAAACATACAGAGAGTTAGCACATTTGTTCTATTCACCAAAACGGCAAGCACATAAATCTCTAGGTACGTGTTTTCCAGAGGGTTTTTGAGACAGTTACGTAATTTCAAACAGAGATGAGAGAATTCCTGAACTGCAAGAAAGCTTTATTTCTGTATTATTTTAAATCCACAGATGAACTGTCAGAATAGAGGAGAAATGTACTTTTCAAAAGAGTATCTATTTGATGTATTGGGAATGAAAAGGAAGACTTTTTAAAATACCATTCTATATTATAGCAGATTAACTGGTAGACAAATTTTCTCTTTTCTTTATTGATGAGAGCTGTGATTTTATTTTTTTTTTATTATTATTTGAAATGAGGAGTGGATCTGTGAAAGTATTGATCTTGAAACTTTAATTTATCTTGCAGTAGTTGTGTTAGTGAGATATTAGGCAAAGATCACAAGAAAATTTGTTCCTTTAAACAGTGATACAAAAGGTTATAATGAAATTACAAGCAGCTATAAAGCTTTTTGACAGATAGTCCTCTGCTTCTTCCTTTCACTGCCGTCTAATACTAGATAGTATATTATTCTTTATTTGCAATTTTTATATTTATTCTCACTGGACTTTTTTTGTCTGATGACTTAAGGCCCAATTTTATGCATCTTTGATTGAAGACAACTGAAACACAAGGCAGAAATATTTCTTGTACTTCTTTCTGATCTCACAGTATGCCTACAGTGTTTTTTATTTCCTCCCCTCCTCCCTCCCCTCTTTTTTTGAAGATCTATGATTTCCAAGCTTAAGTTAAAGAAAAATACTTATAAGTGAAAGCTCTTCAGCAACAGACAAGTTTTCCTTATGCTTGCCATGACAATAGTGAGATGTGTAGGCTTAGCTCAAAGTGCGTCATACGTGTAATAAATTTCTTGCTCCCTTGATTTGGGTAGGAAGAGCTCAGAAGAGCACACAAGAAAGACATTCAAAACACGGCACACTAAAAGCATCTTGAGCATTCTAGTTCAAGGGAAATGAATTTCAGCAGATCCATTACTGTTCATTCTCACAATCTTTAGTCCAGGGGTTATCTTGAAAAAGAAACCATAAAATATAAGTTAGTGCCAGGTCACGTGAAGATAACTTTGTTTGTATTATGCTAATACTAAAGATTTAAACTAATATTTACAGCCCTTTTAGCATGAACCATGGATTTATGAATACATAGCATCATAGATTTTTTTGTCCTGGGAGTTTAAGTAGGCCTACATTTCACGATAGAAAAGGACATATGAATTATATAGAAGAAAAAAGTTTTACAGAAGGAGGCATTTCAGCAGCAGAGAGGATGCTTCAACAAAGAGCTTAAGGAGGTGGGTTTTTTTCATCCAGGAGACAGTGTCCGCTAAGAAAGGATGAATGATTCACTAAAAAACAGTTTTCATATAGCAACAAAACAGAGAAGGAGTTACGGGCCCAATCCTAGTGTTACTATAGGGACTAAGTAGCTATTGATTTAAGATTAGAGTAAGGTCAAGATCCACATAGAGGAAGAATGTATCTTGGTGAACATGCGGCCTTGTGAATCAGTAAAACCAGGGGAGCAAAGAAGCAGGAAGAAAAGCTCTCCTTCATCACACAATAGACAGTAGTTTGTTACAAGGGTAAGGACGTATGGGTACTGTATGAACTCCTTTGCATTAATGAAGCTTTCAGCAGCTACCATAGGGACTTTGTGATAGCAGAATTGAGACTTGATCAGCTGCAATTTCAATTCTTATCAACTCTTTATAGAAAATAAAAGAAATTAGAAAGATATTGGAGAAATTAAAAAAAAACAAGTTCTGGTGAACCAACATAATCCTCTAATAATAAATTTGCTTGGGAATTCAAGCAATGTCTGTTCCCAAAATACTTGAGCTCTTTTCCACAGATGCATTTGTTTTGTCATTACAGAAATGAATAGCTTTGCCTTGTCAGAAGCATGGCATCTGAAATTTATGAAAAAAAGAAAATTGAGCAACATTTTATGTTAAAGTAGATATTTTACATGTTTGGAATGGTTTCTGAGCTAAAAAATATGTGGAAATGAAATAGATCAACTATGTAAATAGTTAGTTAGCTTTATTTACAGCTATATTACAGTGTGAGAAATATTACTGGTCCTCTCTGACTAGTATTGACAGTAAATAACTTAGGACATAACAAGCAAAGTGGGAGTGTAATTTTCTAACATGCTTAAGTCTGCACAATAACTGATGCAAATTACGCAGGACTCCACATTTGCACAAATGCAAGGATGTTTTGAAATAATGTTACAGAGGCATCATTTTGCAGAGCAAGGACTTTGCTTTTACTTATTAAAACAAATTTTCAAGGACTTTGTTAAGCAGGGCAAGACTTTGGCCCTTACAGATGATTTGATTGAAAAGGACTTGTAAATGGAGACTTGGTGTCATATTCTTCTTATCTTAAATCAAGCAGATGCCTTTTATTGTCATATGTAAAAGCAGGTGCAAACCTCCATATCTCAGCTCTTTGCTCAGCTTGATATATAAATGATATTTTCAATGTTTGTTTAATGTTAAGTCAAATTTAAACCAAACAGACTAGTGTATAACATTGGCTTTACACAAGAGCAGCCTGCAAGCATTCTTGTAGCTATAGCAAGAACCTAGTCAGAACAAATGACTGGATTTGTGCTTTGCAAACACATCTCTGTTCCATCCCAGAGACTCAATCAATATACCTATCATTTTAATGATCACTAGGCCACATTCCACTTGATTTGAGATCTCATCTTTAACAAATCACTGTAATTGTTTTGACTAGTTGTAATTTCTATCTGAACGAGTTAGCATTTCGGTAAATACCTTCATTTGATATATTCTTAATTTGATTGCAACTGTCTAAAATTCCCTTTTAATCTTGTATCTTTTTCTTCAACTTTCGCTTTTATTTCTTTTCCTTTGGTGTTACTTCTTTCTGCAGCTCCATCATTCAAAGTATCTTCTCTTCCCTTGCCATTTTTCGCATGGCACAGTAACATTACTTCATTCTTCTCTGTCATTTCCACTTATTTCATTATGCCTAGTTAACTTGGCTGGATATTTCCTGCTAATGTTACTGCCCAATGATACTGCATAGCTGACTCACTGCTTAGTGTTGAACTACCCTCACTGTAAAAAAAATTCCTGTGTTTAATTGGAATTTCCTGAATTGCAAATTGTGCCCGTTGCCTTTCTTCCTTTCAATATGTATCTCTAAGAAGAGTCTGGCACCATCTTTTCCATATCCTCCTGCTGGGTATCTAAAGAGATATTTGATCAAAATTAACTAATGCCAGTAGCAACGGATATTTTCAAAGTACTGCTTGTGAGCAATTTGCAGAAGTGCTTTGGGGAATATTTTTAGCAATAAAATATATATAGAAGCAATCTTACCATTTCTTGAATGTATTTTTCCCCTAATGTTTGGAGAAATGTATTTGAATGTTTTGTTTAAATGATTTGCTCTATGCATTTTGTAAGCATTTCTGTAGGATTGCTACTTTTACAGCAGGAAGAGATCATATGTTAACAGCTTGCAGCTGCTGAATGCTAGTGCTCATCCTAACCACGATTTTAGAATTTTAACGCTGAAACAAAAACAAAGTTTAAAAAATGCGAGTGACAATGAGTCCTTTGGATATGTGTATCACAACTTAAATAGCTTGCAATACTCATCTTTGAAACAGAACGAGTTGCTATCTTGTTTTACAACATTTGTTGTCTTCCTACTCCTGCTATAGCACATAATTTCCCACTTTCAACAAGGTGAACACTGGAAGCCTGGAGCCTCCAGGAATGTTGCTGCCTAGGTCAGTTGTGAGATGACTGGCCTGTGAAGTATAACACTTACCAGTGGTGAATACGTTTGTACCTGAAAGGTAAGAAAATATGTTTCTTGAACAGCTAATATCATGTTACTTCAGTTAATTCATCAGGGGGTGTATCTGAAGACTGAATGTTTCTCTCTTTTCCCAAGTAAGCACATAAATGAGTCTCAAAACCTTCTTAATGGTTGTTCACAGCTTTACATTAGACTTGTTTGTGGGTGGTGGAATTTGTTCACCTTTAGGAACTGAGCTAGACTGAGTTTTGTCACAGTAATACATAACAAGTACTAAAATGTATTTTCAGCTATGAGGAACATAACTTAAAGAACTGTTGGACGATTTCGTTTATCATTCACCATACGGAGAAATTTGTGCATGTATAAATTCAGTATAACATCTGGTAGGTCAAACTGGGTTTGTTTTGCTTAAGTTTGCTCAAGTAAAATGATATCACATACATATGAGCGTATTTCTAAGAAGAAAGTTGATGTTTTTTAGGTCCATAACCTTGTCATTTGCATTTTCTTGATATTTTCTCTACTGTGGTCACTAATTTCAGCAGTTCTAATGTGTACCGAGTTTCATTTTCAGTTTGTTTCACACATACAGAGGTTAGCATCAGACTCTGCTAGTACCATGCAGTCATTTGAAAACTGATAGACTCTACGATGTCACATTATCTAGCTTTCTAGATTACTGTGAGATAGGTCTTGGCCTTTCCCAGTGTATTTTTGCATTTTAACACCTGTTCCTCTTGTTTCATTTCTTTTAAATCCTTATATGACCCCTATCATAGGAATATTTATGAATTAATATATATAGTCTTTCCCATTTTGTATTTTTTCCTTTTAACTTTGTGATTTTTAAGACTGTTTCTGAAATGCTTCTGTTTTGATAGATTCTCCACCACAGACCAAAGTTATACGGAGCAGTGGAAGCTATCTTGGGCATGAAAAATCTCATGTGAACAATCTTACAAAATAAGTGATTTAGTTTAAAACACAATAGATAAAATAGGCTTGCTTACCAAGTAGAAACTCGGTTAGATGAGAATTGCCCCCACTTTACTATGTCAACTAGAGGGAAGAGAATATAGCTGAGGACAGCTGGGAACAAGAAATCTGACAGTGCAAAGGTTGCTATAGTGCAAGATAGCATTTTCCTCCACTAGGAAATGCAATGAACTCTCTGAGGCACTTCTGCTCTGGCTAGATAAACTATGTCAAGGAATATTTCATTTTGCTTCAGTATTTACATGTCATGGTCCAATAACTGGACAATATAAAACTTTAGAGGTGATGGCATTTGCCCAGGGTGCAAGAAGTATCGATGAAAGAGATGACCAGCTATGTCTCCTTTAAGGTACATCACAGAATCACAGAATGGTTGACATTAGAAGGGATCTCGGGAGATCATCTGGTCTGACCCCACTGCTCCAGCAGGGTCACCTAGAGCCAGTTGATCAGGGCACTGTCCAGACAGTTTTTTAATATCTCTAAGAAGGGATACTCCGCAACCTTTGTGGCCAACTTATTCCAGTACTTAGTCACCCTCACAGCAAAACAGTTTCCTGATGTTCAGTGGGAACCTCCCATGTTTCAGTCTGTGCCCGTTGCCTCTTGTCTTGCCGCTGAACACCACTGAAGAAAAGGCTGGCTCCATCCTCTTTGTACTGTCTCTTCAGATATTTATATACATCGATAGGATCCCCCTTAAAGTTTCTCTTCTGTATTTCTTATTCCTACTGTGAGTTAGCAGAAACCTAAAAAATTGGTTACACTAACAGTAGTAGTTTTGTTATCAACCTTTTTTTTCAAGTTCAGTCAGCTTAAAATTTCTTTCTGTGTTAGTCACTACATGACTGAAGACTGCCAGGGGAAAGTGTAATACTTCTGAATGACTATCAGATGACTGATGTCCATATTTTCTGCTGTTTGCCTGAAAGTGCTAATGATGATTGAACATCATTGTCATGCTGAGTTTTGTATGTGAATTCCTGAATGCTCAGCAGCTAGAAGGCATGGCATTTTTACAATACATATGTAATTATCAAAATAATGCAAAGTTGATTGATAACAGTACTAGGCAGCCTGGGTTTATGAATTCTACATGGGTATTAAACTTTATTTTAAATGGAAGTTTCATTGATAATAGCAATGGTGGAATTTACCGCTTCCATTTCAGTAAACTGTTTGGTTTGCTACAGCATGATATTTTGATTAAGAAGCTAGATGATACGAAATCAACAGAAGAGTTCATATTGATTAAACACTGCCTTGCTTACTGATGTTTGTGAGGTCTTTAAGGATTGGTTCTCGACCTTTTGCTATTTAATATTGTTAACAATGTCTTGGAGGAAAACAAAGCTGTTATTGATTGAATTTATAGCATATGCACACACACACATATAAAGGAATGTCAAAGTAGTCATACTCAGCAGGGAAACGTAGGGGTTTTTGTAAGTATAGTACAAATATACAATCTGTAGTTCAGTGTAGCCAGGTCACATTTTGGTCTAGTCAAGTATGAATAGAAGGCACACTTTGAGGCTACAAATCCTGTGTTGAAGAGCAGCTGCTCTTAAAAAGGTGCAAGAAGTTACACCAGGCATGAACACTCAACACAGTTCCACACTGATAAGGAAAATGTGAGACACAAACATGAGAAAACTGAGTAGAAATGAATTATGCTACTTCTGTATGTCTCCCTGTGTGGCTATTGCTGACCAGTTCTGTAATCCACAATTCAGAAAGAGCATTGATAAATTGGAGAGGTTTAAGGGAAAGCCAGGAGAATTATTAAAGTACTGTGAGGGACTCAGGGAGCTCAAACTATAAACTTAGTAAAGGAAAGGTTAAGAAGTGTGTCTATAGCACTCATAGCTCTTCACAGCTGGATGCTCATCAGAGTAGATCTTTGTGTTGTCAGGCTCTCCCTGCTCTCTGAAAGGATGTCCTGCCAATTCTCTGTCCTTTCTAAAATGCTTGGTACAGGCATCAGTGTCCCCTTCCAGATGTGACACCTCATAGCTGAGATGCTCTTGGTTCCAGGATCGTCACTGACAACCTTAGCTCTACCTTTCCCTGTAATCCACACATTTGTTTACATGGGTTTGAAATAACCAAAATGTTGCCAACAGACTTGCAGAGGTTTTGGGCAGAGTCATTTAGCTTTAGTTACTACAGAGAATGTCAGTTCTCAGCAAAACACTAAAAATCAGTTAGGTATTTTTTTGTTTCCTCACCTTTCTCAGAGTTCACTAGGAGTTCGCCACTGCACCTAGAATCTCTTTTGAGTATATGATGTCTCTTCTGAAATGTTCTGTCTGGTTGTTCATGTCTTTTGGCTGTGTGTAGTGTCCTGCTTATTCCCTTCTATTTTAGTACAGCAGAACTGTACCTCTTCTTGCTCATGTCTGCTGTTCATGAGTTATTGGGAGTGTTGCAGGAAGGGAAATACAAACTTTGGACATACCTTTAAACTTTTGATGCACACAGCTTTTAATTCCCTCTAGCAAAACCAGCCAAGGACAATGAAGGTATGGCAGAATCACAGAGCAGTGCAAGGCTTCGCTGATGTAAGTGCAGTCATCCCCAAACGCAAAACCAAACACACATCTTCACACGTTGCCTTTCCCAGGGATGGGATTTCTACATTTTCTCCTGTGCCATTGCCCACTGCCTGGCCTAGCAGGCTACTCTGGGATTCAACGGGGCTGTAGTGTTCCTGTGGGGTCCTTTGGTGGTCTGGTGTCCTGCAAGATATCCCTGCAAAAACCCAATGCTCTTGGGTGCTGCTGCTGCTACTCTGTCTTGGGGCATCCCTACACATCCCTTCATGCTGTCCCTGGTTCTCTGGCTTGTTTCTGGCCAAATGGGATCAAATCTGGCTAATCACTGAATGTTGTTTCTGGGCAATGTTTGGTGGCTTTTTCCTAGTGTCATCTAAACAATGAGACAATTTTGTCACATTCAGTCATGTGGTGTTGTCAAGCAGGCTGCCCTTACAACAGTGAATGTGGGGATGTGATGTCTGCAATGAGAATCCAATATTTTAAAAGGGCCACTTCCTATAACTGACTGACTAATGAGATCAATAGGCATTTCAGACCTGTTGATCTGTCGCTAATTTGACAGTTTGCATAGATAGATTACTTAGTTTCTGCTCCATTATTTGTTTCTACTTTAAAATAACATTTTCCTTATTTGTTTGGTTTAGTTCTGTCATTTCCTCTCAGAATTTCTCCTCAAAGCCGAGGCATAATGTTAGTAGAGAAAAGCAGAAAAGCCCAATAGTGATGTAAAAAATTGTCCATATGTAAAGATTCCACAGCAAAAATGAAAATTCATGAACTCTGCGTTGATTCCCCCACTCATTAAGTGTGGTTTGATTGCAGTTGATAGGAAATGCTATAAGGAATAAAAATTTATTGAGAGGATTCTCAAATCTAGCAGGAAAATGCATAATGAATTATAGCGTATGGAAGTTGTAGATAGGCATATTCTGATTAGAAATAATTCACATTTAAACACATTAGAACAATTTCTATTGCAGTTCAGCCACAGACGTTAATTCAAGGAAGCTGTATGGCCTATATAATAGAAGCAGTCAGATGTGAACATAATGATCCCCTCTCTGGCCTGAAAAGTCCATGAATCTATTTAATAAATCAAAGAGAGATTGGGATTTTTTGTCATATTCCCTGTTTCATCAATGATGCCAAGTACAATTTACCCACAACTGATGTCTTACTAACCCTAGTGTCAGCAGAAGTGAACCATCACTACAGTTACCTACCCACTGCTTTCCTTCCCTCTTCAATTTGCATTCATATCCCTGATATCTGTAAATGGAACCATTCAGTTTTGAAAGGACAATGAGATTAAATCACCTACATATAATCAATACCAATTTCATTTAAAAAATTAAATTAACTTTTCTTTGGTATTTGAAAAGTATTTGTAAGCATGTTAGAATCATTTGCATTGGTTTTCAGCCTATTTATTACACTTGTATGTTGCAAAGCCTTTATTCAGAAAATGCTGGCCCAAATGCAACAGTTTTATATGTTAATTGAAAGAAAAAAAAGAGTACCTTAGCAAGCACACGAACTAAGCTCCAAGTCATGTTTTATATTGATCATAATGAAAAAGTTTTTCGCTCCACAGCCCTTTTGCAGGTTCACAGTGTTCTGTGGGATTGATTTGGGTAACAAATATGAGATCGGTCCTTTCATCTATTTAACAGGTTGGAATTAAGATCTCTGGTTCTATTTGTATCTGGTTTTATTTAGTCAAATGTTTCAAATAATTTTATAGATTTTTGTGGCTTCTCACATTTATTGCAGAGCAAAATTGTCCTCACTCTTCATTATGCCCATCACATCCCTACTTCAAAGACACCAAAGAAAACCATCCATAATTTCTGGAGAGCAGCTCCTCTATAATTGTATTATGCTGGGCATCTGTTGTCCTCAGAGGGCCTCTGTTGATTGAAAGCCCGTATCTGCCTTCAGCCAAATGGTCTACGGCCTTACTGACCTTACCATTGAAAAATTGCACCAACTTTGCAGATCCTACATAATCTCATTTTGATTCTATTCCCCATGAATATGGAAAACAGATTACTCTTCCCCTCTTTGCAACAGCCTTTTATGTATATGAAGATTGTTATCTCCCTCTTCACTCTTTCTTTAATTAGACTAACTAATCACTATTCATTCATTTTTCTTTACAGGTCTTATTTTGCAAATCTCTGACTTTTCTGATCACACTCACATGGACATTTTTTAGTTGGCCTGTCTTCTTTGAAGTGACATGAGCAGAAGACTTATACTCTTGTCTATATATCCCATCAGTGAATCATGACGCTTAAATTCTTGTGCAAAATATATTAAAGCCTATGAAGCACTTTAATCTGCTTTTATAAATGATTAAAAATTGCTATAGAACACTTGTTTTGTAAATAAACCACTTATATTTCCAAATGAACACAGCAAGAGAAATTCAGTTTTATTGAACTTCATGGTAAAATATATTTCAGTATCTCGAGGCATACGTTGTCTTGCACAATACTCTAGTGAAATAGTTACAGCAATATTGCAATTTTAGTACTTTTTTTAGTTAGAGAAGTTCAAGTTAGAGCTATTAAAAGTAGCTTTCTCTGTTCCTAGCTGAGTTGTCTTTTTTCCTATGAGATTTCTATTCTGATTAGAACAAAATCAACTATTCTATAGCCTCATTAATTGAAAGAAAAATAAGATAGACATCTAGAATTGTAATAATTTCTTGCATAAGAATTGAAAATACTGTATTAAAAATAATATTTAATTTTGTATCTTGTGTTACTCCTAGTATTTTATACATCCTTCACAGCATAAGTCATTAGAAGTATATTATAACATGAAATAATAGGTTGGACTAAATTTTATTTTATTTCTGTATTAAAATTAAAAGAATCTGTAATTTACTACTCTTCCAAACATCTCACACACTTAGAGCTTCTCCTTTTTTTTAATAATGAAAGAATTTCACATGCTGAAAGCAATGGATTCTATCACCCTGTGATTTTGACATCATGCCACAATAATATTGAAAAATACTATAAAATAAAGAAAATATGTATATAAAAGTGTAAAGTGAAATGTCATTGATAACTTTTTTAAAAGAAAAATCATTCTTTAAGGAAATTGTTCCAGATCACTAACAGATGTTGCCAATGGAGTTTTTCAAGACAGTGTTCCTCCCTGTGCAATTCTTGAACATCCACTCCTTCCTTTGGGGTTTCACAAGTGTTCAGGGCAACTATGTTCACACCTCTAAAACTTTGAAGTCAGTACTTGCCCAATTCACTGAATTCTCTGGCCAGCAGGATGTCTCCACTCTCATGTCAAGAACAGCAACAGCAGGAGGGAGGGTCGTCCTTTGACCAAACATTTGTCTGTTTTATATTACGCTGTAGCTTTTCTTTTGACAAAAGCAACAGTCACTCATCCGTGTCTTTGATATGGGATCCCATAACTGAAGAGATGGTGAGTAGCCCTCTAGGAATAAACGCTGCTCCAGATAGCAAGTGTCAAACAGGGTCCTGCTGAAGAAATCTCACAGAGAAAACAAGAGAATTGACAAATTTCTCTCATGCCTTACAAAGCTTTTAGTTCTGCTTGTCTTAAGCTGCTGAATGAGTGGCAATAGCTTCTCTGTTGTTTTAAAACTTTGCTGTTTCATCAGTCAACAGTAAGTGATTGCAGCCCTCCAACACGTGTTTCTTTCCCTAAGCTGTTTCCATGGAAAACCATGTTTGAGGGATAGGAATCAGCGAAGTGTTTTGAGCTATTAGAAGAGTTCCTTTAGTAAAATGCTTAAATAAATGCTTAACACCTGCTAGACATTTTAGTTAGAAGTAAAAACATACATTCAGATTAAATTTTAGAGTTTGATGAAGGGATACACAGAGAATTCATAATTTTTTCTACAATTATTTACTTTTACTGACAATGTAACTTAATAATTGTATAACTGAAGTGTGTATTAAAGCCAAAGCATTAAATAAAACTAATGAAGAACCTTATCTTACTCAGTTAAAGAAAATCTAAGGTTGGGGTTTTTTTTTTCTTTCATTTTAAAGTTTCAGTGAGGGATAACCAAATCTAACTCAACTCAATGCCTAAAATCTCATTGCTGACAATAGAACCAAGACTTTAAACATTTATTTTGTGAATGTATTCCAGGAAACATCTAGAAGTTAGGGAGTTAAGCATACCTATATAATGAAAAAAATTCCTACTACTTCTAATTTTTTGTCATGTAATAAAATAAAGGATTCAACATTTCCTAATTTTCAACCCTCTTGCAGGGCATACATTGATTTAGATCTGTGTTCTAGTTGCTATTGTTTTTCAGATCTCAGTGGAATAAGTTTAGTCAATTGTTAAGAGCTGTTAAATTGCAGAATCTTAGCATACTGAAATGTGTTAAATTGGAAAGAAGAACAAAGCTGCCGTTGTTAAACAGATAACCCGTGAGCTGTGTGGCACCCTTCTATTTATGGACTTTGTTGCTCACAGTATGACTCTGTACAATACAAAAAGGGTTTTCTCTAAAGACTAAATTTCAAAGACTTATGCATCTGTGACTGAAGAAAAACATTTCTTCTCTCCAGGTACACATTCCTAGGAAAGATTAATAAAGCTAGAGAAAAGATTCTCTTCATAAGAGACCGCATTGTAGGCATCCTGTGTATGCATCATAATGTTGTGCATCAGAGGAATGGGAAGAAAATAAAATCCTGTCCCTGGTAATCAGTGTATAAACAGCAGCTGTCCAGAGTCTCGGGAAGTATAAATAAATGTGCTTGTCTTTGCGGGAGTTAGTGGCACTGTGCAGGTTTAGGCCCTATGTGGATCTGATCCTGCAGCATCAAAATAACACAGCTCACGTTACTGAAGATGAAAAGTCTAAAGAACCGTCCACAGAAATTTTTCCTTTAATCTCTCCGTGTAGCTCTCATTAATATCCTTTGCAGCTTTATGAAAGTTGTTTATGATCTTTGAATACATTGATTTTTATAAAGTATATACTTAGCATTATCTACCTGTGTCAGAATTAAATCTCATTTGACACATCATGTAACAATACCTTCAAAACAGTAAATCAGAAGCTCTGTGATAGAAGTGCCAGAAAACGTGTTTTGTATATAAGCTGATACTTCTAACCTCATAACATTTCACTGAAATAATCATTAAAATATGCTTTTATGCTTCTTTTCTTTAAAGTTTTATTGCTATTTGCTAGCTTTCCACATGAATAGTCTCCTGGGATACTGTACTCTTTTGTATGTGTATGCATTCAAAGAAAAAAATATTCCTAGAAAAACCTGTGTTTTAGGCTTAGGTTAAGAAGCAAGAAATATTTGTTTGCTTTACCAGAAACTATGTCACTGAGTAAGCATGCTAGCTGTTTAGTATTTTTTTTAAAAAAAAAAAACACAATAAAGAGAATCTTTCAAAAAATATCTATCTCTGTGAATAAATATTATCTATCTAAAAAGGGATTTAAGAAGAATATCCAGATTTAAACTTCTGATCCTGCTCTTTGTATGCTGTCTAATTGTGAAACTACCTAGATCTCGTGAAGGCCTTAGCTGTTTTTGTTCATTGCTCCAGAGCTAACTAAAACTGCACTACTGATATGTTTAGAGCTACACACGTATTGTCAGGACTAAGGCACTTGCTGTAAATCTCTGAATCAGAATCCATAAACCAAGTATTCAGTTCATACCCCCTGTGGGAGCTAATCCAGTCAGCAGTCTCCAGGCATGCTTGTGCCACACCACTAGAAGTGGGAGAGGATGCCTTGCCGCATAAAATGAGTAGTGGACTACTTTCTCTTCTGACAAGGTGGTTGTAGTTCCTCTCTGTACAGTAGCTAGTAATGGCTTGTTGAGAAAGTAGGTAACCAGAACCCAGAACAATGCTTAGGGCAGAGAACAGGGCAGTTGCTTATTGAAAATACTATTTGCCAGTTTTCAAAATCTGTGAAATCCCTGTAAAAGTCCACCTATATGCCACAAATACATTAATTATTATGCAATGACATCTCAACATTGTTAAAAATGTGCAACATTAATAATATCAAGTTATTCCTGCTACTACAATTGATGGGCAACTTAAGTCACAGAAAATCTTATTTTGTCTTTTTTCCCCCCACTATTTATCATTACTCAGTACTGACTAAGGATGAGACAATTTAGTCTCTTCTTCCAGACAGAAGAGTTTAATCCCAGTTTACACTGCCTGTTTGTGCGCTCTGTGTGTGCATTGTTGAATCTGCCATGTTCCTGGAAATGTACATGACAAAGGGGAAACAAAGAAAGAATGAAAAAGGAACTTTACTGCAAATTGCAGCACTGACCCAAGGGAGCTCTGAGTCATGCTGAAGTGTTTCACCCAGTACAAACTCAGTGTAAACCAAAACCCACTAGGAATAGAACTAAGAGTCATATCCCTTTTTGTGCACTTCTTTCTACTGGCTCAGAGAACTTGAAATACCTTTCTACACCGAGGCACTGCTTTTGGAGAAAGAAGGCTGTGTTTCGTTCTGCCTCCTTCGGCTTCTGTAGCTGCTGCGCCCCTCATTTCAGTTTCCATTAATGGCTGATTTTGAAAAGAAGTGGGTGATGCTGCACAATGATATATTAAGTAGTTCTAGATGTTCTTAGTTTATACAGAGGTGATCTATTTTGCAATAACTTTATGACAGTTCAATTGTGGTGGCAGAAATTTCTAACTAGGAGAAGTAATAAGCTGCCAGGGATTCTAATATCTTAAATGACTAAAGCTGTATGTGGAAAAGAGCCTTTGATAGTGTCCCCATGGTCCAACAAAGAAATCAGAGAAAGTGATCAAAAGATAAATCAACTGATACTTCAGACACATGCAATCCACAGCTAACAATATTCACAGCTGCAATTTCTTCACTTAACACCTTGACTATGGCAGTTACATCTGTACTGTTTAAGGATAGGATAGTATAAAGATGACGTAAAACATACCCTTAGCCATTATATGGAATATGTTTTAAATGAGTTGTACAACTTGACAATAGATTTTTGGGGTAGTATTTTTTCATTTATGTCATTTATATTAAAAAAACAATAATGTTCACACAGCTTCTTCTTGCCTTCATGTTTCTTGTAGCTCTTACTTTGAAACATTTATTGTTTTCAGCCTGACTACTTATCTCTTCATCCACGTCAACACATCAGCTGATGGACAGGCATGAGAACAGACACAATCACATTAGTCTGTGTGCAGTCTGCCTGCCCCCATATACAATATCTACAGGGCCATCTTTCACACTGTTTCAAGACATCTCAGACAGGCTTACCTGGCAGGATACACAGCCTCACAGTGTGCCACAACTGGCTGTGAGGTTGCTGCATGATCAACTGCTCTGACCTTGAAAGACCTCAAGGCTTTTCTCCCTGTGCAGTGTTACTGTATTTTCCAGCATGAGGATAGTGAACTGACACGTAACAAACACTTATAACGTAGTCCATTAAGAAAACAGTGGAAGTTGTCAATCCACTTAAACGGAAACCACATCAAAGTAGCTAAGGTGACTTTGGCAGCAAACCAAATAACAGTAGTTTTCTCGTTTTTGATATTTCATTCTGTCACTCTCTAATAAGATTTACATGGACAGCAGAGTACTGCATTAAGACACTAGTTCAGCAACATGTTTGAGGTATAATTAACGTCGACTGGAATCACTTAAACTAAAGAGTATATACTTGAAGGTAAGGAAGTGCTTTGCCTGAAGACCTAAATATTTGCAAGTAATTTGCTTTTTCTTTTTTGGTCATCTACTCTTTTGAACCTAAACTAATCTTTATAGAGAGATTCATGCAGGACCCATTGCAGACTCCTTTAGGCCAAAAGTCTTCAAGAAGTGTGTTAGTAAAGGGTAGATAGTCTTTGTACTGGCTCTCTGCAGCAGGGTGAAATTGAGACACTCAGCAAAGCTTAGGAGAGGAGAGTCTGTTTAAATAAAAGCACTTGATTGCAGAGGCACTGTTAGTCTATCATTGAAGCCACAGGAGAACAATCTCTCCCTACACAGTAGGAAGAGCATGGAAAGATCACCATATAAATACCATACCATTATCTGATGCTATTATCCAGACCCGTCTGTCTTGTGGTGCTCTCCCTAGGTGTCAGGTCAGCTTACATGCTCTGAATGTATTTAGGGATTTTACAAGTATTATCAGAGTTCACTTTGGAATTGCACTCATGGAGCTGACCATAAAAATTCATTCCAAAAATCCATGAAGTGTTGATAAGAACCTAAGTTTATAAAAATGAAAGAACAGTTTTTTTCCAAAGTGATTCCTCATTGCTTCTCAGTAGTTGTGAACCAAAACTGCTACAATTTGCTCCTTTGCTTAAGAACTCTTTTGTTCTAGTTTTTCCTCAAAGATTCTTACACGGAGGATGATAAATAGTTGTATGGAATGATTAGGCAAAGAACTTGTCTCAAATTAATTTGCCAGGAAGGGTAAGTACAATACAAATGTCACCAGGATGGCCAACTTTTTCAACAATATTTGAGAAGAGCTTGTTTAAAAATTACTGCCCAAATTAATGACCATTGAAGAAAAGTTGCAATAGCAATAAGATAGCTCAGAAGATAGATAAGATGTTATATCTAAGGTTATCTAAGATAAGGTGTTATTTATTATGTCTTACTTAAGTCATGGTCCTGGCCAAGGTAAATTTCTTGGCTAATAAAATTAAGATGTTTGAATTTCAGAGTGAATATACTTTCACATACACAGCATTCATCTTTGGCTAGGAGACTGTACAAAATTTATTGTGTAATATAAACCCATCTAATATCAGTAAAACCTGAACTTCATTAATGTTTGATGACAATGTGACAGTTTATTGTATCTGTTATTGTCTGTTACTAAAAGTTAACCACGTACTTGTTTGACATTTTAGTGAAGAAATTAAAAACTGAATAGATAATTTCAATGGTTAAACTTTTTTTTCTTCTTACAGTTGCTTTCTCCAGGTCAAAATCAGTTAAGTCTGACAGAGCTACTGGGTTTATGTGCGAAGGTTTTCATAGCAGGAGAACACAGGGGGTGGCTTCTGTGGGAAGGCACCAGGAGGTCCCCCATGTCAGACTAAGCCAGTTTCAGCCAGCTGCAAGACAGACACACCACTGGTCAAAGCTGAGTGATGCCGATGGTCCCTCTGTGTTAACATATTGAATGACATGTAAAAAACACTGCGTAGCAGCTGTGAGAGAGGAGTTACTGACCATAACCTCTACTCCCCATCCCGCTGTGCTGCTTGGAGGGGATAGGAGGAGGTAGGCCTGAGAGGAACGGGGGACTGCAGGGAAGGTGGGCTTAGGATTTTATTTGTTTTTGTTTCTAACTATCCTACTCTGTTTTCAATTGGCATTCAATTAAATTAATTTCCCCCAGCTAAGTGCGTTATGCCCATGACAGGCACTGTTGAGTGTTCTCTCTCTCCTTATCTTACCCATGAGCTTTCTCATTGTATCTTCTCCTCTGATCCTGCTGAGGAAGGGGAGGGAGACAGTGGTTTGGTGGGCACCTGGCAGCCTTCCAAGGTTAAACCACCACAGCTAATATCAGGAATTTTGCCTATATTCTGAATTCTAATTTTTTAAATAGCAGGCATTATACTTCAAGCACCTATCACAGATTTTTACACACATAGACATATACATGTATATGTGTGTGGATATATAAAGTGCCAGGCAATGATATAAACCCAGCAATTTCAAAAGGTCAGAAATACTTCAGTGCAATTACACAAAACTAGTATACCCCAGGATGACAGAAAAATTCCTGACAGCATATTGTGTCTCACTACTCAGATGTTATGTCAGGTCACACAAGGCAGACACAGGACTGTAACACCTCCTGGTTAATGTGTCAAGACTTGTGTCAACACACACCATGTTATTTCCAAACACAATGGATTTATTAAAAAGAGAAAGATATCACTATGCTGTGACAGACTTAATTCTTTCCTAGTGCTCTTCCAGTGATGTCTGAATTACTGCAGCACTGAATTGTACTCAGCATTGGAAATGTCCCTTGTTCAGCTCTACTCAACAGCATTTTTAACATCAAAACACTTTGATAGTGTTGTGATTTTGAAGGACAGACGGAAACTGGGATATTTAGCAATGGGGACAGGAGGAAACTCTAACACCATTGACATTGGCAAAGCTGAAAAAGAAACTTAAACATTTGAGTCAAGCTAGAATTCTTCCTTTTAAGTCAAGTTTTAAAAAATGCTGCTGTGTTGTCCACCCTTACCTTTAAAATGAACAGCTGGATAGTTCTACAAAATGAACCGTATATAATTAATGATAATCTCAATTTTTATAGCATGGAGATTTTGATTCTGTGTAATACTCTTGTGCAATTGTTTCATGACTTTCTAAGTTTGTTCACATCTACATTTCGTAATTAACCACAATAGCATTTTAACAAGAGAAAACAGAAGTTTAGGCTAGCACTCTAATTTGACTTTGGAAATCCTAAGTCATTAGAAATATTCACTCTGCATAACATGATTTTCTTTACTGCCTCTGAAAAATTGTAAGGATAACAGTTTGTCCCTTTTCTTTCACTGTATTCATCTAAATTACTTTCCTAGTTTTAAATTGTCATGCATTACTGTGTTAAGAAGACACAGGCCTGCCCTTCTTTGCTTTAAGAGAGTGTTTGTCCTGTCATATATCATACAGACACCTTCAGGTGTTTGTTTTTTTTTTAACAGTGGACATTCCCATATTCTAGTCACCTGCATCTGCCTAAACAGCTGCTGCCTGGTGGTCCCGGAACAACCTATCCCCAAACCAATTTCATTCTCCTTCAGCTTGCCTTTAGGATCTATCGGTCAACGTGAAAGATCTTCTATATGGATACCTCCAAGAATTCATGCTGCTTCCATCAAAGCTGGTCTAAGCCATATATCCATAACACAGATCATTTATTTCTCAGGCACAAATATATACAGGTTTTCCCCAGCCATTCCTTAAAAGCCAGTAATTATCAAAGCTGCCTGAGCATTGGCTATGGTCTTTTCTAAGTTAATCACCTCATTTCTCTCCATGAGCCACAGTGAGGATTAGACTTTTCTTGAAGACAATTAGTCCAAACTGTCTTGGACACTTGTCTTAGACAAGGACAACTCTCCACTTTGCTTCTCCATTGATTGTATGGGTACTTAGCTGACTGGCTTAAAGCAAGTGTGTACCTTTGAATTATCTTGAATTCAGTGACAGGGATATTGCATTAAATGAGAAGAAAATCAGTGTAGGCTGTTAAAGAAGTTATCCTGGTACAATTTGCTCCATCATTATATTTCCCTATCAGCAGTTTTCTTAGCAAAACAATTTATAGATTCATTTTTAAATTCTGATTCTTGGAAGTGATCAATATTCCAGAACTATGAGGAGTGTGTGTGTCTGTGGTGCTACAGTTTTCTTTTCTTATAATAATACACACTTTACAAAAATGTCCAGGTTACCAGTCACAAAGATATATCTTATGTAATCACATTTTTATCACAGTTATCAGTCAAAATACTGAAAACCATCTTGTCAAAATGTTTAGATGAACATTTAGATGATTATTTAATGTGGGAGTGCTCCAGCTGGGAAGAGTGCATTGTGACTGCTCAGTTTCACTTGTTTAGTCTTTAGCCGTAAGTGATCTCGGTGAACTACTTTCCTGCAATTTAATGAGACAAAGGTAATCACATGAAGGGGGTTATTCTTGTTATTTTCTATTTCCTTGCCTCATTGAAAATGTCACCTTGTCTTTAATTACATTTTCATTCCTTCTCTAGTTTTCTTCTTAAAAATCCATGATGGAAGAAATTAGATGCTTTCTTCAGTCCTGGAGATGACAAGTTTGCTTTTTTTAAATTTTAATTTTTTTAATTATTTATTTCCAAAGGGTTTTGTAAGGGTAAGATTAAGATGTGCCCTTTCCCATAGAAGCTAACTGTTGACTCCTGCTGTCGTACCCGTGCCAGGCTCAAGGAGAGTGGTGCAAGCAATGTTTGCACTAGCAGCTGAAACAGTGGCAGAAGTGTCTGGCAGAAATTATGCACAATAAAATACAGTATGATTTCTAGCACTTTCCTTGTTCTCATTTCTAATTAATCAGACAACAAAACCAGCCTCATGCTTAGATTGGTTTTTTTGCTCTATTTCAGCCCATTGTTCCTCACAGACTGATGGTGCACTCTGCTCCCAAGAAGCTGTCTCCTGAAGGGGAGAGAGGAAGCAGCAAATGAGCTGGTAACAACGGCAGCTGGCTGGGTGATGAATGGGAGTTTCCTGTCTTTCATCAAAGACATCGGCAGGCATTCATTCTGATCCAGATTTCAAAAATGCTGTGAACAGAGCTCAATAGCTCCCTACAGATGTCTGGAAACAACCTTTCTCACGTGCGTGCACACGCGCGCACACACATACACACACTCACGCATACACACTCATGCACACACACACAGAGCGTGTAATAGCTACTTGGCCAATGACTCGGTGTAACTGAGTTTGCATGGTTGTCTGTTTCCACAGAATGCAAAATATAATACTAACTTTAACAGAGGTATTTTGAGGAGCTCTCCTAACTCAAGGATAACCACTTATCCCAGTTGTTCAAAGCCAGTACTCACTGCTGAAGGGTGACTATCGCTTGTGCGGTAGCAGATTATTCCTCTCTTACCTACAAATGAGTCTATTCTTGAGGTGCAGGTGTGAGCAGACCTCATGCTGTCCCACATGTTAACAGACGTTACTGGTCAAAGAAGTTCCTGATTCACTGGTTTTTCTGTAATAAACAGCAACAAGATGTGTTAGGTAGTGCAATGGGGAAGGAAGCACTTTGCTTGGACTAAACCCCATATAATTACAGATACTTTTGCTTTTGGCTTTGAGTTGTTTTCTCTGTGCCAGTGAACATGAAGGAGATAAACCGGATGATTTTGGAGATGCAGTTGGATTCTGATAGAAAAACAAATCTGCTTTTACAGCTAAATTGTAAGTGCAGCATTATCATCAGGATAGGAGGAAGGGAGACATGCTTCCACCACATGTTTTCCTCCCAGAAACACTGTGGCTGTAAAATATTGGTACTAATCGTGAATTGTGAAGAGTGGCTTAAATTTTGGTTTGCCTAATTCTGGAAAGTGTTTTTCACATTTAGTTGATGTATGTTATAATGGCTCTAAACTCACAAAGAACTTCATGCTTTTCCATCCTACAAAGTTAAACCATGACACTAGAGTTCCTAAACTATACTTATCTATATTTGCAAATTTTCTCTAAACCAGCTGTTTTGCATCAGAATCCTGACAAAAGATTATGTTCCATTCATCTCTTGATGAGAAATCCATCTTCAGTTGATAAATTAGTTCATCCAAAGGTCTGAGCCCTGTGAATAAAGAATACTATATAAATCTCATGCATTACTCATTATAGTTTTAGGTGCATGATTTAAATGGATGCAATGGCAATTTGTTTTAAAAAGAGACAGCCTCCACAAATTCACTGACTAGCTAGGATTCACTCATGAAACTTGTCATTCTCCCCATAAGCCCTTGTGTTAGCACATGTTTTTATAAATGGCTAAAAGCTCAGTGTACGTTCATGTTAAGAGTCCTAAATAAGATTAATGGTAGTGTTAGTCAGCAAATTTATTAAGTGACACTTGTATATATTTTTACATCACCTATCTTATAATAATAAATTCATTTAAATGTTCCTGAATTTGTGTAGCATTAGTACTGTTTGTCCACACATATGTAAGGTCTTTTCCTGTTATAGTCCTAAACTTTGGTCATTCTAAGGTGCACTTTGCTTTGGTGTTAGTGCAACCAAGTGTTTTAGATCTTCTTAGAGATATTAGATTACTCAAGCCAGAGCTGAAATCATCTTTGATTCCATTTTTCACCTTTCTTCTTCACCAATTTTTACTTGTTTTGAAAAAGAAGTATCGTGGAGTCCTTTTTAAGTGTGTTAATTCCCTCCTTTTACAGATTTATTCGTTAAAGGAGGGGTAAATAACATTATTTTTTCCACAAAATTAAAGTTATCAGCCTTTTTGCCCAGTTGAATGAAATAATGTGACATACACAAGCATGGTTCTCAATTTTCTTTTGCTGGTTAATTTTAAGATGGTTATGGTGCAATATTTTACGAAATACAGTTTAATGTGCAGAAAATTTACTCCTTCAATGTTTCCTTGTTTTTTCCTAACATTTCTATTCTTTGTCTGTGTTGTATGGCCCAGTGTCATGACCCGACAGACTTCCCACCTGCTACCCAGAGCAGGGAATCCTCTTCACTGGTTATAGACCCGGTCAGTGCAACCAAACACTAGGACTCACTGTGTGATTGATATGATTGCTTTAATAAAAACACCATAAATCAATATCACAAGCAAACCATTATCCCTGCTGATATAATAGAGGTAGTGATCCTATGTTAATGACCCTTGATAGTATTATAATAAATAACACACAGAAAGGTAAAGAAATAGACTACAAAGTTGATCGACACATTATAGTAAGCTACAAGTGGACAAAGTAAATACATACATGACCTGCTCAGAGGAAAAGCACTGTGTGACGGTGATAAGGGATCTCAGGCCAGCTGAGAGGGGGGCTCCATAGAGCACTTTCTGAGTTGAGATTTTATACCCTTACAGTCACGTAGGCTTTTTGTATGGATAACTTTGATAGGCAAGGCTTTTTTATCAGTTTAGACACAACAGGGAGGTGTTACAACACTGGGTGTGTGCTCCCCCTTAGCTGATAGATAGTTTTCAGTTGTTCCCCTTGAGATGGAGGGTGTGAGCGAGGCATTGTTATCACACATGCACAGCAGGGATCGAGCGCCTCAGAAAGGAGAAACTAACTGGCCTATGCCCAGTCCTGTCCCTCTTTTTATGGCTTCAATGGCTCTTTCCCTTCTTCAGCACACTTCTTTGTTCAGCAAACTTCTTCTTTGTTGGTTTTTTCCAAACAACAGCCTGAACCTCACACACAGCCAGCCATCTACTAATCCTGTTCTTCAGAATTCCTTCTAGTGGGTGCTGAAAATCTGTGGCAGATAGAAAAGGAGTCAATGACCTTGTATATAGTCATAATCCTGTCTCCCAATCCTTTTCACAGTCCATGGATCAGTCCATTTGGACAAATATCCGTGCCTTAACTAAATATGGGGCACTGGTTACTTAATAAAACTCTTACTATTTCATATTTATAAACAGGACAAGTTCTAGAGCAGAGCTTTGCTGCTGGCTTCATTGTAAAGAATCTTAAACTTTTGTTCCACACAGTTTATGAACTTTGGTAAATGGGAAACATCTGACCACATGATAGAAGGCTTTTGCCAAAAGATGAAAAATGTAATTCATTAGCATGAAAGTCTACATAACTGACTAAAGCAATGCATTTCTTAGCATCAAAAGTACTTGTTTGGTAACTTTTCTAAAAGGGAATGGGAGGTGAAAGGTATTTTCACTCAGATACTGAGCTGACATCCAAACACATGTGGAATAATCTCTTTCTTCTAGGTATGAGAGGGGAAAAGTTAATTCAGGACAGCTGCAGTTGCATTGATTTGCATTTATCCATATTTCTGAATATTTTTGGATGCTTTCATTAGTATTTTTCTATGTTTCTATTATATATATGACAACAGATCATGATTGTCACTGTATTCATGAAAAGATGCCAGGATTGTGCTATGGAGTGCATGAGTCATATGCACACTTTACAATTTGTGCTTTGATTTGGGGAAGAAAATCAAAGTTATTTAAAAAAAAAAAAAAAAAAAAAAGGCACTCTAGATGCTCCAACAGCTGAAATGGTCCTTGACTGCAATTCTCTTAATGAAAAAGGTATTTTTCTCATTTGTACTGTAATCCAACTTAGGTAATTGCACTAACTGCATGAGTTTACATTTATTGTTTGCCTCAAATGAAATAAAATAGCACTGGTGTAATCCACATGAAGAGAAATGAAAACTGAGTATAGCAGTACCTAGTTTCAAAGTAAAATGTTACAAAAACCTGTGGATCTTTTCAACGCACTTCGGTGTCTTTAATTTCCTTAATACTATCTTCAGTGGAAAAATGGTTTGGTTTCTCCTTTGACTTCCAGCGATGGTGGTTGTATTTTATCAATTTAATTCTGTAATAAACATTTGCTGTCAAACAGGTTTGAGCAGCATTCCTTCTGCCTTTTTCACTTGCTGCTTATCTTATTCACTCCTGCTCTTAACAAATTTTTATCTCCTTATGTGTGCTCTTGATTTAATTCTGAATATGCTTCTGTAGAGATGATAAATGCTTGCTTGAAAAATGAAGTAAATAAGAATATATTGGGCCAGTTTTTTTTAAGAGACTCGGTGTCACTGCTTTCTTTCCAGGCTGATTTTAGATCTTAGCGGATCATTCATTTTGCTTGATTTTTATTCACTTAATCCTTTTTTCCTGCTGTATGTTAAAATAGGAGTCAGCATCTTTCCATGATGCAGTAGTTATCTTGATTTGTCATCTATTTCAGTTTATCTATGATAGTTTACATGTCAGATGGCCCTTTCTTTACTTTACTAGGTGGCCTTTTATTTTTAAAAGGAAAAAAAAAAAAAGCCCAAGTCATGGTTAAGCACAAAAATGGATTTGATGCAAGTATGTCCTCTTTTTTTCTTAAGGCTCTTAATTCTTGTGCCAAGCAAACCAAAGGCAAATGCTCTGAGATGCCGCTGGAGTGCTGCCCATCTTCAGACACTGCAGTAGCTTAGCTCTGGTTTCAGCAATATTTATTTCTCTGTTGGTATTTTCAGGATGTGATTCTTGATTCAGGTCGTTTCCTTCTCATTGCTGACTTTCAAACCCAGGACTGAACAGGTTAGTCTCAAGGCCAGCAAAATATTGAGAGCGCACATCTTGTTTTAGGCTTGAAACCACTTTGACTTGGAAGTTTCTATAATCCTGTGGCAAGCGATGGTATTTTACTTGAAAATTCTTCAAGATAACAAGCATCTGGACAGAAAAAATTTCCCCAAATGTGTGATGATCCCCAAATGATGACCTGAAAAATACTTGGCAAGATTCTTCTTGTCACTTGCAGCACATGCTGGCCTTGCGACATCTCCTTCCCCACGGTTTGAGCTTCTGCTTCCTATCGACCCCCCACGCTATTCGACTTCCTCTCTGCTCTCCTGTGAGCTGCTACAGAAGTTGCAGGATGATTCAGTTTTCTTCCTGAGGAGCTCAAAATAATGCCTTCTGTTTTATCCTGTTCAGTCTTTCATAACACTGAACTTTTTAGTTTCTCTGGCCGCACAGCTCTGCTTTTGTTGCCCTTTATGGGAAGAGAAAGGAGAAGGAGCATCGGTGAGCTAACAGCGCTTTGCCATAGGGTGCCATTGATTTCCAAATCCTCTAACTCTGCTGCCCTGTGTCCGATGGGCTTGAGGCTGCAGCAGCTGGTTTTGTAAGTTTTTTTTAATCTTAGTTGTGAGCAAACAGAACTTCTTCCTGAAGGTGAGAATTAGAAAAATGATTCTGCCTTTGACAGCTTTTAGATCGTGACCTTTGAGTAATTGAGGCTGATATTAACGCTGCTTATAGATATGAATTTCCTCATTCGTGTAAAGGATTGCATTTAAAGGGAATTAGTAAGACCTGAAAAAAAAAATATAGAGCAGGTGTTGCTGGCGCTGCAGTCCTCGAAGCCAGGGGGCTGATGCAAAAGATGAGGGAAAGGAACATCTGTGTCCCTGTGAAAACTAGTTGCTGATCCATCTTTCCAGGGTCCTGTGTTTAGCCTTAGCCAGTATTTTTCTGATAAAACTTTTTGCTTTATTTATGATGAGTAATTATCTTGGAAGGAATAAATTGCCAAGATACAAGCTCTTAATTTTTTCTAGTTATTTCTTGAAGTGAAGAAGAGATTTATAGTCTTTCTTAAATGATATTCCCCATCCTATTCTTAACGGTAGATAGGAGTAGGATTTAAAGGGAGAAATTAAATGTAGACGTCGTGAAAATCAGTTTTAAAGCATCTAAAGGTGCATCATGTGGCCATATGAACTTCTGTTCTTTAAAAAATACTCTTTTTATATCTGTCTACTTTTTCTGTATGCCTTATGTTTTCTCCTACTTTTTCCTGCCTTCTTTTGTACGTGTTTTTTGCTTATTTAGTTGCTCTTCAATCCCTTTTGTGTGCCATATCACTTTCATAAGTCAAGAAAGCAAACTGGTGCAAGTGAAGTAAAACATCCATTTATATAATGGCAACAAGTTTTCTTTCTTGCTCTTTATAAAACTTCTACAACTGCATTCTTTTTTTAATTATTATTAGCTAAGTGTGCAGAAAGTTAGCATACTTGTTGAATAAAATTAAATCCATAGGGATGCCATATCTTTTTATTCTTTTTACATTTTATCTGCCTGATTGCTTGTTGAATGTCTTAACAATTACATCTGTATTTAGGTCTGTATTGTGTTACTTTATAAATCCAAATGATGTTTACCTACAATTGGAATTCAAATTATCTGTGTTTTATTTAGCTTTTCTGTGCTTATGGCCTGAAACAAAGAATGAATACAGTGTGTTTCTATTTTTGAATGTTTTTTTAGTGTCGGATATATGATCTATAGTATTGTTTGTGTTCTCTTAAAGGTATTGCTATCAAAGAATCGGCAAAAGTGGTCGATCAAGCACAAAGGAGGGTTTTGAAAGGTGTTGATGATTTAGACTTCTTTATCGGGGATGAAGCAATAGAAAAACCAACTTATGCAACCAAGGTATAAAGAGAAACATTTAAAACAATTTTCCAATATTCTTTAGAAAGCATCAGCTATACAGTAAACAGCTGCTTAAGAATGCTTCTGAGTTAACTTTAATCTTGTTTTCTTATTAACTCTGTTTTAATGGAAAATAAGGTTTGTTGTTAGTTTTGTTGACCTTCAGGAGCCTGTGGGAATTTGGAAAGTGGTACATGTGTGTGTGTATATATATATATATATTTCTTTTGAAGTGAAGGGAGGCTGGGAGAGTGTTAAGCAGAAATATCACGTTCTTTAATGTTTCATGTCATCTTCTATCAGCAAAATCAGTCAGGATACTGGGATGGGGGAAACTTTGATTTATTACAACCATTCTGTTGTACTGAGAAAAGTGCAATGTATTGTCTCTGCTATTTAAGGTTGGAATCTGAATTTTGAATAGGTGTCAGATAAGAACAGGGAAAACCTAACACAAGGTTTCTTGCATATGTAGGTAATTTGAAAACAACAATCTTTTTTTTCCTCTTCTTTCTTTTGTTTCCAACTATGTTTTGATACTTTTCTGTAACAGTGGCCCATCCGCCATGGTATAGTTGAAGACTGGGACTTGATGGAGAGGTTTATGGAGCAAGTAATCTTTAAGTATCTAAGGGCAGAACCCGAGGATCATTATTTTCTTTTGGTAGGTAAAATTATGTCCTACTTCAGAAATTGCATATGACTAGTAAGAATGTTTGTGCTGATTTATGTAATAATTCTTAAATATGAATATGCTTATCTTAAAAACTAAAGTAAATATAAATTACCTGGAACTTTCCTGACCTGGCTTATCCCATCCAGGTTCTTTAACTTTCTAAAGATGTCAGTGTCTGAGCTGCAAACTTCTTTCTATTCTCTTCTCATTTCCCTCCAAATTGTGTCATCTTCATCACTATTTTCTATTACTTATCCACTGAATTCAATGATCAGGTTTACATTTTTGAGGCAAAAAAGTACGTGTGTATTTTGACTCTGCATAATTGCAATTATTTTGGGTTTTTTCAGTGCTGCCACCTGGATAATGTGCCTAGACAGTGAATTTTGTCTTTCATTTTCTGTGAAATCGAAAGGATTGATTGTCATATTTGGGCAGATTAGATCTGGATTAATATCAGTGTTGTTCTCAAGCATCTGCTATTCCTTAGTATTTTATTTTAAACATTGAAATAGGAAATTTGTTTTAGTGTGACATTTATATATCAAGTTTGGAATTAGAGGTGTTGGCCAAAGAACATCTAATGCAACCATCTTCTTGAGGCAGGTCTAGTTAGGTCCAGTTGCTCGAGGCTGTGTGCAGCCAAGCTGTGAATATCTCCAAGGGTTAAGGTGCCATAACAACTCTGGGTCTCTTTTCCAGTATTTGACCACCCTCATGTTACCTTTTTTCCCTCCTAATGCTTACTTAGGATTTCCCATGTTGCACTTGGTCTCTATAGCCCGTTGTCCGATCACCTTTGTGAAGAGTCTGGCTCCTTCTTTTTACCCTTCTATTACATAGTTGATGCAATGGAAGAGTGATAATTTTTTCTCAAATACTCTGTAGCACTATCCAAAATGCTCTTTCAGAGGAGAGACTTAATATTAAGTATATTTGTTATTTTAATGAAAATGATAGCATACTATCATAGTGTATTGTATGTTGTTGTTAGCTTCTCTCGTTGAGTACATTTCTACAGCTGATCATATCAACTTGTTTTATAGTTGATTGCCTTCTGAGGAAAACCAGGTTTTTTTCTTTAATGAATCACTGATAAAATTTTAAAGTAAGTGTCATTCTTTAAATGTGCTAAACTGCGTCCTTTGACATGTTTAGATTGATAGTCCTTGATTCTTTCAAGTGCAATCAAAAGTTGAAAGGAGCTAACCAACCCACAAAGGGGGCCTTGGATGTAAATTATTAAGCAGTAATTATTATAACATTTTTATTGCAGTTCTGTATTTCTGTTTTCACTCAAATCGTCATGTTTTTGCAATGCAGTCTGCGTAAGTTCTACTATTATCAGAGGAGCTTCTGGATTTTCTTAATTGCACCATTTGCCTTTAAAAGCACCCTTTGCACATTACTATTTTTATACACTATTGTTGTTGAATGACTAATCTTTCAAAACTGAAGATTTAATGTTATCTTTTATTTTGTTTAAAAGTCAAGTGTTTGATTTGAATGTAAGTAAAACTTGGGGTCTTTTTGTCTTGCAGACTGAGCCTCCGTTAAATACTCCAGAAAATAGAGAATATACTGCTGAAATCATGTTCGAGTCTTTCAATGTTCCAGGGCTATATATTGCTGTTCAGGTAAGGGCAGGGCTGTTGAAAGTTAGAGCTGCAGTATTGCTCCTTGAGCTAAAATTAATTTCACTATGAAAACTGTATGAGTGGTGTTTGGAGTACTTCTAGGTGCTTCTGGTTAGCAGTTTCACTCACCACTATGTGTTTTTGATATGCTTTGATTCTGTGGTCTGTTGGCTAGGGACTGTTCCTCTGTTACCGGTATAGAAGGCAGCCTCTAAGAAGTAGAATATAATAGCTGTTGCATCATAAATAATTAAAAAAAAGAAACCCCCCCAAAACAAACGAACACACCACATCATAATAAGGGTATTAGGCCAAGAATTGGATCCCTCTCAATATGAAGTAGCAAAAAAGATGTTTGATCATGGCTAAAAAAGTGTTGGGTGGGAGTCAAAAACTACATTTATGGACCCTCTTTTTCATAAGCTGTGTGTACACCTATATAAATACTACTAAATCAGTTCCCATGCTGTAAATTATCATGAGGGTGTCAGTCTGGGTGTTGTTGGGAGAGGTAGTGGAAGATGGGATCTGCAATGCAGTGCTGCTATTAAGATTTGGGTTTTGTGTATGTTTTTTTACAAGGCTGTCCTTGCCTTAGCTGCATCTTGGACGTCAAGGCAAGTAGGAGAACGAACACTGACTGGCACAGTTATAGACAGTGGTGATGGTGTCACTCATGTTATTCCTGTGGTAAGTATACATCAAAAATATAGAAACTATTTCACTGGAGAACAGCTTGTCCTGTGACTTTCCTGAAGTTACACCTACACAGACTGAACTATTGCTAGGAATCTTCAAAAATGTCAGATAATTGCCAGGGTTGTGGGTGTGGGTTTTGTTTATTTTGTAGTGCAGAAACTCTCGAAGAACTTCTCTGCACCCTGAATTTGTCAGGGCGTATTGCCTTTCAGTGACTTACCGTAAAAGGTGATTTGTCAAGGCCACGCTAAGGGATCAATGAAACTGTATTGCTTTAGCGTGTTTCCAGTTTGTTTTGCTGGTAAAAGCAAGTATGCTCTTTACAGTAGTCCAAAAAGTCTGGAATTTTTTTTGTTCAATTCAGTCAATTCATATATAAAAGAAAGAATACAGAACATTTGAGGGCAGATGTAGCATTGTTTACAATTTTTTTCCACCTGTTGACCAATGTTTAATAATATGCAATTGTGCATCAGTGATACAAGAAAAAAGTTCTGGCCTGACTGGAAAAAAACCCCTGAGGTTAATTAATGTTGAAAATCTCTTCTGATGTATCAAGTTGCTTGCTGAAAGTATGATCATATGATGTTTTATTAAATAATTAACATTTATAGCTGCAGTTTCTTAACTGTCAAATCACTGATTTTGCTGTAGGTGTGTATTTCCTTTCACAAAGCTACACGTTTGAAATTCTGTAATTGGAATACTTAATAGGATTATTATTACCAACCACTTGGAATAGGTACATCTCTGGCCATCTTTCCTTGGGAAGTTAAATGCATATCTACACACCAGATGCATTTTTCTTTTCAAAATGAAGTTAGATTGCAATTTTTAAGATTAAAATCTGTACAAAGCTTTATCATGCCACAGTAACCGCAGTTTTTAAAAATGAGTTGTTATACCAAATAGTAGCATTGGTGGTGATCAAACCTATGCTGTGATGTAGCAATTTCTTACTAATCTTGGTGGAATATAGTGGCTAAATCTTTGTTCAGACTGTTCATCCAAGATGGCATATTTTTAATAAGATGAAGGAAACAATTGACATTTCAAACATTCTATAGGTAAACTTCTTTAAATTGTACTTAGTAGTTCAAATTGTTGTTTAAAACAGTTGAACTTTTCCCGATTTGTGGGTTTGGTTTTTTTAATTGAAATAAAACTAGGTATTCTGTATCACTTGAAGCATTAAGCTCTTTTCCAGAATGATGTTTGCTTGCTTTCTGGAATTTTTAAACAAGTTGAACAAATTGACAGCAGTAGTGTACTGCTTTTGTAATAAAATAGATAAAAAGGAGGTAACAAACACTTATCTCTGTAGTGAAGCTAAGAATAGTGGTACATTTTTTTATGACTTTAATATTTTCTGTGTTAGAAAGAACTTTTTATATGAACATAAGGCCCATATAGAAAACTTTGAGGATTTCATATTAGTGCAATATTTTGACTTATCTTTTTGGATGTAGCAGGTCTGGTGGGGTTGAAGGACAGTCTTGAACATTTTTGGTTTCTGCGTTTAGACCAGATATTTTTAATGCCCTAATACTGGCTCCCAGGACAAGTGTGACTTAGAAGGGTAGACTGATGGATGAGTGTGGGCGAGTCTGATGTTCTAAGCAGTCTCAATTAATGTGCTGAAATGATGTATTTTCTCCCTGCTTTCAGAAAATTAATTTTGGTTCATGTGGATTGTAATGTCTTACATCAGTGGCTGTGACTGCAGAGCCACATCATTTATTCTAAAATAATATTTCACGATACAAGGTTCCTTGACCTTTTTGGTAAGGGTAACCTCATTTTGAAGAGAAAATAAAGGCCAAGGAATAGTGAGTATAGCTATTTGTCTGCCTTATGTACTAGTGACCTCTCTGTTCCTCCTAACCTTGTAAGAGTTATAAACCAATGCAAAGTGAAACACTTTAACAGGTGAAACAAGGCTACTGAAGAATTGGATTTCTGGTAATTAAATGAGCTAGTCTTAAAGGGCTTCAGTCTCATAATCATAGGTAGCGAATAGGAGTTTAGACTCCATGTCTTTTTCTCTTCATCCTAGGCTTTGGTGAAAGGAGTTCTTGTCAGTGTCTTTCTCCCAATTAATTTTATTTACAGGCTGAAGGATACGTGATTGGCAGCTGTATCAAACACATTCCAATTGCCGGGCGAGATATAACATACTTCATTCAGCAGTTGCTGAGGGAGCGAGAAGTAGGAATTCCTCCTGAACAATCCTTGGAAACAGCTAAAGCAGTGAAGGTAATGTGAACGTTCCAGATATTAAGGTTATGGTAGATCAGAGCTTGGTATCTATTTTTAAAAGATAATAATCTCTTAAGATCATTGTTCTTCCAAGTAATGGTGCTGTGTTTCTAAATAATATAAAAATGTCTAAATAGTATAATAACATGAAATGCCTTAAACTTAAGGTACACAGTTTGGTCATACTCATTGTGGCCTAGAATTTCACCCTTTACTTGTAGTCTCCCTTTCTCCTCCTCTCCCTTATTATTACTATTATTATTATTGTCATATTCAGTAGGAAATGTTCTTGGTGGGATGTGTAATGTAAAGAGGTGTAATTACGCTTTTATTCTTTCTGAATGCTGATATGTTCTTTTTGGTAGTACAAAGCTATTATGAAAGACATTCAGCTTAAAGTTCTCTTAAACCTTGTTTCTATGGCAATTCTTCAATATACTTTAGAACTCATTTCACTCCATCTTAGAAGTTTAGAGGAAAAATAGAAGAAAAGTAATTTAGCTCAGCAAGATATGCTGCTTTCAGTGCTGCACAGGAATGATTTGTAGTAGCAGAGCCATTATCTGACTGTATACAGTAAATGTCAGTTCAGCCATTTTTGAGCCCTATTCTGTGTCTGCCGATTTAAAACACTTACTCTTAAAAGTTTAAATTACTACATTTTTTGTTAAAGTTCATACCATCTTCTCTGCTATACTTAAGATACTTCTAACTGTACATATTCAATTTTCAGGAACGCTTTAGTTATGTTTGCCCTGACTTAGTAAAAGAATTTAACAAGTATGACACAGATGGTACAAAGTGGATTAAACAGTATACTGGAATTAATGCTATCTCAAAGAAAGAATTTACTATCGATGTGGGCTATGAGAGATTCCTGGGGCCAGAGATCTTCTTCCATCCTGAGGTAAGTGGGTTTGAATTACCTACACTTTCAGGTGTAGGTGCATTTTAGATGGTAGCATGTAAATAGTATTTGCAAACTTGTAAAGAAGTAGTTATCCCAACTTCATTTATCCTTATTTCTAAATAGGTACCAGCTATTGTAGTAAGTCAACGTGGTTTTGATTCCTGACTGCTAGTAATCTTTATACAAATTCAGGTTGATACCTAAACAAAGTACTATATTTGAAATTTTTGAAGTAAATGAATTACTAACCCCAGATTTTTTTCTTGCAATTCTTAATAGAATTTCCAGGTCTCACCATGTTGTACCCTGTTCTCTTAGCTGTCTGTTGAAAAGTCAACTTTCTAAATAAGCTGTTATTTTGCCTTTGTATCCTTAGTCTGTCTTCTACTGTTGGGAAAAATTAAAATGGAATAAAGCCTTCCCCCCTGCCCTTACTCTGTCTACATTCTGCTGTTGCAGGCTTTGTCATGTTACACTGGTTTGCTCTAGTGCTAAGCATCTTGGAAGGGCAGGTATTCTTTGACCTGTCAACAGTTAACAAAAACTAAGAGAATAGCTGGCAAAATAGATACTTTAGGTTCATTATTCTTTCAAACCTTTTATAAATGGCAGTAAAACCAGCTAACATAACTACTTCCAATGTTAGTTTTCATGACATCTCTAGTATAATAGGATGGTAATTCCCTTTTTCTCTTTCTTCCCTTTCCTTTGCAATATGTGGTCCTACGTGTTGACTCATCTTGATTTTATTCTTGATTGTAGTTTGCTAATCCAGACTTTACGCAACCAATCTCAGAAGTAGTAGATGAAGTTATTCAGAATTGTCCTATTGATGTTAGACGTCCTCTGTATAAGGTCAGTAACTATAATAAATTTTTTTTAATACTTGTCTTAGAAGGATTGCATTTCATACTGAAATATGTATTTGAAACTATTTAAAAAAAACAACAACCAACAACAAAATTAATCATTTTTCTAGAAATGAGTCCAATATGTAGATTGGTTTATGTTGTTCGCTTACACTTTTTCAGAATATGATGTTTCATTACTCAAACTCCTATTTAAAACAAAAAGAAATAAGGGAAACATAAATCTGAGTGAAGGAAGTGAAATGTACGAAGATATAAATGGGTTTTAAAGCACAGCCAATTTTAATGTGACAAGCTCTTTGTGAATTCATATTCTATCATGCTTAAGTGTTAGATAATTTAAAACTTAAAGCATACGTGCTAACTGTAGTTTTAAAAACTATATTTATTATTTAGAATTTAAGAAATGGATAAAGCTGAGCGCTTATTGTCAGACGTGGTTAATAATTTTTGTTACTCAAAACAGAATATTGTCCTCTCTGGAGGCTCAACCATGTTCAGGGACTTTGGTCGCCGTTTACAGCGAGACTTGAAAAGGACTGTTGACGCCAGACTGAAACTTAGTGAAGAACTTAGTGGTGGTAGACTGAAGGTTAGTTCTTGCAGCTAATGCATTTAACAAGCACGTTTCTGTCCCTTGTTACCTGGAAAATGTGAAAATGATGTATTGCAATGATGGGTTTTTTTGTTGAAATGTCTTTATTTTCATTTAGAGTTCTTACAGATATTGGAAAATATTTATATAATCCTTTCATTGTAGGAAGCTATAGTATTGTTTCCCCAGGTATGCACTTGAGCTGCGTGTCCCTTATTATTCAGCTAAATCAGTTGCATCTAATGAAAGGATGGGACTTATGCCTGTTACGTAAAAGCAGCTGGCCACTCCCCAGCTTTTCTTGTGCTTATTGATTAGTTGCAAATCATCATCCTCAGTCTTTTGAACATGAAAGATAATAAAAGAGATGGAGCAAGCTCATTGTTGAGCTACCTTGGGTAGTCAGAGGACTGAAGCACTCGTCTTCTGAAGAAAGGCTGAGGGAACTGGCTTGTTGAGAGAAGAGGAGGCTTTGGGAGTCCTAATAGCAGCCCCTCAGTATATGTGGGAAGATTGAGAAAGTGGGACTAGGCCCTTGACTGTACTCAAGTGGTGGGCATGTGAGAGACAGCAGATACAAATTGAAACAAAAGACATTCAGCTTGGATATAAGGAAAAACTTTTTCATTGTGAGGGTGATTGGGCATTGGAACAGGCTGCCCAGAGAGGTTGTGCAGTCTCCGTTCTTGAAGGCTTTTGAGATTTGGCTGGATAAAACTTCCTCCGATCTCATAGCTGACTTTCTGCTTTGAGCAGGAGGCTGTTAGAGACATTCTGAGGTCCTTTCCCACCAATATTGTCTTATAATCCTATGAAATGACTCTGTATTTCACTAAGCTGCATGATGCTTAAGTTATGTTCCTTCCACTTTTGACCTCTGATCGAACTTTTGCATTTTTTATGTTACGTTTTTTATGTTATGACTCTGCATACATAAAAGATACCATCAGAGATAAAAATTATTTTGTGGTTTTTTTCCTTTTAAGGCAAGATTGAAGTGATTTTCCTCATCTAGTTTTTAGTAGTAATCTAGCTAGATGAGCTCAAACAATCCTTAAAAAAACCCCTGTGTAGAGCTTCATAATATGCCATATACACAACTCTGAAATTTCAGCTGTATGCGGTTCTCTGATTCAAGTAACCTAGTCTATTCTCAGTTCTCCTTACTGGACTTCCACCACTTACTAAGGAAGCAGGATATGAATAAGGAAATCTGCTGCAATTCTTCCTTCTTCAGAGTACTAGGCATTGCAAGTAATCACTGGCTTGAATTTTGCAAATGATATTACAAATGATTTGAAATTGTTCAGGCTTCAGCAGGTTGTATTGGAGTAAACAAATTGCTCCTTTCTGAAACTTACGTATGCTGACATTTTTGTTAAGCACAAGTAAGGAATGAAGGTTTGTGTGGATATGGAGGGAAAGGGGCTAACTGGAACGACTGTTGTAGATATGAAAAGCATGATTGTGACTGTATTGGTCCTAGATAAACTCTCAGTCTGCCACAGGTGCTTTGTTAAAATAATGACATGAAACGTAGCTTTCTAAAGTGTTTGTTTTTAAAAGGGCTGAAGTAGTATGGGTCTGTTCCTACAACTGCATAAATAGTCCCTCAAGAAATTCAGGAGAAAATAGAATGTGGATAATTGGAGAGGAACACTGTAGTGGAGCTCTTGGGAGAAAACTGGTGTGAATGCAAGTATCTCTTAATGTCTGATAAAGTAGGTAACTGGCAATTTATAAGCGAGAACTATTTCTTAGTCTGGATTGTACAAGAGAAAATCTGATGCTGTAATTGTAAATTTACATACCCAGCATTTAAGAAAATAATAATTTGTGAAAAGTAAGCTTGGAGTATACACTGTTCTTAAAGATCTAATTTTTACCAGCAAAAGTGACTTCTAATGTATTCCTTTTGGATTTTTGTTTTTTCCCCTTTTATAGCCTAAGCCCATTGATGTACAAGTCATTACACACCATATGCAAAGATATGCTGTTTGGTTTGGAGGATCAATGCTGGCTTCCACAGTAAGTTAGCTATAAAGCTGGGCATGCTTTAGTCATTCTGGCTATGCTTTTGGAGTTCTCATCTCTCCTTCACTTTATATTAACTGTAGTTGCGGGATTTGTGATAGGCCTCAGGTAGGAAATATACCCTCCCCATCCCCTTTGAAGTTTTTGCATTAGACTTTAAAGATTTGAAAGAGCAAATGACTGCTGAATTACAGCTTTGTGAGGGTTGTTAAATAGTGCATTTTAGTTTTGTGATGAAATACATTGTTTGCATTGGTGTTCAGCCATGCATGAGGTAATACTAATTTCAGGACCTCCAAGTATTTGTTTTTTTTTCTTTTTCTATTTGCTACATAAATGCTGCTATTGTTAAAATAAGGTGTACATACCATTGACTAATCTTTTGTTTTTTCCTTCCCTTTACAGCCTGAATTCTACCAAGTATGCCATACCAAAAAAGATTATGAAGAGATTGGTCCTAGCATCTGTCGTCACAACCCTGTGTTTGGAGTCATGTCTTAAAGCTGACCTCAGAGGGGTCAGGGATAGGGAGGTGGGGAGGAAGAAGAGGAGTCTTTCTGATTACTTGTTTGTCTGATGGCTGGTATTAAGATAACAAACATGACTTGACAATAAGTAAAAGACCAAACACAATTAAGCAGGATTATTTTAATAAGTGTCTCAACATGCGGATGTAGTGGAAAGCCAAAATGATCACGTTTTTTCTTTAGATTGATTATTTGAACCTGTGCGTAACAAAACAAAAAAGTGGATTTTAGTTCTTTCTGTGCCCTGATATTTTGTATATTAATGAATTATCCAAGATTTGACGGGATTTGATGGTGTGTAGATAGTCAGCTCTCTAATGCTTCCGTTGAACCCTTTCATGGGTGCAATGCAGGAGCTTGTTTATATTTCATACTTTTTTATACTTTGAGGAAAAATATGAATTAAAGAAACTGTATTATTTGAGGAAAAAAAAAAATTACCAGTGACCAACTTGAAAGTAAATTTAAAAAACAAAAAAAAGTCATGACTCATGCAACTAGTTCTTGCAAATCATGACCAGTCTAAATCCTGGGTTCCATGCAACGCGAGTGCTTCTGGAACTAAGAAGCTAGTATCTTGGATTAACTGATGCCTGCTAGTGCTTTCTGATTACTTGGTGCATTTTCATACTATCTCTTGCTTAAAAAAAAAAAAAAGTAAAGACAAGACTGTTGGACCAGTATTGCAGTTCTGTAGTGTCATTTCTAATTAAACCAAATAATCAGGTTATCAAAATTGGTGTATTTAAAGCCTAACACCATTCCAATAAAGGCACAAAATTTCTTTTTATGTTTGTGTCAGACTTGTTAATCTTATTACATGGGAAGTCGTGAGCATGGGTTCCTACATATCCGCTGTGGCTTTTGAAGAGTAAGATTGGTCTGTAAGGTAGAGATCATTATGTGCATTGTGTAAACTGAAGTGTGAGCATTTTAGAACTGCAGTTTATATGTTCATCTAGATAGCACTTACCTATATAAACCTAACATCTCCATTGTTAGGTTTGTTAATCTACTTTGTTCTGTAACTTTTTTCCCACCACTTTCTTTTGAGTTGTGGCATACAGGAGACAGCACTGCATTTCAAATCTCTGTGGTTTTTCTGAGAGAAAATACCATGTAGATAAAAATAAAGTGAAAACAATCTCTTTCTCATTCTTTCTAGGAAGAGCGCTTCATCTATTGAGTGGAATTACTTACAATTTCTGTTAATATTTGACGAGAGAAACCTCTTCTTTAGACACTTCTGAACTCACAAATGTAGTTAAGGTTGTTTACATAGAAGACCACAAGAGGGAGATCTCTTGGCTTCTTCTGAGTTGTAAAGGTGCTGCAGAGTTTTTTTTTCAGAGAAACTTATCAATTGTCAGAGTTTCTAGTTGCTTCAAAGCATTATAGATGTGATTCCAAAACAAGGATAAATATGGGAAAGTATTTTTACAGCAGGCATTATAAAGCTTCACATGCTGGAATTGAGTAGAACTTTGGTACAAACAAGAAAATGTTAAATAATGGTATTACAAAACTATATTAGCAACATCTCCCTATCAGTGATACAGTTTTTTAGTTTTTCACGTAGTGACTTTTTTGAGTCAGAGCTGCTGACGGATTCATATGTAAGAAAGACTAGTAGGCAAATATGTGTAAAATAAAGAAGCTAACGTAAGCTGTGCTTTTCCAACGATCCTCTCGTTCTGCAACTGTGTCATACCCTAGTGACTGGATTTCTTGATGCACTGCACTGGCCTGAAGATAAGGCAAGGTTGTGTTTTTTCCCCCTCTAGAAACTAGAATCTTAAAAATTCACTTGAAAAAACTCAAAAAGTCTTGATATGTAGATACATAGCGTAGTGAGAAAATGTAAAGAAAAGGAGTGAATACCGGTTCCTGTCACACGCAGCTCTATGTAGATCTGTAGGCTTATGTGCAGAGATGCACAGAATGTATAGGCGTGGGGGGCATGCCTCTTAGCTGAAGGACAGGCCTGGTGTGTATTCACTGAAAGCTGTACTGCAGCTGGCCCTAGATGTGATCATAACTCTGGTTTGTGGATCTTCTGGAACCCAGATTGGGTGTGTTTCCCCCACTTCCTTTTGTTGTCGCGTTCAGGCCTCTGTTGCTGCACCTTGGAGGAGCTGAGGCAGTCAGGGAAAAGGCACCAGCCAAATGCAGTTGGTATGCGCGGAGCCCAGGGGCTGGGGGCTGGGGTGTAGGAGCTGAGTGAGTGGTCATGGATGATTTGGGGAGGAGCTGAGAGTCACTTGGGGTGAGACTCCCTTTAATCTAGTTTCCTACAGATCCTTTACAGGCTGTAAGTTGTTGAGGTGCCCTGGGCTTGGATGCTGGGTGGTTATGCTCTGCAAGAACAGCTGTCTGGATTAAAGAGTGGTGGCATCCAAATATCACAGAATGGTTTGGGTTGGAAGCGACCTTGAAGACCATCTAGTTCCAACCCCCTGCCATGGGCAGGGACACCTCCCACCAGCCCAGGCTGCTCCAAGCCCCATCCAGCCTGGCCCTGAGCACTGCCAGGGATGGGGCACCCACAGCTGCTCTGGGCAGCCTGTAAATATTCAGAATTCAGCTGTGCTTGGGTATGGTGGGTAACAGAGACAGGCAATTCTCATTTACTGTGTTTTGGCAGCTGAGCTCTTGCAGGAGAGGGGAGGGAGAATAGGAAAAAACAGGCTGCACTGCGAGGGGACCATGTCCAACAGATTTACTGCTTCAGGCAGCTCTGTTAGGTTGGTGTTTTACAGAAGTATGCACTGCCTCATGGTGGGGAGCCCTCCAGAGCTGGGCTGTATCTGGTGCAGTCATAACTGGGTTAGCAGATCGTTGCGGTAAGTCAAGGAAACAAGCCAGCTCATATATGAGCTCTTCAATGGGAGGACGAGTTGACATTTGAGCACTGTCAGTCTGAGAGTGGGAGTTCCTGCCATGTGTGAAATAAGATGGGGTTTGCATTCCAGCTGTATTCAATGGGGGAAGCTCAGGTACTACCAGAGTTTTCATCATGAATTTGGTATGTTCAGGAGTAAGGCCAGGAGATTGTTTTATTTCCTAGGTTGAGGGATCCCTGCTGCCAAAACTGAATAAAAACAGCTAAGCAGCTCAGGACAGTGTGGTTTTAGGCACCTTCTGCATCAAACTCTCAATCCTGTATACAGAACTAGAAATCTTATGCTCTGAAGAGAAGCTGTGCTGTCTCAGTGATGGACCTCAGTGCTTGGAAGAAGTGATATGCGTGACCTAAGTGCTGCTGAGCAGCCCGTATGTTGTCTGACTTGCTCAGGTGAAACATCTACAGTTTTATCCAGCTACCTGCATGTTAATGACAAAATCAGGGATGTCAGAGGTTAGTCTTTTGTTATACTTGTTTGTTCCAATATGTGTTCATCTTCCCATGGCTCCAAGAAAGTTGCTTCTACTAGTTGTTTATGTAGAAGAAAAAGAGGCGGAAAGTACCCATACCCTTATGCAACAGTTGTTTTCTTGTAGCTGTAATTTAAAATAATGTTAAGCTTCTCATACAATGAAATAAGAGGGAGTCTTGCAATGTGGTGGGGTTTGGTTTTTGTTTTTTTGGGGTTTTTTTTAATACTGTAGATACCATTTCAGAGGAGGTATAAAGCCATGGTGGATTTCTGGTGTGTTAGGGTACTAAAAAGTCTATGAGCAGCTCTTGGTAATGACTTGGACAGCATGACGTGCACTTGAACACACCAGGTACAATACTCGGCCTTGCATGCTGGGAATAACTCTCTGGGAATGGTTCACATCAGTGTTCTGCACCGGTAACACCAGGTCTGACTGAGCTGCTATTGCTGGTGAGGTGGTGGAAGGGTTGAGCAGCTTGAGGGTAGGTCATCCCAGGGATTGTGTAAAGCTAACACTGTACAGTGTGAATAAAAGGCAATTTCAGGAGAACCCTCTGCTCTCCTTAAGCTTGTGCCTGCCATTGTTGCTCTATGCTGGGTTGGGTTTAAAGCATCCAAGAGGTTAATTGCAAAGGCAAGTGTTTAAATAAAAAATAAACAAACAAAAGGTTAGAATTAAATGATACTTTTTCTTCTCCTAAGGCTCATTATTGGGCAGATTACATAAAGAAGGCAATTACAATTTGCACCCGTGTACAAATTTAGCTTCTTTTTTTCTCTGTTTAAAAAATCCCAGCATCCCAAGAATACATAAAATCCATTACCTGATCTCTCCATGTTTCTTTGAAATAAGTGAAATGGATAACCTGGCTGGGGATGGATGCAGCGCACAGCTGTAACTCCCTCCTCTCCCAGTGCCCAGCTGGGGCAGAGCTGTGGTGGTGGGACATGGTGGCCGAGTGAGCTGGAAGCATCCAAAACGTGTAAAAATGTGAAGTGGCAAAACCCCTGTGCTGGTGTCTCTTCTTAATCACCAAATATGCCATGCAGTTACTGTGCTTATTCTGTAATGGAGGATTTAAGAGGACTGATGGTAGGAAGCTACATTTGGCCTGTCTAGCAGCCTGGCTGACAGAGTCCCCTGGGAGGCTGCCCTGAAGGGCCAAGGGGTCCAGGAAGGCTG
>JAVJGI010000014.1:105388174-105401251 GCA_035590275.1 Ibycter americanus
AAAAAAAAAAAAAAAAAAAAAAAAAAAAAAAAAAGATTAATTTCCATAGCTATGACAATGCAAATAGAAACTATAAACCTACATCTATGCAAAACCTTGTCTTTCTCCACTCCACTCCCCGCTCCCCGCCCCGTATAATCAAAACTTAACACTTCACTGGTAGTGAATGCCCATTAATTTTTGGCAGATTTCACAGGCTGACTTCTGTTTCAGCAGGAGTGGCAATATTCCTTTTGACTATAGCATGGTTTAGATCAAGCACCCTTACCCAATTTACACCTAATGATTTTGCTTCTATTGTGTAAATAGGGCTCTGTTCAAAAGTGGTCTGTCATCTTAAAATTAGAGGAGAAATGATGCTGAGAATGGAGTTTTCTAGTTAAATAGGCATATCAGTAATACTGCTAGTATTGGGAGTGAGTCTGTTTTCTCAGTCTTGGAAAAAAAAGAACTAAATGAGTTATGATGTGAAAGCATTGGAAGAAAGTGAATTGGAATGAAAGTTAACTTTTCTCTCAGTTTTGAGATAGTCTGTCTATGCAAGACAGTTTTGGTAAAAACTTTTTTCCTGTGTCACAATTACTCTGGAGAAATTAAGGCAGTTACCTTGATTGTGTGAACCTTAAGATGTACAGATTCTAAAAATACTTTCTCTTTCTTTTTACAAATGATTCTTTTTTAATAGTGTAATTTTTAACTAGAAGATCTGTGTGATCTCTCTTTCATAGCATGTGTGTTCCATTTGCATGAATGTAAGAGGAATGAATGACTCTGGCTACTGTTATCCTTTGTTTCACAAGAAATAACATTTCTTCCTTAAGCAACTCCTGGTCACCTTTCTTACAGAGGTAAGGTTCCTTGGGAAAAAGTGAGAAAGATTATGAAAATTGGCAGCTAGTGACTCATACAATGTAAACAGAGAGTCTATTTGATTTAGTTTCTTTATCTATCGCAAAATATTTAACTGGAGATGTGAACAGGGACCTAAGGCATTTATAAAAAGACGAGTCTTTGAAACATCTTTAATATGCTCTTTGGAATTCTTAATTCTCTTCTGAAAAATGGTGTGAAGTCCCTATGCAAAAAAAAAAAAGAAAGAAACTTTGCCTTTTGTACTGTATTTCTACAGTGGTGTACTCTTATATCTAGCACCTTCTGAGACAGTAAGATAAAGTAAAGCTGCTTCTATAATTTCAGATAAGAATGGCTTTATATTTTATTTGATTTTAAAGCCTCTAAAATATTACTAAATAACAACAAATAACTTGGTAGGTGTTTACAACTCTTGCTGGTAGGTTTTGACTAATAGAGACCTTGTTAATGTTACTATGAAGTGCAGAATAGTAGGTATCAGGAGTTATGAAACTAATCCTACTTAAAATCCTATTTTAAATCATTTAAACATGATATCTGTCAAAAGGCACACTGTAATTGGTGGTAAATAATTTGCTGTGCAAAAGAGGGTCAAGTAATAGGTTATTCTTTGAATGATTCTTTGCATTATCTTTGTGATACATCTTACAAGCCCATTGTTTGCATCCTGTTAAAGTAGGGGATGTGGGTTATAAGTCTTTAAGGGATAAACAATTGAAATACATTTGTAAGATGTTTTAGTTGTTTCAGGAAGTCTGATCCATTCTTTGGTGAAGGAAAGCACCTTTTTGTAGCAGATTATTTCTGAAAACATTGCATACAAATTTATCATAATATGACACGTATGACATGTAGATCAAATCACTTTTGAGTTTATTGCAGTAGTGCCTAAAGATATGAATGAAAACTGAGGACATACTGCACTGATGAGTAAGCAAATAACAGAATAGTCCATATCCAAAACATTGCTGGCCCCAGTCTGTCCCCAGTCTGTCACTCACTTAAGTGCACTGTATTGGAATTAGGCACTGAGATTCCTTCAGTCTAGATATACACTTCCAGTATAAAAATCCAAAACTGACAAAGATAGAAAAGAAATAAAGGGAACTGATTTCCCAGGAATATGGAAGAAGATGAAAAATGGGCTTCTTTCCCGATGTACTGGCTGATAATTCCTTCCTGACAGGTAAGAATTTCTCCATGGAAAGGCAGTGAAATGACTGCAAGGAAAAGAGGGAAGATTCACATTGCTCACTTCTGAATACTTCATGTAGGCATTCAAACTAACCAGCTAGTTTTCCTAGGTTTTGTTGGTGGTGGTGGTTTTGGGTTTGGTGTTTTTTTTTTCCTGATCAGTATAGATTTTGTTTCAAGGAACTTAATTCAAAGTAGGAGACTAACCTTTTCAGTATTATCTAATTAATTTGGGCTCCAGAGCTGATGAAAGGACTCTTGGGACTGGCTTGGAGGCAATGACTTATTCTCCAGGCTGCTGAAATCAATGAGAATGAGATAGTATGTACCATACTTAGACATTTTGTGCATAAATTCTGTAGCATCTTTGGAGTAACATATGTCACATTCAACATCATGGTTGTTGCTGAGGGTCAGTTAAAGATTTGTGGAGACCTTCCCACTGTTCTGGCCAGGAGTTCCTCTCCCATGAAAACAAAATGTTACACTATCCAGATCTGAACTTTGAAAAATGTAAACATAATTGTTTAACAGACAATGTGTCGATTTTCTTATAGCAAGGAAGTGGGGGTGTGGGGATTAGAAAAGGCTTTCTGTTGCTTTTTATCTACTGTAGATTAAAAAGATGCCTAGATAATCTGAGAACAAAGTATCTTCTTCTGGTGTTTGTATTCCTTGCACTGAAGCAGTGAGAGCAATATAAACCACAAACACATTTACACATTTTGTAAGTTTTCAAGCTGAGCAGCAAAAATGCATTTCCAGCTAAAATGAACCAGTCGGTCAGGTGGAAAAAGCTTTTGGGTAGAAATTGACAGAAATGTCAGAAACCTATTAGCTTATTTGCCTACTAACTCTTCCCTCATGGACTGATAATGATAACTGAAAATAAAAACAGCAGACAGTGAAGTCTAGGGATGGCGATTTTACGTTTTGTCTGGCAGTATGCTGGCTGCTTAGGGGAGAATAATTTATATTTAAAACAGTGCAGATTATTTTTTCCTAAAAAAAAGGAGAGAAAATTGGAGGAATTGCTAGAGTAGCAAAAAAGACAAGCAGAAGCAGTCATCAGACTTCTTCACAAAGTGACATTTAACACCTCGCTGCTTTGTGGGAATGGTGCTGCTTTGGGCGTATAGGCTCCAGTTGCACTTAGAGTGGCTGGAATTCAGCAAGGCCAGCAAGCAAAGTAGGGCACCATCAATGCTGAGAACCACAGTCTGTATGTTGTCCCTCAAATATATTAGAGTGCCATATAGAATAGGTACGTAGCTCTTGTCAGGATTTATAACCATCTCAGTTTGCAAGCTTGCTGAATCAAAAAATAGAAGCAGAGTAGAATACTCCACTATATGACTCAGCCTACGACCTGTGCCATGAAGGCGGCATACGGCCAAAGTCTTCCAGACTTGTTTCTGTGGGTCAGTCTGTTGCTAGTTCCTCTAATAAGTAAAAACAGCCGAACTACAGCTTACCTAATACATAACTCTGTAATATTTTGTAACCGTGCTTGGTAAGGTATTTGCCACCTCTCAGAGTTGCTGATCTACTTATCTGTATTCTTTTTAACAAAATTCTTACTGTTTGACAAAGAGTGATAAATATTAAGCTCTAAGAACACATGATGTCATGTAAGATCTAAACTAAAAGTGCTTTACAATCACAATTCACATCAAGATACAGAACAGCAATCACTTCTATGACATAAAAATAAAACCACTGATAGTCATATACACAGGCAAGTCTGTAATCATAATCTGCATACTTTGCCTGAATGGATCAGGAAGTATTGCTCGTCTTCCTATGTAAGTTAGTAGATGTTTGACAGATCAGTATCTCCACTCATTTTTCTCTAGCATAACTCAGAGACATTGATGACGGTTTCTCTCAGAAACACCAGAGACTTGAGATAAATATACCTGTTTCTTTTCAATAGCTAGATGACACCACTGAGAGAAAAAGTGCCATGCATTGGATTAGATGTCAAGAGTTACCTTGTTGAAAAGTACATTTTAGAATTCCGTTCACTGATCATTACAGTTGGTAAACTGCCAGTACTCTTAATACAATCCAGATGCCAACAGGAGTCCTGGTCAGGCCTTGGAGAATTGTATGTGAAATCAGCCACCAACTTCCAAAGAAGACGTCTAGCTCTATTCAGGAGCACGCACAGATCCCTAGCATCTCTTTCGATGCCTTGTTCATCCTTTCTATTAGTCAAAATGCTGGTGACTTCTGCCTTTCCTAGCTCCCAGCAATGGTTTCCAGATCTGTTTTGATTACTGAATTATTGGCTATGAAAATGATTATAAATATGAAGAAGTAGTTCTACTTTATAAACAGGGAAGCTATGTGCCTTCTCAAGAGGCTTTAAGCTCTAAGTTGTGAGAAGGTTAAATCATTCACTGATACTCAGACAGCTTCCAAGATGAACTTAGAGAAGTAAGAACTGAGGAGTGCCTTTAATGCTGCAAAACCAGTAAGGGACCTATTAATCGCAGCTGTTTCTGTGAGAAGTGGAAAGTTTGAGTGGTATCTTGTACATGAACTTGAAATATCACAGCATCTTGCTCATGGCCGTGCTACAAAAAAAAAAAAAAAAAAAAAAAAAAAGTGTATATATTGCTGTTAAAAGAAATTCCAGATGATGTATTCCAAGGATACAGGACATTGTCTTTGCAGTCCCAATTTAATAAAGTTTCAGTTCCAAACCAATTTTTTTAAATGCAGGACTTAAAAGTGATCTCCTTTAGTATTTCTTCTGCCTTTCACTGGCAACCTATGCACCATGCTGGAAGTGTTGTATACAATGTCAAGATAAAGAGCTTTTTCTATATACTTCACAATGATTAGGCTAAGTGCCTAATGAAGGCTCTGGGAGCACGTACTTCAAAGCTAGCAGGCTAAAAGTTGCATGCTGCAGTGCTTAGATACTTTCGTGGATGTACCGTGAAGTTTAAGGCACAGAGCAGCATAAAATTCTGAGATCTGTTCTTGACCAAGGTTATAATCAACTGCGTGGGTTGGGAGAGTATGTCATTTTACTTTATAGGGTTTTAGACATTTTCTGGATTTGTTTTGTTCAATTCTGGTTTTTATTATTGTTCAGCACAACTCTGATCTTTATTAGACCATTCTGTTAAATTGTCTTTCTGAATTCCCTAGCTCTTAACAAACAACTGCCCTTCTTGAAATAGTTTTCCAGTGTTGTGGATATTGCATCTTCTCCCTGCTGTGTTGTATTGAATTGTTTTTTTGATTTACTAATGGTCCACATTAATTCAAAAACTCCCTTTGGTGTTAGTGGCTGGAATGAAGCAGCACACCAGCTGAGATATATCATTGTATATACACATACAAATATATATGTTTGAAATCCATGCTTTAAATCAATAAGGAGGCAGTAGAACTAAAGATGATGGTTATATAGCTTAGTACTGCACCATGATAAAAATAAGTCTTAAAAACATTTATTCCAATGTCAATCTATGATCTGAAGATGACTGTTTATTACTAACAGTACCTGATTACTCACTGTGAAGAAAGTACCTAAACAGATGCGGCCTACTAATATGAACAAGCAGAATCTGTATCAAAGTATAAGTTCAGCCTGTAATTATCCTTAATTCACATCTGTAAATAACTCTGATATCAGTGTCCTAGAAAGTGGCAGAGCTGGAGAACATGATTTCCTCTTTCTTCTCACTGCTCCAAGTTGGAAACAAAATACTGGTTAATTATACAGGCCTGACCCATTTACTGTACAAATTGATGCAATGGAAATCTCACAGTAGGTCTGCAGCTGGGGCCCTTTTCCCAAGTGTGTGCATAAGCACAGCATCTTCCTTCATGGAGACTCTCCCCAGGGCTTGGGAAAGGTCTGGTCTGATGGGCAGAAAAACCAACAGGCCTGGGAAAAATTTACCTTGACTCATCATGAACCTCCTGACCGTGCTCAAACACAAAAAAAAGGAAGTATAGAAAAGGTGAAAGGCAGGAAAAGCTATCCAGAAAGAATACAGACATATTGTTTGGACATGTAGCTATGACACTGTGAAGACCACAGCTCTGCTGGGCATGATACTGGTGAATGAAGTGCATGGCAACAAAAAAAATTTTCTTCAGTTATGTTAGCAGCAAATGTGTGGGTGTACAGAAGAATGAGGACAAGGAAAAGTTTAAGGTATCTTTTTTTCCTTTCTCTTTACAGTTAGGTTTTACTCTCAGGTTCCCTGGTCCCTGTCCTTAGTTGCAAAGCCTGGGAGAATGAGGTGCTGCCCGAGATATAAGGAGATTGATTAGGGGCCCCATAGGCAAACCAGGCATAGGTCACTGGATGGAATGCATTGAAGGGTGCAGAGGGAGCTCACCAACAAGATTGCAAGGCCCTCCTCTGCCATCTTTGAAAAGTAGTGGCATAAGTCACCATGAACTTATCAAAGACAAATCACACATAACCAACATGCTAGTCACCTGTGATGAAGTGAGTAGTTGTCACAACACTAGCAGGCTGCAACAAGACTTTTACCATCCCATGCCAGCCCTCTCATGCATCAGCACTGCCATCAGTCTCACACAGGGTTTCAAAGGTTCATCTATTGTTCATGCTGTTTCTTCTTCCTCTTCAGGCCAGTCCACCCTGCTTCTTGCCTCTGCTGCATCCAGGTTCTTCCTTCTCCTGGCTCCTCTCCCAGCCAGCCTCCCCTCATCCAGGCCCCCTTCTACTTCCTCCAGGGCCTCTCCTTGTCTCTCCTACATCCAGGGCTCCTCTTCATCAGGCTCCTCAGTGCTATTTAGCTACTTATTGGGAACAACCCACAGCTGCACATTATCCATGTCAGCCAACCCACAGCCCCTGAAGCAAGCCCACAGCTGTATATCATCAATGTTAATCAACCCACCTTCACTCCTTTACAATTCCTTTACAAGTAGTTAGATAGAAAAGAGTATTGTGCATCATTTTCCCTGACTTCAGTAAAGTGACACTGTCTCCCACAGCATCCTTGTAGCCAAGCTGGGCAGGTAAGGACTAGATGAATGGATTGCAAGTTAGTTGGAAAAATGGCCAGACCATTGGGCTCAATTGTCTGTGGTAAGCAGCTTGAAGTCCCACTGGCAGATGGTTAAGAGTAACATTTTTCAGGATTTAATACAGTGGCCACTGTTGTTTATTGCTGTTGATCTGGACGATGAGATGCAGTGCATCTTTGAAGATTCACAGACAATATCAAACAGGGGTGTGAGTTAGCAGTTGATGTACTGGAGGGCAGGGATGCCATTCAAAGTGGCCTTGACAGGATCCAGGAATTTGTTGATGGAAACCTTTGTGAAGTTCAACAAAGGCAAATTAACAGCCCTCATCTGGAATGGAATAACCCCATGCACCAGTAAAGGCTGAGGGACAAGCAGTTTTGCAGAGCAGGACCTGGTTGTTTTGGTGTGTTACTAAGAAAATGGCTGAAAGGTCAAGGGAAATGACTAATCCCCTCTACCTGGCACATATGATATTGCATTTGGAGTACCATGTCCAGTTCATGCCTCCCCAGCGCAGGAGAGAGTATGACAAACTGAAGAATGTCCAGTGGAGGGCCACAGAGATGCCTGAGGGATGGAGCACATAGTATTCAAAGGAACTCTGGGACAGCTGGGCTTTCAAACCAAGGAAAAGATGGCTGAGAGGGGCCTTGCTGCTGTCCTAGCTGCCTAGTGGAATATTACAGCAAAGATGAAGCCAGACACCTCCCAGAGGTTCACAAAAGCTGAAAGGCACAAGCTGGACATGAAAAATTCCAGGTAGGTATGAGGAACCTTTTTTCCAGTCTGAGGCACAGGGTGCCCAAAGGTGCTGTGAGCCCTCTGTCATTCAATATTCAGAATTCAGCTGGACAAGACAACCTAGAGCAACCTGCTCTGAGTTTGTAGTTGACCCTGCTTTGAGCAGAAGGTAGGAGCAGATGGCCTTCACAGGTCCTCCCCAACCTAAATCACTCAGTAATTTTAAGACATCAACCTTTATGTTCACTCCTACTGAATGATTCTCCTAAAGATGCTTTCTCCATTTACAAAAATCTGGCAAATATAACATAGGAGGCACAAATGAAAGGGATTTATGGCTTGAAGGGATCAGGCACATGATTTATCTATTTTATTTATATATTTATATATTACTATCCAGGCAAGAAACCTGGTTTCTGACTGATCTGAAGCAACATTTCATCAACTATTTTGAAAGTGAATTACTTTTCAGGTAAGTATTAAAAGTTTATTGGCCTATGGATGGGATCAGAACCATTTATAAGGAGACGCGAGACTCACCTCTTAGGCAAAAGCTGCTTTTGTGTCTCAAATTAGCATTAAAAAGCATTAATAAGCAAAAGATTTTCTGCAACAAAGGCTGGGAAAACTTAAAATTTTGAGTCTAAACTAACAGCCTTAGTTAGTGCACAAATGTGCTCTATTTTTGTCTTTTTAGACATATATCTTTCTTCACTGTTTTCTTTTGCTTGTTCTAGATCTCTGATTGTTCTCCATTTTGGTTTCTCTCCATTCCATTTCAGAGAGCCCAACCCTACTCAGACCTTACAATGATGGGAATAGCTTAACCCCAAACTCTGGATCTGCTGCAGAGGCCAGACTAAAAAATCCAAAATAATCCAGAAGTCTATATAATCCTGAGTCTTGTAATATCTTAGAGGTCATTTGTGAATATAACTATTAGGTTTTAATTCAATCTTCAATGAATTAGTGGATTATATAATTGATACATTTGAAATTACTTGGGGATTTTTTTTCCCCAAAATGGTTCACCATACAGATCCAATGATTACTTTACAAAAATGACAAAAGTCAGTTAAATTAAAGTTCTTTTTTGTGCAATTTTTTTCCATTTTACATCACCACAGCTAAGAATGGGAAATATCAGTAAAAAGGTCAACTTATGTTTTTAATTATGAAAACAGAGGAATCTGCCCCTCATACAGTTTAGAAACTGCTATATCTACTTATATTTTAGCCAACTATCTCTGTTAATAAAGATAACTTGTTCAAATAAAAATACTCTTTAATTATGGATGGGATGCACCATAGTCCTGAAAACTATTTCAGCATGCTTTAACCTTGAAGATTTCGCAGGGATGCTCTTGCTATGAAAGCACTGAGTAAATTTAACCTTGCTATTGCAACAGAGCATTGGGTGTGTATGATGTGAATTAGCACATTCTGGTACATTGTTGCTCCCCTATAATGTAAGAAAAAGACACAACTATGTAGCAAAATTGTTTTATTAAAATAACTGATTGCATAATGATACAGTACTTCATAATAGACTTTTTTGTCTTTATGCTTGAATAAATACAAATTAGATGATAACACTTTATTTTAATGATACACTGATTAATACTGAATTACAATAAAACCTCTATGAAAGTGCATATGACATTTCCATTAATAGCAATTGAATTTGTTATTATTACTGTTATTATAATGAACAGCAAATCAAATTACTAGTGATAGAACACCTAAATTATGTTGCTGCTGTTTCAGGAAAAATATAATTTTAGCTCTCAAAACTTACCCTATTCCCACCCTAGGAACATTTCTGTATGAATTATTATGCTTGAATAACCAGAAATATTAAAAACAGAATGTTGTATGATCATCGTATCTTTTAATCCTTACTTTTAAGAAGTCACTTACATGATTTTATCAACACAATTTCATCATATTAATTGGTGAATGCAGAGAATTATGATGAAGTCTATAAAATTCTTTAGTAAAATGTAACTTCTGAGTGGTGAGATATTTGACCAGCAACAGATCTGTTTCAAAGACTTTTCTACAGTCATACATTTAATTTTGGTTATTGCAAGTGACAGCCACAGTGTGAGATAAAGTAAAAAAGTTTTGTTTTCTCAGAATGCAGACTCAACTAAACATTTAGAAATATCTCACACTAAAATATCTTTGAGCTATCTATGTAGCGTACATTTCTAGTAATGAACTCTTTAGTGTTCCTTGGTGATACCCTGAATATCCTTCTCATGATTCATATCAAAAGTTTGCTCATTATCCTTTTTATTTCCTTTTCACCGGTGGTGGTAGGAGATTATTTCCATATTCCAATGCAGATTTAATTCAAGCAGTTGCAGACATTCAGGATAAAATTTCATTCCATCCCATAAATACATATACAATGTACAAATAAATAGATTCTTTTTCAAACGCACCTATACAATGTTGTTGCAACATGTTAACATACCTGTGACACAACACATGCTAAATTATTGGCTATATAAACATCTATGCTGTTGCAGTCACTCTAAGGAAATAAAAGGTAATTTGTACTAAAGCTTAGGTTCTGAAAATTAACTTGGCAGACTGACTGCATAAACTACAGTATTCTGGAAATAGGGATTCGAACCCCAAATCTTTTAAAATTCTGCTTTATATACATCTTCTACAATCTTAGACCAAGGTGATCTTAAAAGATCCACAATTTGAAAGATTTTGCATGCTTAGAGGCTCTTCAAGGGCATCTTTTGGAGCATTTTATTCAAATGGCATTTATCCATTTCTCTGAAAGTGAAACTCAGACTAAACAAACAACAGGTGAATGACTGCCATTCATTTCAAATGCAAAAGAATTTCAAAAGCCCATTTCAAGGATTAGCATGTGGGGAACACACAGCAGTTTGCCCCTTCCCTGAAATGGAATGTTTCTTTCATAAGTCACCTGGTAGGTACAAGTTTTGATTTCAAAATATTCCCTAAAAACCCACTGCAAACATTACTTGCACTAACTGCAATCATTTCAGTCTGTGAAACAGTGGGGAAATGTGGTCATCTCACCACTGTACAATCTGCAGAGATTTCATTTGGAAGGAGTCCTGTCGAGGTGGTGGTGGTTTCTTTCTTTAATAGCTGCATGAGGCAGAGTCAAGCGAAGTCTGTTTAGTACTGACCTATCAGGAGAAGGCAAATCTCATTTGAAGGGTCAGAGTTCTCCAAGAAAATTGGAGCTGAATTGATCATACCTCTAGTTAAACTTCCTGCCATTCAAGCACAGATAGAACTTAATTTTTGGCTTTAGTTTACTGACACGACACCTTTTTTCTTTTTTTTTTTTTTCACTTTGCTAAAAACATAAATGATTTGTGCTTGTCATTGGGAAGCTAAATTGAAAACTATTATAGAGAAACTAAAATACAGAGGTCTCAAATAGGCTTTTTAAGAACAAACAACTTAAAATATGCTCATACATTCCTGAATCAAATAATAAGAGCACATCATATTCATTTGCAGAAGAAACAACATTCTGTTTATCCCTGGTCCTTCAGAGAGAGGACTGTTGCATATTTATAGCATACTTCCAGATTACAATTAGCACTTGCTTAGTGATTGAACGTGAGCTTGCAAGATTGTGAAGTGATCCAAATTGAAGTGAAATGCGTATAGGAAAATCATTTATTATAAACATATGATTTTAAAGGACACTTTAAGGAATTACATACTTGCCTTGCTGCTAATCTCTGTCTCTGTTCGGGCCATTGTCTTCACGGTTTTCCTATTTATTAAAGAAGAATCATGGTTTTGAACAACTTTCTGCCAACTGTTGCAGTTTAACAGTGAAAGATGTTTAGTAAATCTTGGGAATTGTGTGTTATTGCTGATAGTTGTGATGAACACCTAAGACCAGTGCCAGTCATGGGTGATTTTGTTATATACCTCTATTTTTGTTTATATTGAAAGGGTTTTTTTCTGGATTTTTTTTTTTTCTTTTTTTCTGTTGTTTGCTTTTCCCAGATGAATACAAGGTAAACTGACTGAATTTAATTGCCAAAAAGGAAGCGCTTAGAAAAAAAAAAGAAAAAGTAATAGAATAAAGCTTTTCTAGAAAAAAAAAAATCCTAACATGAACTGACTACTTGTTGTGTTAGGAACAGAGTTCATGGCAGTAAAGAATTTCATTTTTGGTTGTTGTCTATCTACTGACATTATTGACACTAAAGAACTTTTAGCAAATGAAGTACAGCTTGTGTTTTCAGCAATAAAATTATTTCCAAGTGTGAATAGTGACATTTTCTCTTTATTGATAATTGTCATCAGAAAAACATGCCAAGATAAAGTTCAGCTGAAAATGTAGGCTTTAGACACACATATGACTTCAAAATGTTAAATGTACTGAAATACCTCCAGATTAACATATTCTGCCTCTTTACTAAATTTATACATTGGAAGAATACTTGCCAGTAATAACACAGACATTATAATGTTGGGTGGGGGTTTTTTTGTGTTTTTTTTTTTATTCCCCTAATGAAGGAAGTATTTTCTGGGCTTCCATTAAATAGTCTTTGATGGCAGTGGATAGATTTCCTTTTACAGGAATTTGAGTTGCCTGCAGAGCAGGTAACAGAATTCTACAGCTAAATAAATAAAGTGGAACACTAAATAAAAAGTGGAAAGTTTCTGCATATGGAAAAATGACATTGAAGGTAGAGTTTACTAAACTATATAGGGCCAGATCTGAACAGTTATTGTCACTATATACATCTGAAGTTCACGACTGCTGTTTCAAACAGTATTGTTCTGGTTTATTATTCACCAATTTTAACCAATGAATCAAAGTTACTAAGACAAGACCCTACAGTACTTAAAGGTATGTATTTAAAGTATAATACAGTCACTTTCAAACCTTTCTAATGCAGACTGAAAATGCAGTTTGAAAATGCCATGTATGCATATTGTGTAGCATATATCAGTTTGTTTTCTTCATCCCTTTTCATAAAACCCTTAAAAATATTGTCTTAGCTCTATAGGTCTTGAATAAAAGTGACAATTTTCTGTAAAAAAGCTCCATTAAGTGTATCATAAAGAATTCTCTATAGTAAACCACAAAAAAAACCCCAAACAAACAGATGCCTTTGGATTGGCAGAATGTAGAGGGTTAATCAACATTGATAATATACAGTTGTGGGCTTGCTTCTGGGGCGGTGGGTTGGCTGATGTGGATAA
>JAVJGI010000014.1:105408060-105419735 GCA_035590275.1 Ibycter americanus
GATACTGCCAGAATACAGCTAGTATGCAGAAATTATTATCTTTTTTTTTTTTTTTTTTTTTTTTTTGCAGTCTTCTAGGATCACCTCTAGTGATGACACTGACTTCCTTCAGTGGAAATGCTTTTCAATCAAAATGAAGAGATTTTTTAAGAAATGGAGTGTCAAGCTGTGCTTTAAAAAACATAAGTCAAATTTGCTGCTGGGTCAACTTCAGGTTTCATAAATGATGATGGAACCTGGGGTTGAAATTGAAGTGATTGCAAATATGCTTTAGAGGCAGAAGTAAAAGCAAAAGAGAAAGGACAGAAAAAGGTAAAAGATACAATCAGAAAGTTAGTAGTGACAAAAAAAACAACACCAAAACACAAAGAAACAAAAAACCCCAACACAAAAGAACACACAGAAAGAAAAATATGAAACCAGTACTTGACTTCAAACTCCTGCAGGCAATTCCATAGTGACATGCTTTTTTCACTACTAATGTCTGAGTTTATGATGTCTGCAAGGGTTCAAATTTCAATAAAATTCCCTCCACAGACAGAAACTAGCTTTTAAATTCATGTTTTCTATATGCTAAAAACCTCCTACAAAGTGGAAACTGAAATGTTTTGCTGTTAGCAACTGAATATATTCTCTTTCAAACACACTTATGCCTCACTCCTCTTACTTTCCATGTTTTCTTTCTTTTGCTTGCTTAGGCATTGGGCAGTGAGAAAATATTCTGTTTACTTTATTAAAATAAGGGCAGAAAGAGGGGCTAAATTACACATTCTGTCTCCAAGCTATCAGAAGATATCCAGTGGCTTGCTCCAATTCCTTGGTTTTACTCCTTTTATTTCTAACTTTGTAATATTCCAACAACCTAATGTCTGTAGCATAGAAGGAAAAGATGAACACAACTTTCTGGGGTGAGGCTTTGTGTTGGGTAGTGTTGGAAAACCAAAAGAGAGGTTATGAAGCATAGACCTTTCCTTTTAAAAGCAAGACAGGGAAAGTGAATCAAGAGCTCTCCAGAATTCAATTCTCTCACCTGAGTGAACAGACAGCTGCTGCCACACCATGCTGAACTGGCAAGCGCTTTCTTAATTACTCAGCCCTTCCAGAAGGCAACACTTCAGTGGTGATGAAGAGGCACAATTTCCAGAGCTCCAGTGGGAATTGTTTTCAGCTCCTCAGAAGATTTATAGAAAGCGTTCTACTAACATTAGACTATATATAAGAAACATTTTCTTGTCTGAATGTATGTAGAACCATTAAAAAGTCAACTTTCACAATTTCATCTCACTGTTGCTAGAAATATCTCATCTCAGAAGTGTATGGAGTACATGGAATAGTATATACCCCTAGTCCTCTTGCAGATTTCTGTATGACAAACTTTAATCCTACTAACAGTATGTTGATTTCTCTTGACTACTTTGCATAGAAGATGCCTGAAGGCTTTAAGCTGCTTGAAGGTCACAGGGTGGCAACAACAACAACAAATAATCTCCATTGCTTAAATAAGCCATCTGAAAGGATGTTTTTATGTAGATTTGTACAGTTTTGTGTGCAGAACTAAATAGTTCTTTGATAAAATGAAGCAAATCTCTGAATGTAGACCTTTAGCAGGAAGTCTAAAAAAACATCATCTCTTTCCCCTACACTCAGCAGATATCCACAATAAGATCTCAGTTTCCAACTTTGCCTGCCCTGAGGAAGTGCTGGAATTTGTTTCAAATATTTCCAATGATCAGCCCCTCAGTATTTAAGTATCATGACTTACAGAGGCTTTTTTCATCTGGAGGCTGTAAACCTTTTTATAAATACTACTAAAAAGATAAAAAACAACATTTTTGGAGCAAGGAGAGCAACTGATTTTCCTCAGTTTTCTGGATTAATGTGAAAGAACAAGTGTTGGAATAAGCCCCTATCCTAAATATTAAAGACATACATTCCTTGTCCATAATACTGTACCTTAATATAGGCCAATTTGCTAACGGAGTTCATTATTATTTTTATCTCTCCAAGTCATTGAAAAAAAGAAAAATCTTCCTTTTTAGAAAAGGACGTGTTTAAATTCTTCCTGTACAAAAAATTTTCTAAAACTTAGTTTTAGGAAAACGATGGGGAATACAGCTACATTTCCTAAAATTCAGTGAATAATCTTCCTTACATTTTTTTTTATTATTATTTTAGGGAGAAACAAGGTTTAGTCAACTTGAAAGGTAATTTCCATAATATATATGTTTCCCCTTTGCTTATTTTTATTATTGGTTTCTATTCATCACTTAGATAAGAGAAATACGAACATATCAATTAGTCTATAAATTTTTTTTCTAAAGAATTCAGAAACAATTTTCATTCTTTTGCTTCCTTCATTATTATACTCTTACTGATAGTAAATCTTACTTTTCAGTTGGCTTAGTGACTAGATATTATGAACTTCCAGTGACTTCTGAGTATGTTTTTAATATTTGAAATGAAAGGGAGCCACTGCCCAGGGGCTTCTGTGAGTTGTGTGTTAATGTCACGTGAAGCGGGGAGGGGGGAGATTTTCTCAGCCCCTAGTGTTTGGTCTGTCTATGGGTGTCCCAGGAAATGTGAGATTCTTGTGCCCAACCAGTCTGTCAGTGTCCCGTTGCAGGGACCCTTCACTGAACAGTCCCGCCGGATCAGAGGGTGATTCGACTGACTTGCTCAGGGAAACATGGCAATAGCATCAGGGGGACCCCTCAGTGAGTCTACCCACTTTATTCAAATATGTTACCTGCTGCCGGCGACTGCCAGGGCCCACAAAGGACTAACACTAACAGTTTATGGAATAACACTCTTTATTAATGTAAAATCATGAAAAATTAAGGTTTGTGATTGCCGGTGACTGTCTGCAAAAACAAGCTTGAAGTGATATACAACTGAACTATAATCACTACTAACAGCTAGTGTGAGTTAGTTATTTAGTGCCCATAAGACAAAATTCTTACCCAGTAGGTGTCCCTATGGGGCAGAAGACAGGTTCAGCCTGTCGACTTATCCCAGAAGTTAGGATGGAGTCTTCCCTGACTTCTCCCCTCATCTGTCCACTTTTTATACTTCATAGCATATTGAATTTATTTAATACATTCATTCATCATACACAGTATCGGTTACAAGTTTCTCGCTTCTAATGTAAATTAGCACACATCCTCAGCACTACTGAAGTTCTCAACTACACATGCTCCTCAAGTGGGGTTTTGCCCTCTGTTGGGGGACTATTTGAGTTGGAAGTCACTATCTCCCACTATCACAATTATCTTTGTCCTGAACTAATTTTCTGCTGATGTCAGTGGACTGCAACATGTTGTGTTCCTGTTTCCTCTCATAGCCAGAACTTCCCTCACTTGAAGGCTTCTTTCTGCATAACTTAAATGATGTTCTTGTCACTATCTGTTCTTTGTTTCTCATCCTTTCTAAGATTTTAGAGACTGAGTCAACTTGACCTAGTTTTGAGAACACTAAATCAGAATTGGGTAATCTGGGAGTTTAGACAACAATTTTACTCCTTTGGCCTTATTTCAGTTCAGGACTACTCTATTTCCATCACACTTAGGTGGAGCTTGAGTCACTCTAGTCACACATATTGTTGTTACTGACGGGCATCACATGCCCAGTGAGGTGCGGTAGTACCTTGCAGGCAGGTAACTTTGAGATGCAGGTGTGCGTTAGTATCGTAATGAGATTATTTCATCTGAGGAAAGTCATTTCACCAGAATGTTTGGCTCAGCCACGGACATCTCATAGATTCTTCATGTGACAGCTGCTGTGCAGCTTATCAGCTGTGTGGTGCCATCAAGTTTCTGTTCCTGCAGGGAGCATGACAGAGCCTGGCCGTGGTGTCTCCGCTCCTCTCCATCCTCTTTTACTCTTATCAGCATGTGCTGAGATGGCAGGATATGTTGCTTAGGGAACTGTGGTGATATAGGTTCTATACATGCCAACCATACTGAAAGCAATAGCTGTGTTTTAGCCTAAAAAAAACACCAAAATTTTCTGTAATACTACGCTTCTATTAGGTCCCAGTTTTCTCTAATTCCCCTCACAAAGTGATTTTTCCACAGTTAACTACCCATATGAAAAGTTTGCTAAAACATTGCATATAATTTCATGTTGGCTCTATCGTAAGAGAAAAACAGAATACCAATTTATTCCTCAACTTGTGAAACAAAGCAATATGTACAGAAACTGAATTACATGAATTGGATTTTGGTGTCTCTCTTTACTGATAAGAAATTGCCTGCTAAGAATGAGTGAAACATTTTGGTGTGTATTACATCATTCTGAATGAGAGTTTAAATACTGCTGAAATAAATAACCTCATCGCTTTTGAATACTGGGATAAAATTGATTATGAAAGGAAAAGACAAATGTAGGCTGAATTTGCAGAAGCAAAAATTAAAATATTTTACCAATACCTATTTAAAAATATATTATTTAACCAAGAAAAAAAGAGGCTGTTTAATAGCCTAATTCACTTTACAAGGATTTTATTTTTTAGGTTCAGTAGTGTTATTGTTTCACAGTTTTTCTCACTTTGTTCTGTTTCAGTTGTGTGGATACTGCCTAGCAGATACAAATGTGTTTGTAGTGAAATCATACCTCTCCCCATCTTTTCCTCTCTTCTCTAACACAGAGAGATTGCTCAAATCTTTTCATGCACTGCCCGAAGACTATGTATCCAACTTATATGCTCCAAAAATGAATCCCACTCAACCTCTTCGTTTATTTTCACTGCTTTCCTTTATTCATTCTGTCTGTGGTCCTGATATATGTCATATTCCATTTTTATGCCACAGTAACACCAGTAAATCAACGGTTCATTTCTATTCTGAAGATTTCCTCTTTTCTATCACAAGAAAGATAAGCTACAGTAACTGCTTGTCACCTAAATATCTTAGAATAACATCAGTTTCTATCAAATGAACAAAGTATGTTGCTATATTGTGTTTCCTTTACTATATTGTTTAAATTTAGAATGCCAATTAGTGCAGTCCATTTTAAAATACACCACAGTAAAAAAATGTTATTTTATTTATTTATATATAAAAATATTTGTACCATCTTCAACAAAATTTAGACTGGAAAAGACAGTGAAAGATTAATTATATTGTATTCCGCTGTCATCAAACCAAATAACTAGTTCTTAATATTCTTCTGTACATATAAACAGTGCACATACATCTACTGATGAATTTCTATTATCATCATTAGGAAGTGTAAAGCAATCCAAACAAAAGCAAACACTTATGATTTAGTGAGTTGTAAACACCACAGATTTTCTAAACAAAAACACAAAACCGCCCCAAAAATCAACAACCAACCCAACAACATCTTTTAATGCTTCAAATGAAAATTGTTAATGGTTTTATGGTGTGGAGAAATTTTAACAGAAGCAGAATCCATTTTTAAAGTTGTGTAATATTTATTCGATCTTCTCGTTGAAATAGCATTGCAGATCATGTTTTACTGAAGAAAAATAATTTCCAAGTTGAGTATAGGGTGACATGTAAATGCATCTGCTTTATTATTTATAGTACGTAAGAAATGGTTTGGGCTTACAATTGTACCATCTTTTTAGTCTGGGCTTCTCAAATTCATCTTATATTCTCTTGCGGAAAGGTACCTGAATCTCAAAAAAATCCCACCAATGCACTTAGAGAGGTGAATACATTTAAAAGACATAATATTTGACTGTGTTTGAAGGTTTAGATGATGCAGATGCAGTCTGCAGTGAGGATAGGAACCAAACTCAAGAATACATTGGTGTTGCAGCACTACAAAACTAGCCAGCTGCAACAAAGCTTTCCCACACCAGCCTCCAAAAGTTCATCTACTGTCCATGCTGTTTCTTCATCCTCTTCAGGCCAGTCTACCCTGCTTCTTGCCTCTGCTGTGTCTGGGTTCCTGGCTTCTCCTCCAGCCAGCCTCTCCTTATCCAGGTACCCTTCTTCTCTCAGCTTCTCCTGGGGCCTCTCCTACATCCCTAGGTTCTTCTTCATCCAGTCTCCTCTCTTCACCTGGTGCTCCTCTTCCACCAGTGTTCCTTCTCTTTCAGGCTTCTCAGTGCTATTTAGCTACTTAGCAGGAGCAAGCCACAGCTGTACATTATCCACATCAGCCAATCCACTGCCCTGAAGCAAGCCCACAACTGTATATTATCAATGTTAATTAACCCTCTACAGTTCCTCTACACTGTGGGACTGAGTTTTATGTAGTGGAAGTCACACTTGCACCTCCTACTTCTACACATCGCCTGCATAGAAGTGATCTGGCTGTGGTTCTGAGGCCCTGTGATACGTCAGCATGACACTGAGCTCAATACTCTTCTAGCAGGGCTGTATAGCTAAATACCGCTGTATGTTATTTTACAGTGCAGGCCAAAGGGCATGGAAGAACCTGCAGTAAACTGTGAAGATCTGACCTAAATCTACAGTCCCTAATGGACAGATTGTGAGTAACTAACTGATTTAAAAAAAAGATTTGAAATGTCTAAATGCTTTGGAAAATAGATATTTGATAGTTCAGTTGATGACTCATTATCCACCTCTGTCAAAACCAGTCCATAATACCTGATGACTTCAGTGATGGGAACAAGATGTAAGTTTCAACAAATGTAATGTGGGCTGAAACCTAACTGTTGCCTTAGCCTAGAGGTACTTTCTCTTTAAACCAATTAATAAATGATTTGCTAAGATTGAAGAAATTCTACAAAATCACCTGCCCTTAAAGTCTTCTGTGACTGCATAATGTTCCTACAGATTAAAAAAAAACAAAAAAAAAATCTCTTAAATGCTATATGTAATGAAACAACAACAGATGAAGTACTGTCAAAGCAAAGAGTTTGATGCATCAAGTGATTGCTTTTTATGTAACATGTAAAATGAACTAATTCAGAAGTAGTGGCTTAGGCTGCTTCTTGGACTGCTTTGAGTTAGACATATACACTGTACATTGTCTTTTCTGTGGATGATGCAACTAAAATTGCCAAAGAATCACAATGGCATGGTGGTATCTTTTCAGTCAATTTCAAGTTGAAGGAGAAGCAACAAGGTGGGGAGCACTTACAATGAGGCTTTTTACTGCAATGAAAAGCCCTCATATCTTCCCTTATTGGTTACTCAAGGAGGGATATTAGATGAAGGAAAACATGTGTATCAGAAAAGATTTTAGCACGATGATTATGATGCTAAAAAGAAAATAATGTGAAACTTCTGATACAGTATATGAAGTTTTAGAGTAAATGAATAATATTAGAAAAAATCTCTCCATATATTTTTATAAATTAGAAGAAGACAAAAATAATTTTTTATTTGAATTTTTCTTCAGAGGTCAAAATTACTTCAAAAGGAATTTAACAGGGCCTTTTGCTTTTAGTAATTACCTAACAACATTATAACTTAAAAGGTTAAAGCTGCAGAAAAGCTCGGTGGACTACTGATTTCCCAGGGCTTACTATCACAAACATAATACATAACGCAAACACAGAGCCAAAAACCCCTGCTGTGTATCACATGTGATTCACAATAATTAATAACCTGGAATTGCAACTGGAGCTATATCCCTTGCCTAAAATGCAGGAAATATTTGCCTAACTGACATCTTTCCACAAGCTTAAACTCAGTCTGGCCTTAGCCTACTGTAGTCAACCCGCTGTGTGTTAGAAGGCGTTACATAGGCAATAAAGTGAGTTCCTGATATTCATTTTCAATTGAGTAATGTAGTCATGAGAGCTGGCACAGAGAAAACCCTGAGACATCCCCCAAAGTCCTTTCTATAGTTCTTGCAAGTTCCCAGTAGAGCACTTGCATACAACAAAAAGGAAATATTAGACTTGTGTTTTGTGGTTTGTGTGTATGTTCTTTGAGGGTAAAGGATGGTTGACATATCTGTTTGCTGCTTAAGATGAAATAACAAGACCTGTGGATGAAGGAAGAGCAGTGGGTGTTGCCTCTATTCATTTAAAAAGACTTTTGACATGGTCTCCTACAACATCTTTGTATGCATCCTGGCACATTGTGCTCAAGACAGGGGATCCACTAGATGGATGAGAAACAAGGTGGATGGTGAGTCTCAAAGGATAATATTTAGTGATTCTTCCTCTGGCTTAAGGCCAGTTACAGGTGGAGTTTCTTCAGGATATGCACTGGGACCTATCCTATTGAACACCTTTATCAGTGACCTAGAGGATGAGACAGACTACACTCTTACTTGGTTTATGGGTGGCAACAAACTGAGGAGAATCCAGGGCAGGGCTGCCTTTGAAAGAGACCTGGGTAGGGAACAGGCTGACAGAAATCTCTTTAAAATTCCCACACCTGGGATGAACTAACCCCTGCAACAATGCAGGCTGGAGTCTGAATGAGTGAGGGACAGCTGTGCTGAAGAAGACTTTGTGGGTGTGTGTCTAGGTCGACAGGAAGCTGGGTGTAAGGTGGCAGAGGGTCCTAGCAGCAAAAGATCATTGACAGTGTCTTAGGCCATATGAATGTGGGCAAAAAGTGATCAAAAGAAGTGATTTTTCTTCTTTACAGCAGTCATCAGACCACGTATGAATTACCGTGTCCAGTTCAGGCCTCCCCAGTACAAGAGAGACAATGACAAATTGGAGTGAGTTCAGAGGAGGGCCACCAAGCTGGTCAAGGACAGAACATGCCTTACAAGAGGCCGGGGGAGATGGGCTTGGTCAGCCTGGATGAGAGACAGTTTCAGGTGGACCTAACAGCTGCCTGTGGGGAGGTCATCAAGAAGACAGAGCCAGGCACTTCACTGAGAAATGTGTCACATGGATCAGAGGCAGCCCACATGAATTGAGAAAGAGCCATTCAGTCTGGATACAACAAAAACCTTTCTGCTTTTGAACACCGTCAAGCAGAGGAGGTTGCCAGAGAAATTGTGCAGTGTCCATCTTTGGAAGTTTTCAAGACCCATTTGGGCAAAGCCATGAATGACATAGTCTGATCCCAGACCTGTCCCTGCTCTTGGCACATCCTTAGGAATTGTAAGCTTTTAGTGTTTTGTCCAACATACCACTATTATGTCCACTGGATGAAGTCTTCAGCAATGTGTAGATGTCCTGGAAGATCACATGAAAACTTTTGTCACATAAAAGAATCCTTAAAGTCTGCAAGGTATATTCTGCCTATAAAGTAAGCTTATGGAAATTAATCATATGGAGCAAGAGCAGTAATTTAACAGGTTAAGAATTACTGCCTTTGCTTTCTAGAGTTCTTACTTCAGCAAAATGTCAGTATGCCTAAATTGATAGAAACCTCTGAGTTCTACCTCAGAATCATTAATATCTCAGTGGAAAGCAATTTACAACTATTGGCTTCAAATATTGCCTTAAAAAAAGATATAGTGGCATTGACTGTCTGAGAGTGGATGATTTCCTTAGCTTCTTATCCATTATGTTGTCTGCTTAAAAAGAATCACCAGACATGCAAATCAAGATTCCTCAGGAAACCTGGCAATATAACCAACAAGTAAGTGTACTGAAGTAGAGCTGGAAAATTTTACACAGATGCAGTTGCTATAGGCAAGCATGTAATAAAAAATAAAAATTTTGTAGTACTGAGTGAAATATATGTTACTGCAATGGGTGGCCCAATTTCTTGCCCAAAAGCATTTCTGGTTTGTGCATCCGGAGCACAGATAATTTTTTCCTCTATCCTTCCAGCTGTGGGCAGCAACACTGGAAGCAGATGGACACAGTCTACTAATACATGGCTCCGTAACTGGTGTCACCACCGCAATTTTGGGGTTTTACAATAGTGGGATGGCCTACATGGCACCAGGCCTGCTGGTGTCAGATGGGATTCACCTTTCTCAGAAGTGGAAGAGGGTCTTTTCTCATGAGCTAGCAGGTCTGATTGACAGAGCTTTAAACTAGGCTTGAAGGGGGAGCGGGATAATATCAGGCTTGCCTATGACAAACTGTGGGACAACACGCCAAGGTCAGAGGGACAGGTGCTAGCAAGGATCCTCAGACTGGTGCTCTGAGACATACTGAGTATGCTGCAACACACTTGAAATCTTACGGAGGTAAACCAGAGGCTCCTGAGGTAATGGGAGCCAGCAAGGAAACACCAGTGAAGTACCTCAAAGAAATTAAGGTGTGTTCCTCTAAGAAGTGCCTCTATACCAATGCACACTGTGTGGGCAACAAAAAGGAGGAGTTGGAAGCCACCATGCTTCTAGAAAGCTAAGACCTAGTTACTATGACTGAAGCTTGGTGGGATGAATCCTGTGACTGGAGTGTGGCTATTGATGGCTACAGGTTGTTCAGAAGGGACAGGTGAAGAAGGATAGCTTGCCCTCTACATCAAAAATTGTGAAGAACTGTCTCTAAAGAATAGCCACATACAGGTTGAAAGCTTATGGGTAAGAATTAAAGATTGAGACAACAAAGGGAACCTTGTGGCTGGTGTTTACAACAGGCCATCTGATCAAGGGTAGCCTACTAACAAAGCCTTCTTACTCCAGCTACTGGAGGCATCGCACTTGCAGGCTCTCATCCTGCTGGGGGACTTCAACCAACCCAACATGTGCTGGAAAAGTAGCACAGCAAGCTGTAGGCAATAGAGGAGACTCCTGGAGTGCAGGGCGGACAACTTCTTAAGCGAGGTAATAGACCGCCCTACCAGAGGGGATGTGATACTGCACCTGATGGTCACCAATGCAAGTGAGCTAATCATTGATGTCAAGATTGGAGGCAGCCTGGACTGCAGTGATCATGCACTGGTGAAGTTCGCAGTCCTGAGGGATATGGGTCAGGAGAAGAGTAAAGTCAGGACCTTGAATTTTAGGAAAGAAAACCTGCAGCTGTTCAAGGAGTTAAGTCAATAAGACCCTCTGGCAAACTGTCTTCAGGGGCAAACAGCAGAACAGAACTAGCAGAATTTTAAGGATGCTTTCCATAGAGTGCAAGAGCACTCGAGCCCCAGATGTAAGAAATCAGGAATGGAAGGCAAGTGACTAGCATGGGTGAGTCAAGATCCGTGGGTCAAACTAATGGACAAGAAGGAAATGCACAGGCAGTGGAAGCAGGGACAGGTATCCTGGGAAAAGTGCAGGGACATCGCCCAGTTGTATAGGCGTGGAGTCAGGAAGGTCAAGGTGAGGCTGAAGCCGAACTTGGCAAGGGATGCAAAGAATAATGAGAAGGGCTTCTATAGGTGTATCAACCAGAAAAAGAAGGTCAAAGAAAGCATACTCTTCCTGATGAACACAACTGGCAAACTGGTAACAATGGGTGAGGAGAAGGCTGAGGTACTCAACATTTTTGGCTCAGTCTTCACACACTTTCCACACCACTCAAGTGGATGGACCTGAAGATAAGGACTGGATGATCAAAGTCCCTCTCATAGTAGGAGAACATCAGGTTTGTGACCACCTGAGGAACCTGAGCATACATAAGTCTACGGGACTTGATGAGATGCATCCCAGAGTCCTGAAGGAATTGGCTGATATAGTTGCTAAGCCACTCTCCATGATATTTGGAAAGTCATGGCAGTCAGGTTAAGTTTCTGGTGACTGGAAAAAGGGAAACATTGCACTTATTTTTGTGCTGGTTTAACCCTGGAAAAAATGTGCTGGTTTAACCCCGGCCGGCAACCAAGCACCACACAGCCACTCGCTCACTCCCCTCACCCAGAGAGATGGGG
>JAVJGI010000014.1:105419835-105522694 GCA_035590275.1 Ibycter americanus
TCACATCACAGCCAAAACACAGCACAGCACCAACTACTAAGAAGAAAATTAACTCCATCCCAGCTGAAACCACAACAATTTTTAAAAAGAGTAGAAAGGAAGACCCTGGGAACTACCTACCTGCCAGGCTTGCTTCTGCTTGGCAAGATCATGAAATAGATCCTCCTAGAATCTATACTAAGGCCCAAGGAGGATAGGGAGGTGATTTGAGACAGCCAGCATGGCTTCACCTAGGGCAAGTCCTGCCCGACCAACCTAGTGGCCTTCTATGATGGAGTGACTACATCAGTGGACAAAGGAAGAGCTGTGAATTTCACCTATCTGGACTTCTGTAAAGCCTTTGACACTGTCCCCCACAACATCCTTTTCTTTAAATTGGAGAGATAGGGAATTGATGGGTAGACTGTTCAGTGGATGAGGAATTGCTTGGATAGTTGCATCCACAGGGTAGTGGTCAATGGCTCAATGTCCAGATGGAGATTAGTGTTGAGTGGTGTCCCTCAGAGGTTCATATTGGGACCAATACTGTTTAATATCTTCATCAATGACATAGTGTGATTAAGTGCACCCTCAGCGAGTTTGCAGTTAAGACCAAGCTGAGTGGTGCAGCTGACACACTTGAGGGATGGGATGTCATCCAGAGGAACCTGGACAATCGCAAGAAGTGGGCTCATGTGAACATCATGATGTTCAACAAGACCAAGTGCAAAGTCCTGCACCTGAGTCAGGGCAACCCCCAGTATCAATACAGGCTGGGGGATGGAGTGATGGAGAGCAGCCCTGTGGAGAAGGACTCAGGGGCTCTGACACATGAAAAGCTGGACATGAGTCAGCATTGTGCACTTGCAGCCTAGAGGGCCAAACATACCCTTAGCTGCATCAAAGAAGCTTGGCTAGTAGGTCAAGCGAGGCGATTCTGCCCCTCTGCTCTGGTGAGACCTCACCTGGAGTACTGCATCCAGCTCTGGAGTCCTCAGCACAGGAAAGCCATGGCCCTGTTAGAGTGGGTCCAGAGAAGGACCACAAAAATGATCAGAGAGATGGAAATTTCTCCTATGAGGAAAGGCTGAGAGAGTTGGGGTTGTTCCGCCTGCAGAAGAGAAGGCTCCAGGGAGCCCTTATCACAATAAGGCCTTTCAGTACTTAAAGTGAGCTTATAAGAAAGATGAGGCCAGACATTTTCGTAGGACCTGTAGCTCTAGGACAAAGGGTAATGGTTTTAATCTAACAGAAGGTAGACTTAGACTGGCTATAATGAAGAAATTTTTTTACCATGAGGGTGGTGAAACACTGGAACAGGTTGCCCAGAGAGGTGGTAGATGCCCCATCCCTGGAAACTCTCAAAGTCAGGATGAAAGGGGCTCTGAGCAACCTGATTTAGTAAGATGTCCCTGCTCATTGAAGGCTGGGTTGGACTAGATGACCTTTAAATGTTCCTTCCAACCCAAACTATTCCATCACTCTATGATTCTATGATTGTAGAGAAGGAGAGTGTTTATTGGTTATTCTTATGTGAAGTTCAATGATATCAAGACCTCAAGAAGTAAATGAAGATTATTGAAGTTTTGTAAAACTAAAAGTGACAATTATAAATGTACTTTTGACTGAAGTAGATTGATGGTTATTTAATGCCTAAATAACAGCCTATACAGAAAGATCTAATACATTACCGTTATGGTTAACTGATACTATACCTTTAATTGTTTCATCTTATCTTTCTGCAACATTTTTCTACTGTTTTAGGTTCTACCTTACAGAATCAAATGGCTAATATGAAGTCAAGAGTAGTTCACGTACAAATAGGATGATAATGGACTGGGCTTTTTTGTTTTGTTTGATGGGTTTTTTTTATCCATTGTGTAATAAAAAATCCTCTTATAATGCAGAATCAGCGGCAATGGATAGAAAGCAAATACTTCATAGCAAGCATAAAAATCTATGTATTATAAGTTGCTAAAGCAGCAAAGTTTAAATTTGCAAAGTTATTTGAAACATTGTTTAGTATGATTCTTTTAATGGTCACTTACACATGACACAACAGTTTCCCATTCATAAAATAAATAAAAAAAATAAAACCACATGTCAAAGTTTTCATCTGAGCATTTTTTTAATATAAAGAAAAACCAGTTTAGCTTTGAAGTAAGGACAGAACTCAGATACAGCCTAAGTATGAAATTCAGCAGTGAGATTCTGGCTTTTGAAAATCAAATGTCTCAGATACATCCTCTGAAGAACTGAGAAAGAAGTAGCAAGATAATTGAGGGGTTTAGGAGGTAACTCTCCCTTATTATCTTTTTAAACTTTCTGGCTTGGTTGGTTTTGATTTGTGGGGTTTTTTAAAGTTTGTTTTATGAAATACTTTTAAGGAAAACATACCTCTTCAGACAGCTAATTTTTCTGGTTTCTGTTTCCAGTGTACTTCAGCAATAAGATTGTCAATCTGCACAGCGTGGTTTGCATGTTGTCAGATTTTTACCAATGAATTTTACTGCAATATGGACATGAAAATATAGCTGTAAAACTGTGCTGTTTTCTTATTTGTAACTCAAACCTAACACTTCTTCGCATACGCTTCCTTATATTGAAATTGGGGATCTCACCATACAGAGTGCTAGCCTGATCTTTGATATAAACATGAGCTTCTTGATTCTGCGGTGAGTATTTCTGACAGTTCAAACATTTTCAGACTGTCTACTCTGCCTTTCTTCATACTTCATAGAAGATGTAATCAGCTTTCAAAGAATAACCCTCAGCAGACAGTAAGTTGACCACCTGACTTCTGTGCCACTCTTTCTTGCAGCATAAAAGAAAAATATAGGGCAGAGACCCCAGATCGTTCTATATTGCAGCAAGAATTTGAAAGCTAGTTATGTTTCATTTCACCTCACGAGAATGATTACTATTTGAGAATCTGGCTCTTGAGTTCCTGAATAAAATTCCACCAAATTATGGACACATCCAGCAGTTTGTACATGGTAACAACACAAAATAAGTGGTGAAAAGATGAGATAATAAGATAGTTACATTGAAGACTGGAAGCCTGACGTAGTTGTTAGTGTCATTTTTTTATCTAATTCAAATGGTACTGTTAATCTCTGACCCTGCAAAGTGGTCCATCTGGCTGGAAGGCAGTGTCCTTGCAGAGCCCTGCTGAAGTCAATGGGGTTCACATGCTGGGAGCAGCTTGCAGGGCAGGGCTAATTCTATAAATTAATAACTGGGTTCCATTACACAAGCATCTGTGTCAGGTTTCCCTTAAGTAGTCCCACCCAGCTCCATTATTGTTTTATAATTAAATGATCTTTTTCCAGCTGTAACTATTTGCACAAATCTCAGAGTAGCACTTTCTGCATAGATCTGCAGAGCACAACACAGAGCTTCTCCAAAATGCTTGCCATATGCATAAAGCATATGGCACAGTTCTATAATTGTGTTATGTAGCAGGAACCTTGTAAATTTTCAAAGATCAAGAACTAGGGGAGGGAATAACTTAAACATTGCAAACCCTTTAATAGATGTGCTATGCTCCCAGAAAACAAACAGTAACATTAAATGAAAGTCAATGTAATGTAACAGGAAACATGAAGTAATTTTTGGCAAATAATTTTGAGATTACTATTTTTTCTGATTTAAAGAAATCAACCTGTAGCATTTTATTTGCTTCTCCATTTTCCAACATGGTGCTTTTTCCATCTGAAGAAAATGACAATCTATTGAAAATTCCTATATTGAAGTGTGATATTAAGAATGAACATTATTTGTGTTACTAAAAATGCTTAACAGACCCGAGAGAATTTAGAATAACAGTATTTATTCATGTTTAGAAAGAATACGTGGGCTGGGGTTCATCTGCACTAATGCTAGTAGATACTTCTTGTGACCTGTGATTCTGTGTTGCCACTCAACATCCTCAGGGTGGATCAGCCCAGACAGAGCCTAGGTCTGTGGGCCTTCACCTCAAGTGACTCTTTTTCTTGACGTTCACCTATAGGTTCATGAGATATACACAATTCAGTCTGCTTCCACCCTCCACTCTATCCCTTTTTTCCCCCCATCTTTGGAGATAGTCACTCCATCAGTATAACTGCAACTGCTAATTTTTTGCATAAAAAACAAGTAGGTATATACTTTTTCATTGCAAGGAACCTCCGGGACTGTGGTAGCAGAGGAAAAATGCAGCTTCATCAACAAGTGCTGACAGGAGAGGCACAGCTTTGCATCTCATGATAGTAAAACTATCATACTCAGAAAACCAATTAACCAACATCTCTGTCCCATGTTAAACACTGGAAGAATCATGCAGAGCTTGTCCATGTATTCCATATAAGAAATAAAGAGTTCCATGAAGTTTGCCACTGACAATAAGGAGGTGGAGAAGAAAGGAGAAAAAACAACCAAAGAACAGATCTTTTGTTGTCACCATGATAACCCACACAGTGCTCTTTTACACTCAAGTATCAACTCTTGTTAAAAGTACAGTATTTTCTGACAGTACTGTGGTACCAAGGTCATAATATGAACACCATGTGTGAAGGTGGGATTTACAATAAATAGAGAATAGTTGATAAAATTATTTATAACATTTAATACAGAGAAATGTAGTGCAGCACACAGATTTGGGGAAGAGGGGAAGTCCTGTTTTTAAATATCTGTGTTGTAATGGCTACTACCATTAAGAAAAGATATGTTGCAATCACACTAGATAATCCTGTGAAAATGTTTGCTCCACAGAAAGGAAAGCAAATCAAATGGTAAAGCTGCTACAATGTGACAGGTAATGTCATTAAGCTAGCGAAGAGATCTAGGATGTACTTGGAACATGATGGTTTTGCTCTTCATGTCCCCCAAAAGTGTGTGGTGACACCCTGTGTATCACACTATGTTAGAGCTGGCCTAAAGCATCCTCCCCTGCAGCTGTAATTACCACAGCAGGTCCTGCCTAAAGGGGAATGGACACCTTATTGAAGGCTACTGGAACATGCAGTATAGCCATAATCTGCTCTACTCATTCGTAGAAAATTTTTATGACTGTAACAAGGGACAAAGCACTTTACTCAAAGCTTTTATGGATGTCTTAATCATTATGTTATATTGCCAAAAACATTGTCCATGCCCTAAATGGAACATAATGAGTAAGAGAATCCATGAATGGAGACTCTCATTTGCTTTCAGATCCAGGGGCACAATCTTAACCACATAGTATTTAACAGCAGCAGTTGTAATTTCTGTTTATGAACATGAAAGCAGCAGTTGCTGTTTGCATCTAGAAGGTGTTTTAAGATGAATATTTTCTAGTACAACTTAAACTGACTCACCTCATGAAATTATTTTTGCAAAGTTCTTTTACGAGATTATCAGGATTGCTAACACCCTTAAGATATTGACTGAAAGCAATTTGCTGCTATTTAGCCATAAGATACAAATTATAGTTGTTTGATCAGTCAAGAAACTGCTTTCTTCAGTCACCAAAATCTTACAGAAAAAGAATATAACAAGATTTTTAAGAGTCCACATTTTCAAATTCAGTTCTGAATACTTTTTTCAGTATACCCTCTCAGTTTCTTGACTGAAAAAACAAAAGTAATGACTGAAAATTCAAACTTCTCAGCATGTTTCACAGAAGTTTTTTCAGATGTAGGAGGTAGTATTCAATAGTGGTAATCTTGAGTCCATGTAATTGCAATCAGCAGAAGTGGTTTTGGCACTGCAATTTGAAATATTCTATTTTTTTTCCCCTCAAAACTTCTGCCTTATTGTCTCCTGTTCTTTACATTCCACAATTCTGTTCTGTTGCTTTTGCAAGTTGGTAATTGCATGTTTTAGTATTTTCCACAAGATCTCATTCTAATCCTATCTTGTCCTACTTAAGCACTCTTTTTGATTAAAAAGGTTTCAATGGATTTAAACCATACTGCTGAAATTATTTGAACTTCGTAAAAGGCTGGACTTACGCTTTCACACTTGTTTCCACTAAAAGAATTATAAAACATGACAGTTTCAAGTCAGCATTGCAGAAAAAAGGGAATTTAAGGTTATTAAAACTTTGAGAGAAAATTATCTGTAATATTTAGTATCTTAGAAACAGAAATAGTGGGGTTTATGCCTAATCTTAGGGAAAAAAAAGTAATCCATATAATATACCTAGTCCCTGAGGAGAATCAAGGAAGCTGCAGTAAATGACACTGTAGAATCAACTAATGATGTATTTCTTCTTGAGTCAATATTGTCTCAGTATGTTAGCACAGAGTTAGAAGAATTGTGCTGCTGGCGTAGCACAGAAAAAAAGGGTGAAATTAATTGCTAATCTGAACAAAGTAAATTACAAAATGCAGACAAACTTTAACAGAGGCAAGATATCAGCCAAAACTAAAGATTCAATTTGTCTTCTGTAATTAAATTTATTGCACATTTTAGCATCTTTCTGTTGTTGCAAAACCTAGATTGCACAGTTAGATTCTGCCTGCCTCTACCCAAAATTCCAGTAGTAGCATTCTATATCAAAACCACTAGGGTTGACATCACAGATATCATGGATAGCTCCATTAACCGCAGAGAAATTACTGTAGCTATACCTCAGCTACGGAAAGGAAGCATAATTTCTTTTACAGCCAATGTCAGGTAAAATATTTCCCTCTCTCTCTTTTTCCTATTTTGGGCACAAGCACGTGCATGTGCACACACACAACACATTTTATATGTTTGAGAACAGATGTGTGAATGACTGTAGGAACTGTTCATTTATCAATATAATTCTATTAAATAGCATATAAAGCCACCTGTGACTTCTCTGTGTGAAAATATGAATATTCTTCACAGGAAAACATGCATTGCTCTAAAGGACCTACTCCTTCCTATATTTATCAAAAGTTAGTATCTGCACCTGTTAAACACCAAACAGAAAGAAAATTTGTAACAACACATAAAAATGTGATTTCTAATCACATTTTCATAAAATAAACAAATAGATATTTCAGATATTCACAAAATGCAACATATATTTAATTTATCTTCTTCCAGGTTAGCGTAAATATTCTGTGATATAATTATAGTATAATTCCTGCCTGGAAATGACTGATATAAATTCAGCATTTGATACCCTATTTGTGATAGAGTCAGCTATTATATGATGATTCCATATACTAGGCTGTCACCATTACCAGTAATAATGAATGCTCCAAAAATGTCGTTTTATTACTTTATAACAAACATCTGCAGTTTACATCTGCCATAATTAATAAAAAGAATTGCAGTTCCAATACATTTCTCAGTGTTTAATCCTGTATATGGAAAGTCATTCCTTACAGCACAGATGCTTGTATACCATGCAAGAGGAAGGAAATGTTTCTTCATCTCTTGGAACAAGTAGAAAAAGAACAATTTGCTTATTGACTAAAATGACAAAATGGCTATAATTATGGTATAAACACGCTGCCAGATAGATAATAGGCAACTACAAGGTAAATCCTTCTTATATCATCATATCTCTAGAAGCAAGTTTTTAAATATAGTGTTGATCTACAAAAAGTTTTTTTCAATTCATTACCTTTCCAGATCCTATCTGTGTTAGACAGATCTTAACAATTTGGGTGAAAGTCATTGGATCCTACACATTTTAGCACCACCACCACCACCATCTCCAGCAAAAAGTGTCTCACCATGCTTATAGTATTTCTTCCTTATATGTAATCTAACCTAACCTAACCTAACCTAACCTAACCTAACCTAACGTAACCTAAATTTATCCTCTTTCTGTTTAAAACTGTTACTCTATAACTGCAGGCCCTGAGAAAAGCCTCTCTCCATCTTTCTTACAAGACCCCTTTTGTACGGTAAAAGGCCACCATAAGGTCTCCCTGGAGCCTTCTCTTCTCCAGGCTGAACAAGACCAACTGCCTCAGCCTTTCTTAACAGGAGAAGTGTTCTATCCCTCTGATGATTTTAGTAGCCCTCCTCTGGACCCACTTTAAGAGTTCCATGACCTGTTTGGGCTAGGGGCCTTGGATCTGAGTGCAGTACTCTGGGTGGAGTCTCATGAAAGTATGTATTGCTCATATGTATTGCTCATATTGCTCATCCTCAAGGCCCTCATAAAGGTGTTTTGAAGGCCTAATAGCTTGAGCAGCTTGAGAAGAAGCCATGCCACTGTCTGAAAGCAATATGGAGGTCTAGAATGAACTGCTCCCCACAAGTAACGTCCCGCTCCATACAGCGCCAGATGGGATGAATTCTCCCTCCAGATTTCATGGGACTTTCAGCACTGACTGAGTTACTGGCCCAAAAAGCTAGTCTGGAATTGTCTTTCTGGGTTTCACACAACACGTAATTTCAGAAATGAAACCTCCCGTACTGGTTGTCACTTTATCTTGGTGGTTATATTTTTTTAGGATGCATATGATTAGGGCCTGACTCTGAAAACGTAGAGGGGTTTAAAAAACCCCAAAATGTAGGTTTGCAGAAAGTAAGAATAAACAAACTAAGAAAGCCTTCCTTCCATGCCAATTTTTCCACCCACACTCCTTCCTCCAGCACCACTTTTACTTTTGTCTGTGAGTGTCTGTGGCTACCAAATAAAAACAGATATGATCATCATGTCATCTACTGAAATTATCAAAGAAAAACAAATACTGTCTGGCATTGCTTTTATTTTGAGACTTTCTTTCAAGACACTCCTTCAAAGGTTGATTATTGTCCTGGTTTCAGCTGAGATAGAATTAATTTTCTTCTTAGTAGCTGGTGTAGTGCTGTGCTTTGCTGTCGGTATGGGAACAATGCTGATAGCACACTGATGTTTTTGGTTGTTGCTGGGTAGTGTTTACACTAAGTCAAGGACTTCTCAGATTCCTGGGCCCTGCCAGCGAGAGAGCTGGAGGGGCACGGGAAACTGGGAGGGGACACAGCCAGAACAGGTGACCCGAATTAGCCAAAGGGATATTCCATACCATGTGATGTCATGCTGAGTACATAAACTGGAGGAATAAGAAGGAAGGTGGGGACATTCAGCATTACGGTGTTTGTCTTCCTGAGTAACCATTATATGTGATGGAGCCCGGTTTTCCTGGGGATGGCTGAACACCTGCCTGCCGATGGAAAGTAGTGAAGGAATTTCTGGTTTTCTTTGCTTGTGTATGCAGGTTTTGCTTTACCTATTAAATTGTCTTTACCTCAACCCATGAGTTTTACTCTTCCAATCCTCCCCCATCCCACTGTGGGGGGAGTGAGTGAGGGGCTGCGTGGTGCTTGGTTGCCGGCTGGGGTTAAACCACAACAATTATGTACAAAAGCTATTAATTCTGTGACAGAATGTACAAAGTAGACAAACCAGCAAAAGTTTGGGTACATTTTTAGACTTCCCCTATCAAGAAATACTATAAAAAATAATGAATTACCTATTAAAGATATGTTGCATTAGGCATATAAAAGAATCTGTACTGCAACATATACGACTGAACTTGTTTTCTGTTTTAACATGCTGCCATATGATAATATTTTCATAGCTACTGGTAGATGGGGGTAAGTTGCTGTTCCCACTTAAATGTTTCCATTATAAATCCTATTTTACAAGTGCATTAACTATGACAAGCCACTTTAATAAGTATCAGACTGAACTTATGGGCCTACTCATTTCGGTTACACAGCATGTAACTCATGTTCCTATTTGCTTTGAATAATAAAGCTACATAATCCAGCTACCTGTTAGAGTACACAAGCGTGGTAGTCTCCCATCCAGATAATTATATGCAACTCAAATTACATTCCATTAACATGTTGGCTAGCTGATCACAGCGAATGGAGTGTGTTCAGCCAGAAAGGGCAGGAGCAGTCCAAATGAACAACTTTAATATATTCAAAAAGTAGAGCCAAGGCACTGAGGCTGGCTTTTTAAAGTGAATAACTTACAGTGTGAAACCACAACTTTTCTTCTGAGCTAACTTAGTTCTACTACTTTTAGGGGTGGATGTGACTGAAATTCAAATAAATTACTTGTGACAAAATTCAAACCTGTCAGATTAGACACCTGCTATTGACAACACAGCTTAAGCCAGGGCATGGGTGGTGGTTCTCAAACCAGTGCATCATCACTCAGACGTGATTCTGTGATGCTAAACTATTATCTCTACAAGGATTTGTCTTAAAAGCTGAGTAACTTGTGTAGTTTCCTCTCTGTGTAATATATCACTTCAGTATTACAAAGATCGCTAGTACACATAAATGTTACGACAATTACTGTGGAGTCTTTGTACTTCTGGTTAATCTCAGCTAGGAGAGAGAAGTTGAGAAACAGTCCTACAGGGCAATTCTTGGAAGAATAACATCTGGGAGGAAGCTTAGATGAGATTTTGATATGCTATTGTTCTTAACTACCATTGAAGCCATATCCTGCAGGGAAGGAAGCGTACAGACACTAACTTGCTGTGCCTTTTGCTTGGTGTGGACTGATCTCTCTGTTCCTATGCAGTTATGTAAATGTACAATTATATGAATTATAATCTCAAGAACATCTCTGCTTGAAAATTGAACTGTCTTTTTCCAGCTACTCCAGCTCATGGAAGCCAATATACACTCTCTACCTACAAACTTTACTTCACTTAAGCATTATTACACCATCTGTGAAAGACTCAAAATTTCATGCTTCTATTAGAGGGTTACTGAGCTTTGAAACAGGTAGCAGCCAAACACCTCTTTTCTAAGAAGACCTTGACCACATACAGCATTTAGGGATAGACAAAATATGTATAACATGGAGTGCAGCCATAACCAGTTCCAAATGAACACAAACATCATCATAGATGGCACTTCTTAATACAGCTGTCACACCTCTTGTGTGAAAACTTGATACAAATCTAGAAAGCATCAGTGCTTGGAAATGAATACATGCATATTTAAACACTCTAAGTGCAGAGAAAGGGCTGGACCACATCTGAGCAAATTGAAACAGTTATGAGACATGGCACAATGGAAAACCAGACCATTATACAGGTGGGATACCAAAAGGAAGACAATAAACTAAGCAATAAAAATGCAGGTTTTGAGAGATGAGGAATAAGAATCATAGCAATAATCACTATATCGAACAAGGATGTATTTTTTTTAATGTTTAATGTCACAAGTATGAAAACAAATTTAAAAATTACATCCCTCAAACCAAAATATTTTTATATACGACATTTGAGACCACTCTTCCTCCTGTGTAAAGTTTTGTTTGATGTGTCATTGCAATACTACAGACAAATGGCTTCTCTCAAAATTTCTTGTCTCTTCTTTTCCAGCTGACTTGACCTGGTTTCCCTTCAACAGGTGTATTCTTTTGGCATAATCTGCAGAGGAAAAAAGATCGGAATAAAAAAGACCATTATACATGCTCAGTTTACAACTTCTGTTGCATTATATTTGAGAGGATTTCTAAATTCAGAGAGTGGTGATGAAGTGGGGAGTATTATACAACTGCACAAAAACCTGAAAGGCTTGTTTATGAGCCACCCTAATCTCATGAAATGACTTGTACCTTGGAATTAAAAAAATCCCTCTCAAGACTTTGAGAAGTCTTTTTTTTTTTTGGTAGAAAGCTGTATCAATTGCAGTCAGAAAGAAATCCCAGATATACCAAAACCCAGAAATATTTACCCGGTACAGCTAGCAAATATGTGCAACAACAGACAAAAGAGAGGAAAGCAAGAAACACAACTAAACAGACAGGCTGATGGGTGGTTTATGACCCCAAATCAGCTGAAGCTTCCTAGCCCACAAATGAGGCTTGATGATAACAAACTGTGAGTGGGATTTTTACTGAAGTACTTACTAGCAGCAGCCAGCATACTGGCAAGTCATCATTAAGAAATTTAAGACGACTGTAAAAATTATTATTGGTTAATTTTGTTATTATTATTGCTACAATTTTTACTATTACTTATTTTTGGAAGGTCTAGTTGGCTTATATATGTAATCATGTCAATCTTATTTTTTTCCTTTTCTAGTTTCTATTTAGCATGGCAACATTCTGCTAAACCATATGATGTACTGCTTGCAGGTAGAGAGGTGTAGTTCATTGAACAATTAATCTAATCTAATTTTCATCAATTTCTGGGTTTTTTGTTTCTACTTGACCTTGCAGTATTTATGAACCCCCTAACTAGGCATAAACTCTACTGCTCCAAATCAAGGTATGTATAAGAATTGTCAATCCCAAGCAACGAGTTCCAGTGACATTTTAAGTTTTCTTCTTGTAAGGCTATAAACTACAAAAACATGAGTAAACATAATGGTCATCATTGTAGTCCCAGCAATTCTTCCTAAGGTCACTTCATGTTGAGTTTCAGGGGTCAAATCCTGGATCCACAAAAATATTTTCCCATTTCTCTTTATTTCAACACGACAATATTTCTTTCAAAATTCTAATTAATTAAACTCTTCACTGCAGTTAATCCAACAATATCACTTTGGCTACAACAGCTGTATTGAAGATGAACTTTATTTGCAACATACTTTTCTCTTTGTAATACATAAAAACTGTTAGCCAAGGAGGTGTAGATTCTCATATTTAATTTCACCATCCATACAGCAGTAACCATAAAGAGAAGCATGAATGGAGGTTTAACAAAAAGGAAATGTAATTAATTTCAACATGTAGTTGGTAATGAGAAAAATGCAAGCTACGAAGCAAAGAAATGAAAAAATACTTGATTAGGATACAAAAGCTTATTTTGGAGACATTCTATCACAAATACGATAAGTCATAACCTCATCATCAACATCTATGGAAACCCAACCACAGAAGGTTTCCTGTTAGACATCCACAGTAGTGATAAATGAGTGTGGTCTGGCTGGAAATCTGTGCATGAGAACCTTAAAAAACGCTGCATAAAATTTCTATGATATAAAGACTGGAGTTGTAAGAAAACTATGAAAATGCATGTGTATGAAGACCAAAAGAAACAAAGTGATCAGATAAATATGAGAGCCATAAGAAGAATCCAGAAAACAGAGCTAGGTCATTACAGAAGACAAGACAGAGCTTACCAACCAAAAAAGTTTAATTTACATTTGTGGAGACCTCAAATACCAATAAATAAGATACAATAAAAATAGCTAGCAACGAGAAAACTGTAGAAGGTTCCAGCCCCTGCATTGAAGTTCTTTGTGTATCCACGTAATTGCAAATATGAAGTCATATATTTTGGTGCTTGATGACACAGACAAAACTGCCTGAGATGAGAAGACCCTCACTTGTCACAGATGTCACAATCAAGAAAAATGTCCTTGAAAAAAATTCACATGAAGAACTGATTTCTGAGACTATTGGCAGATATATTTCAAATTTGCATGGACTTATTTAGTGTTTTGATTTTGTAATCATGTTTCTGGTGTTGCTATCATGCACTTAACTTTATTGCTTTGCAAGTATAAGAACTGCTGTTTTAACTTTGAACTAATCTGGAGAAATAAAGCTGATATTTAATGAGTGTTGCAAACTAGCAACCTAGATTGACATCTGCAGTGCAAGATAGAAGAAATCAGGAAGTGTTTCCCCCTGCAGTGCAATATGATAGGGACTGATACAGCTTAGTGCCAGGTAAAGAGGAGAATTTTCTGTGGTGGAAGGAAATTTAGTGCCTTCCTAGCAAGAGGCAAGGCTAGTGAAACGACCATGACTTGGAGCCTCTTGCAAGGCTGATTACAGACAGAAACAAGAGTTAGTTTCATAGAAAGGATGCTGAAGATTGCAGAAAAGCCATGAATAAGACTTTGAAAGGTAAGGGATTGCAAATTTCTGGACAGAATTCTTGGATTTACTTTGGTCTCAAACTTGCATAGACAAGATCTTGGATAATGATGCCTAGTCCAATAAACACTCAGTGACAGTGAAACATTTCTTTTCCTTTGCCTGCTCTTTTAAAAAATAAATTCCATAATGTTGTGGGTGGAGGTGGCCTGGGAAGAAAGATACCCTTTAATTAATGGTATACCCCATACATCTAAATTATATTGTAAATTCCAGAAAACTCAGATAAATTGTATTGAGTTCTAGAAAACCAGAAGATCTTACTTAGAAAACATAGAAAAGAGAAGTTGAAATCATACCAAAATGCACATGGTCACATTTCATGTGAAAACACACTTTTGTTAAAGTCAGTATGTTTCAAAGGAATGTGTCAATTTGACAACATGTTGGAGAAAAAGCCAAAGAAAACTGTTAACAGATTTCTCATTTCATCTTTACAAAGGAAAAGTACTATTTAGTTTTTACAATATTACTGTGTTCATTTTGTTCTGAATATTAAACCACTATTTTCTTCTTTCTATGTCAATGAATCAGGGCTTATTATGAGCAGAATATGTACATTGCCAGACCTCCAAATCCTGGCAGAATGTAAAGGAGGAAATAGCTCTTTGCCCATCACTCAGTGTTCCTTTGTAGCTTGCCTTTCTTATTCAAGCGCAGGTTGATCTCTTTTAATTTTAGCTGCCTAAAGTAAGATGTTCAGCCTATGCTCATCTTCTGCAGTCAACAGGCTCTCCAATAATAATTATTCTAGTTATTTTAAGGCAAGTTAAAGTATAGCACTTTCTCTGAGGTTCTTTGTTTAATGCTGTGGAGCTATGCCTCCCTTAAAATTTACCTTCTTAGATCAATACAAAACACCTACGCCACAATCCCAAACAGTAAGCTACATTGTTTGGGCATATTGTTCTAAAACTGTCTACATGGATTCTAGCTTTCTCATTAGCCCTTCAGTGAAAAGACAAGTAAAATCATTTAACAAAAGAATACCTTATGTACACAATAAATCATTTTAATCATAAAAATACTGGAAAATTACTGATTGAGGCAACACAATGTATTAAAAACTTCTGAAAATTCTGCTTCTAATTTGATCTTAATTCTTGATGCTTAAAGGCATTTGATCATCTCTTCACATGGGTTTTTAATTTTCTTTCTTTTATATAAGCAGTATTTCCTTTTTCACATTTATTCTCTGAGCTAGTTTCCAGTATATGATATCTACTAGATTCCATCCAAATTGGATGGACACCTGAGAACAGGAGACCAATATTTTGTAGTGTGGGAAGAGACATTCAATACTGAATACCCATGGTCACTCTGTATCTATATGGTATTATTGTAAAAGGATCACTGAATTGTTTCACAGTAACAACTTAGGAAACCGAAATAATATGGGGTAATTTAGGGTAATAGGGTAATGAACCTTATACCTTCCTCTTTACAACTTGGTCAATAAAGAGCAACTTTTCTTCTGGCCTATTACATGTACCAAAAATATAGAGTGGTTTAGAAGTCTAAAAGCAAAATTAAGTGTGGAAGATATAGAATTACCCTGACCCACAATTCTAGATACACTAGCCATAAAAACTGACAACTTGACTTAACATTTGGCAGATCTCATCCAGCTTCTGACCAGGCATGAGCAAGCAAACATACAGACTTCTTTTTTTCTTGTATAACATAGATGGAGTTACTTCAGAGACTTTAGATTCCATTAATCTTTATAAAACCATTTTGTTACAGTATTGAAGGTGGCAGCATTTCTGTGTGGCTTCCCAGTCAAAGGTCTGGCTCTATATTTTGTGGCAAAACTGTAAGGAAACTGTAGGGTATCAGATAAAAAGGAGCTTTCTAGAAGTTTGAAGTTCTGTAAAGTTGTCACTTTCCCAAAGGAAGTTCTGCTTCAGAGGGTTCAGGAGATGAGCATTGTCTTGAATCAGCCTGTAAAATTTCAAAGATTGTGTGTCTGATCTCTTCTGATTCAGCCTTTTTGCTGTCTGTAAGTCAAATATTAAATGTACTTTTCATCTGAGAAACAGGTAACCAGGGAGAATTCATTACTGTCTAGATATCTGGAAACTCTAAATCTTCCAATTTCAGTGATAAATTAGGTTGCAGAGGGACTGAAATATCCATTTATCAAAAATCCTATTCATGTAGTAATCCCCAAACAGTTACAAGTGGATCTATATTCAATGAAATACTACTTTTTAAAGCAACGGTGGGACAGAGATCAAACGCAATAGAAAATGCTTCTTTTTTAAAGGTTTGATCTAGTTGTTTGTTTATACCCCAAAATCCTCTAAAGAAGGTTTTGTTTTAAAGTTTAAAACACTAAGTACAGTCCAGCATATCTCTATGCAGTTGCATGAGCATGCTACAGATTTCTTGCTAGACACAGAAAGAAAAGAACACAAAAGCAAAATGATTTCACAGTACTTTTATATTATTAACCAAAACCAGTAAGCAATAAATTTAGTCTATTATGCTAAACTCTGAAATGTCTGTATTATGTTTGATGTATATAGCAAGGATCTCTTGGAGTTAGGTACAGTGATTTAGCTATTCTATTCAAATAAGACTACAAATGGGACAATCTAGAGGAAATAAAAGAAAGTCAAGCTTTCTTAATGTAGCTATTCAAATCAGCAAAGACAATAATGCCTCCACCATCACTGGGGATAGACCTTAGTTGTCTGGTTTCATTCAGGTTAGAATAGGATCAAAAGAGATCTAAAAATTCTCCCATCTCTGGCTATAGAAGAGGCTTGAAAAAGCAGGAAGAGCCTGCCCAGTTTGTGTCTGTATAAAACTGTCAAACAGGCACATATACACAGAGGGAGGAAGATAAAAGGGCAGCAAGGGGTTTTACAATTTTTTCTTTGACTGATTTGTTTCTTTTCTCTGTTAGATAGATGAAGCTAGCATGAAGGATTTCCAGGGTTCTAGCAAATACCCTATACTCACACTTTTCATTTTTTTTAACCCATATTCCTACATACTTTGAGCCTTTGAGCATTGAATAAATAATGCTTTGTTTTAAAATGTTTTAATGTCAGAAAAAAAAGGCAAATTTTTACTCTGCTACACCAGGGGAAATATGAAATATGAGTAACTTTCATTCAGATGGACTTACCATATGGATATACCTACAGAATCATTCCAGATTAGCTAAAATTCGGATTTTGAGTAACAGCAGCTGGGTTTACATTAACTTTCTCTATACGTTTTCTCTAAGATAGTTGCAAAGATAGAGTAAGCCTATTTGATAGAATTTAAGTTCATGAAAGCAATCAAAATAAACTTGTAACTGAATTCTTTTTACATCATTATGCTTTGCTGAATCAAGACTTTTTGCTTTGCTAGAACCAGTTACTAATCAGTGTTAAGCCCCAAGTCCTTATCATAAACTTCAGCTTCAATTTATACTTGAATTGCAGAAGAAACAAAGGTCCCAGAATGAGTTTTACTTTGCTTCTTTCTAATCAGCCAACTGGATTATAATGTCTGGCCTTTCAGGCATTTGAGTGACCCTTGGACCATTCAACTCTCTGGGGCTGCAGCCCCTTCTCTCTCTCATCCCACCTCATCTCTTCACAACAGCAGGACAGCTCCTCATATTGCGTCTTTTTCTGCTGGCTGTATCAGGTATGTTAGCGGCATCTGACTTTCTCTCCATTCTTCCCGAGGAAGGCAGAAGGTTCAGGGGGACACTGGAAGAGTAGGAAGAATACCAGAGAAAAGGAGTAGATGTTAGTAGGTTTAAATGTATAATGACTTTAAGGGTATTGTTAAAGGGTTTTTTCTGTATTAATTTGAATTATAAGTGTTAATATTATTGTAAGTTGGCTAATAGTTTCACTATTAGACTGTAACAACATTCGTTGGACTAAAACAAACTCGTGGCTTCACATGTGTGGTTTGTTCTCTTTTGGCCATAACATTATTTTGAGTCTTCTGGGCATAGCACGGTCATCTGTTTTCTTATATCTGTTCTTCTAACACTAGCAAGTCTGCAGCATTTACTACTACAAATTCAACCTCACAAATTCTTCACAATTCATTGTTTGCGTAAAAGTTACCTTTGCTTAGTCTTTTGGTTTCTTTTGTCACCATTATCAAGCAAGAGGCTGAAAAACTGTGAGAGGGAGAGGCCAATATCCAGAGCATGATTGCTGGGTGTCAAAGATCTGGCAATACAAAACAAATTATCAGGCAATAGTTTGGAGTGAAGCGGGAGTTTGTCTCTTCAGGAAAATTCAGCAACCCCATCAATGTTGGTCTGTGCTGCTCTACCAAATTGCTTCCATTGTAATTAACCTCTAAATGGTGACAGTGTGTTGTGCACTGACCCCAGCCAACAGCTGACCCCAGCCAGAACAACTATACAGTGGCTCACTCCCCTCTCCTGCAGGATGGGGTAAAATGAAAGAAGACAAGATGACTTGTGGGTAAAGATAAAGAAAGTTTAATAAATGAAGCAAAAGCTGCATGTGCAAGTAAAGCAAAAAGAGAAAAAAATTACTGTTTCCCATTGGCAGGTAAATGTCCAGCCACTTCCTGGAAATTATGGTCTCAGCAAACGTTACAAACAAACGCCATAAAGAAGAGCATCCCTCCCTCCCTTTTCCTTTCCCTAGCTGTGCACAATGTCAAATGGTATTGCATATTCCTTCGGTCACTTTGGGACAGCTGTCCCAGCTGTGTCCCCTCCCAGTCTCTTGCCCACCCCTAGCTGACTCACTGTGGGGGCAGAGTGGGAAAAAGAGAAAGTCTTGATGCCACACAAGCACTGCTCAGCAATAGCAAAAATGTTAATGAGTTAGCAAGACTGTTTTAGCCACAGATACAAAACATAGCACCATACAGGATGCTGTGAAGAATAACTCCAGCCCAGCCAGACCCAGTACAAAAACTCAGGTTTTAAAAGAAAATGAATGGTCTGCCCATGACACTCCCGAATCTACGAAGGCCTGGGAGAGCCAATCTATTTCCTGATTCAGGTCACCGATCTTTCACTCTAAGTAATCTCCTGGTACCATGTAAATTCATGGTAGTATCAAATGTTAACTTTAATGTTCTCTGCTTTTCTATAACAGACAAGTGTTTAAGCTACTCAGACACAATGTAAGAATTATCACTAGGAAACCTGCTTGGAAAAGCTTGTATCCTCCTCAGTTCTGCAATGAGGATGGAGGATACTAGCTTTATAGTGATGATGACTTCTGGTAATGCAATTTCTCCAAATGCTTGGAAGTGTCTTGCAAGCTAAGCTTATTAACTTTTATATAAGTTTTATTTTGATGTTTAATTTTATTGCAACTTCTCCAATGGACTGTATAGAATTTAGGTATGCTGCAGGATGGTGTGCTGTTCTTTACAGCATCTAAAAACCTGATTTCATATCCCTGAAACATTCAAACAACAGATGAGAACTTATATAATGCATACATCAAGAAATAAAGATGGATTTTGGGATTGGCCTTCAAGCAAATCCAAGCCTTTTAAAAAGTTTCGTATGGCAATTACATTTATTTAGCTAAAAGCAGCTTAGCAGAACAAAGCTTTGTTGATTTTGTTTTGGTTTTTGTTTTGTTTTTTTGTTTATTTGCCTTTTTTGTAGCTATGCTTTCTCACGCACAACAGTTTTCACTCAAGTGGAAAGTAGTCTTAAGTGACTTATGAGATAGAGTATGTATGCCTTCAAGCTGTGTAAACTAGAATAACACTAAACTTTGGAAGCAGTGTGTGTTTATCTGAAAAATTCACTATGTCTCATCCATAGATACTTCATCAGTATTTCATTGCTAATGCCTTATAGGTAGAGGAGAATAACCACAAGCCTTTTCTATTAACTTTTTTGTCCAAAGGCCATAGGTGTTATTAGAATACAATTTTTAAAAGCTCCTAAACCCACCATACAATGCATATTTCTATAGACCTTATTTTTTAGACAAACTGATCATCTCAAATAAAATTGAAATAGCTTTTCCTCAGTCACCAGCCTCAGTTGCTTAAAGACATAACACCAAAATACTTTCAATTATATCAAAAACTAAATAACCATGTAAGTACTGCCCATAAGAATGGTTATGAGTATATGGATTTGAAAGATCTGAGAGATATATTGGGCTATGTCCACTGCAGAATGTCCTTAAATTAGAGCATAAAATCTTAAATATAATACAGGATTTCATAGAAAGCAAGGGTAAAGACTGTAAAAGCGGGGAAGTAGTAGTTCTGAACATTTGAGAATGTGCAAGAATGGATGCACATGTGTTGTGTATAAACTATATTTGGAGGAAACTGTAATTAGAAACTCCGACAGGTAAAAAGAGAAAAAAATTAATCTATAAACCAATAGAAAGCTGTATGTGCTAACTGCAGGGCACTGTGGTTATGTAATTCCATTTATTAAGAAAAAAAGAAAAAAAGAAGGAAAGAAAAGGGAAAAAAACCCAAAACCACTTACCTTCATCAATCAAACACGTATTCCATGGACAAGAAAACTATTCAAAAAGTTGTGGGATGCTCCATGCCACAATAAAAGAATGAGCATCTACACAGGGATTCTGCAGTTTAGAAACCACTGTGTTTTAGTAGGCATTTCTATGTTGGTGATAGTTGACTAAGTAATTGAATATATACTTACAGAGAGAAACTCATTACCCTTTATGATCCATCTTCCTGCTCTCCCCATGAAGTTTAAAGCAGAACACATTGATCCAGTTGGTGAAAAGGCTTCCAGCACAAATTCTTGATGTCAGTTCATGGCTGAACAAGTGGGGGTATGACATTCATTTTCCACTGACTCCTGGACAGTGATGCTGGAGAACTCAAGGATACCTATAACAAATGAACAAACTCATACAAATAGAAATTATACTCTACATATCAAATGCAAAATGAAGATTCTCATTGCCATTGCAGAATATGTAGATGGAAAAGCAAACATAGCTGTTGAGTTGGATTTTGAGAAATCAGAAGCTGAGAGTCTTAAGAACTGCATTATATGTAGTATTCTATGTAATTATTGTATCATGGATAATGCAAATGGTGATATCATCACTTTAAAAAAGTTTTGATGTTTATGGAAACATATTTGAATACTGCATTAAGATTACTTGCGACTCAGAATTAAAAAAAATGATACCTGACAGCACAAGCCCTGAGCATTTCAAAATACTTTATCAAGAGGCTAGTGATGATGAGATGAGGCAGGTTCAGGAGTGTACAGTTTTTTGACTGGATTCATAACATGACGGTAATGTTAACAGGTTATTGTGGAAGAGGGGATTTTTCTGAAACAATTTTGAAAATGTACCAATGATAATCTCATAAATAAAAGATTGTAATAAAAATAAATAATTATATATACATCTTCTAATGGATCAATATTTTTGTTCAGTGAAATGCTGCGTTACAAGTGTGGGCATTACTAGGTTGTTTGAATAAAGTGTTTGTTACCAGGTAACTGCAGCTTGAAGGCTGTTTAATAAGAACAGGTAGTTTTAACTGGGACCTCCAAAAGTACAGGCACGAGAAGATAGTTGGGGTCTTGAAAGTCTTAGTACAGAATGACACCAGTGGCCCCAAGGTCATAAACACAAATTATTAAAAGTTTTTTGAACATTAAAGCTTAATACTGATCACTATGGGAATGCAGCCTTGACAGCTTGGTAGAACCAGTTTTAGAGTATTAATTTAATGTGCATGGCATTATGTGGGATAGGCAGCATGGGTAGAGATGTGTCTATATTATACAAGACCACAGTGGAAACAAGGAGCTGCTCAGACAACGTATTTCAGATCTGGGTATGTGGGACAGATCACTGTTCAGATCTGTGGATATCCTGAACTATGTAAATGTCTACATGTATTTTCTTGTAATTAAAGGGGGATATCCTTCCATTGCTTGTGTTTGACCCAGTGTTCATTGCATTTGGTCTGGCATACCACGCTTGAGGCTTGGTTATAATTTAGATGCTATATATAATATATACATACACATATATATGCATATATACTTAAACCATCATAATATATATAATAACATATATATAAAAATAGTTTCACATTTATACACATATCCATGCATACATATAGCCTAGAGGCCACAGGTTTCCAGACTAGGGTAGAGGGGAAAGGAAGGAAGGAGAATTACAGGACAGTAATTGATGTCATTGGCTACATCCCATTGGGCACATGAGGCTCCTGTGAAATTCTTTATTGCGTTTTTTGCCATTCTTTTTCCTTTTCCTTAAATCTGTTTTTCCCTCTTTCTGGCCTGAAATTTCTCTCAGTTCTTTCCAAGAGCTCTAAGAAGGATGTAGCATCTGTTAAATCCCTGTGAATGGCCTGGACAAGGTTCAAGATTAGGCTGTAGCACATTTTGTACTTGACATTTTCCCCACCTGACTCAGGAAAGTCTGACTTTACTTCTTTATTCCAAAAAGATCTGTTGCTGCTGCACCAGCCTTATAGGTGTGATTCATCACTTTTTCCTGGCAGAGTCCAGACTTGTCCCTCAGACTGGGGTTTCCATGGGGCCACTTGGAGAGGACGATGTACAATACAGCCTGTGAACACCAAGTCAGGGACTGAGATTGCAAGGGGCTGGCTCTGGTGGCATTTGAGGAACTGACATGTCATAAGGATGTTGTCTCAAGATGAAACACATCAGTCAAGCAATGAGAAGCACTCTTTCAGGTGAAAAGGATTAGATGGAGCAGCAGAAAGATTGTTATTCAGAAATGGGTAGTGCAGGAGTCTTACAGGGGATTAGATGAAAGAGTTATTACAGTCAGGAAAGCCAATAGCTGGACATCCAGATATAACCAGCAGACATACTTAAAAGACAAGAAAGGTGACTGTCTCAAAGTAGCACAGAAAGGAAGCAGTGGACAAGGAATATAAAACACCTGGCATGCTAGTTTACTAAAGACATATGCTTAGTCTTTTGAGTTTTGTAACTGTGGAAGTATATTATTGCAAAAGCCGTGTCTATAAAATAAAGCGTCAAGAAGAGTAACACTTATGGAGATAAAATATCTAGACCCCTGAAAGGCAAGACTTGGCCCTTTGTACATTAGTAAGAAATTCTGGTGAAGAAATCCACAAAGAAATCCAGATGCAACGGCCCTATAGATCCTGTACTCAGAAAAGTATGCAAAGAAAAAAAATAAATGCTGACAATAGGGTGTGAGTCTTGCTCAGCAAGTTCCTAGAGCCAATTAGCAAGATTTCCATTATATTTGGATGTAGTTTAATTAAATTATGCAACAAGAACAACCAGCTGTCTCCAAGAGTTAATCATTTTTACTCATTCTTCCGAAGTGTATCCACAGTTATTCTCAGACGCATACATAGCTATTGCAATGCAGTCTGAGTTACACAGCACTGTATAAATATTACTTTTTCACGCATAGCTCATAAATCACATGAACCTACTGATAGCTCCACCTACAGTACTTAACATTTTGCACTGGAAGTTAATTAAAGCAGTCCATTCAAAATGTTTAACTGTTTAAATATAAATTACATTTTGTGCACTATAACCATTGTAAGTCTTTTACTCCATCTGTTCTTTCCTCTTAGTTTTCACATAATATAGGGAATATGCTGACACACTGCTTTTCACATAGCCTCTGTCTTAACCACCCTAGTGAAATGGTCCTCAAATATTCGCTGAGCTAACTGTAGCCTGGCAAAAGCACAGATACAGCAGAAGTGAAAACCTTTACTGTATTTTACACACTAGACCGGGACATAGAATATCATTTGTTGGTTTAACAAAGACCTTTTTTTTTTCCTAACTTCAGTAAATCATAATTTCCCAGAACATCAATTCCTCCCTTAATAATGAAAATAATATATTTCTCTTCTCTTCCCTGTTTGCTGTAATAGAGGTATTAGTAGAAACTGTATCTTACTGTTCTCATCCAAATGCAGTACATACTGGCCTTTCTCAGACGTCTTAGTACTATTACATTCAGAAAACAGTGTGACCTACTATTTGAATGTCAAAGTTAATTTAATTCAGTATTTCTTTTTATGTAGTAAAGTAGTGAAAAAAATGTTTTGCAATCAAGTCGGATTAAACAATTCAATACAAGAAAAGAAATAATTAAGCATTATTTAAAAAATGGTTAGTTATATTTTGGCACTCACAACTACAGCTGTAGTGCTGAGAAGTCTAATTGGCACGTTTTATCATGTTTGAGTTTGGAGGGGAAAGCAAAAGCAGGAAGATACCTGCAGGTAAGAATGGGTGAGTTTGTTCATATATTTTACAGAAAATACTCTCTTTGGAAAATATAAAACAAAGAACATGGTATTTATTTTCTGGGCATTTTTTTCCTAATAACTAACGATTTTAATCTTTCATTTTTAAATGACACCTTTGTGTCAAAAAATTAGTTCCAAAATTTCTCTAGCAAGTGATACTAGAAATAAATGATAAAAAATAACTGTTTACACAGGTTGATTACTCACAAGTTGAAAAAAGCACATTCCTAAAATATTTTTTTCAAAAGTACTGCAGAAACCAGGACCTTAACGATAGTTCTCGGTTGTTAATAATCATGTGCACTAATTCTGATCTCTAGGATTGCATAATGCCCACATGATCATTTGAAATTGAGGAGGAGAGAGGGAAATAGAGAACATTTAAAAAATTTTTGTACAGCAAATTAACCTTTGAGTGGTCTCTGCTTCAGGATGACAGGCAAGATAAAAGGTTCAGTTTGAGGCTCATATATTTCACACTACACTAACATTTATGTTTTGAGTCTTTTTGCTATACCTTTATTTATTGGTACACAAGATTCTGTTAGGTTGGAATTTTCAAAAGTACTCAGCACTGGCTTTTATCACTTCTAAAAGGTCACTTTTACACAATGTAACCTGTGGCTTTTTGCTGTTCTCTGTTCACTTCAATGACAGTGTCAAGTTCCACCTGCTACAGGTAATTAGTTTTATTGAAGCAAACAAGCTTATGCTGAAAAGAATAAAATATCTGAGATTATTTTCTCTTTTGCTTAAATGTAGGTTCTATTATGCCAGTAAAGTTTCTAGTAAAATACCAGACATTGACAAACATGAAGCATTCACTATATGCAGATGTTTAGTTCCAGCTGGGCACCTCTTCATTATTCTGATTCAACAAATTTCCAAATCAGATGACAGAGAATGCCTTGTCAAAGAATATCTACCAAAGTACCATGGACAGAGCAATGTTAGACTGCACTAGAGTCAGTTTTGAATTTTGAAGTGTTTATTTAATTCCTCTGTATACTGTCTGGAAATGCTTTGAAGAACCTATTGGCATAAGCTGCTTTAAAAAGCTGCTTCACTTTACTAGTCTTATTTGAAACATTCACCATTAGCTAAAATATATATGCTTGTATTAATCAAGAATATTAATTTCAGATATTTTTTTTTTTAAGAGAAAGATCATTCAAGTGAAGAATAATAATAGAATGTAGAAGCCCAGCCTCTCCATCTCTCATTCATTTCTGTTTGAAGAGAGTAATTTACATGACAGTAACTCATCTGTCTAACAGAAAATTAGGGGAGTAAAGGAAGATGTATCTGATGATGTATGCAAAAACTATGTATACATACATAAGGCAGAGAAATTTAGAGTCAGAGGGAGATGGGGGCAATTGATGTCATCCTACTTCCTAACCACACCAAAATATTTTAATGAATTTTTATTGGAATTTGACTCCATATCTTTTCAGGAAAAAAAGATAAAAACAAAGTTTCATTTTCCAAAAGTGCAACTCCACATCAGCACTGCTGCTCAGGGTGAGCCACGGGATGATCACAGCAGCAGAGAGTTGTTCTGATTTCAGTGACCTGTCTTAGTTCAGGCAAGAGGGTGACTATTTTTTAGTCCAGTGCAAAGTGCACTAATGAAGCAATGTGCAAGGACAATTGAGCCTTAAGCTTAGAATCACTAGTGGAAACTTTGTGCCAGTGTGCAGGGGTTATAAGGTGGATTTTTAGATACACAGTGCTTTATTATAGCTCTAACATTACAAGACAGAGTTGCCTTGTTACTCTGTCCAAACTGACTATCCAGACATACAGAATGTGATTGTGATCAGTCTTTCTGGGCTCACCTTCAACTTTCTAAAAAGCACTTTTTCTGCTGCCTGATAATATGAATTAACAACACATCCACCTGCACAAAGCTGGAGCATGGCCTGAAGACATTATAAATTTAATAATCAGATTCTTTCAAATCACCGCATTAACTCTACTTACTGTGATCCCAGAAGTCATCTCTCTTTCAATTCCTCCATCTCCCTCTGTAGTCACACTCATTCATGTCAATGTACAGAAAGAGGCAGTAAACAGAAGCTTATTAATGTAGACTTAGAGATTCACTCTGGCAGAGATGAATGATTAGAGTTGTCACCTGATATGAACAAAACCCAGGGGGCTTCTTTGCTGGCATCGGCCTGAGTAACGTGATTAAACAAGTGCCATGGGGTAGCAATGATTTCTGAGTTTTGATTAAACTTTGGGCTAGGGTTAGGGTTGGTGGGCTTTTTTTGATCAGGAGATAATTGTGCTAGGTTTAAATCTGATGCTTAGTTGTTCATAGTTTTTAACAGTTTAACATTTGAGCCTGGCCCAATTGTTGAGTAATTGCTGTTGCAAGATCAAGTCTAACACTAAAAGTCAGAATTCATGATGCTTTAATGTTGAGAACTAACTTGCAAATACTCACATAGCTTCCCAGGCTGTCTGTTGGTGCTTGACAAGCACTATTACTATCGGTATATGGTACATGTCAACAAAGGCTGAGATAGCATAAAGTAGTTTTAAAACATGTAAGAAGAAGTCTATACAGATTCTTTAGATAATTTAACTACAGCTAATATTTTCAGTGGGAGATAACTCTGAAAGCATTCTGAAGTGCTTTGGTTAAAACTCAAAAGTTGAAACCATTCAGGTGTAAATTGGGTTAGAGATCAGACTGCCAGGCTTGTCTGTATTATAAAGTATCAAAATTACACCACAGTTCATTATTTTAATTAGACCATCTACAATTTCTGTTTAACACCCTTTTCCACAATTCAGAAACAAAACAGAAAGATACATAAGAACTTCTCTGTGGCTACACACCTACTTACCCCTGCACAATAATGCAGGCTCAGGCACAATTTTTCATATAAATAAAAATCCATGAAAAGCCTGAAAACCTGCCGTCTTTTGAAGCCTTTCATATACCATTCCAGTCTGGGTACCTGATCGACAGTGAAGATGCAGTAAAATAAGTTACAAGATGACAGGAAAGCACATCAGTAGAAAAAAGAAAAGTGCTGGTTTGGAGCCTGATTAATAGGATGCTCCCTCTGTAATTCAGACAGCAATGTTGCATTACACCCTGAGTACCCCTTTGGCTGCTCAGCATGAGGGTCTAATAGCTAAACATGAGTTGGTTTACAAAGGAGAAACTGAAGTACCGATCAGGATTGGCACATTTCCTCCTGTACTTATCATTTCAAGACACAGAAAGGTTATAGAGATGATGAAATCTGTTCTTAACAATCTGACCCTATGGAGACAAACATGCGATATTCACCACAGTAATTCCCAAGGTGAAATTTCTTAGTACCTCATGCCTTTAACCAATTGAAGCATAATCCATACTTTCTGAATTAAAATATCATTGAGTTTTTAACAAGCAAAACGTGAGTTATGGAACAGCAATAATCTCAATGTCTACTGCATATTTGTCACAGCATGGAACAAGGATCATTGGGATGAACAGCTGATAATAAAAATAACTTGTTCTGGGTTACAAAGAGGTAGATACATTTTTAAAAGGTTTAGTTTTTAAATCAGTAACTTCCACAATGAAATACTGGAAGAAACTGGGCCAAGTTATGAGGAGTTAAATGCAAAGCTGAGCAAAGTTCAGCAGTGTTTTGAAATAGTAGTGGACTTCACCAGTTCTTGCACTTAATTTGATTAATGTTTATCAACTGGGTTTTGGAAAAAAAAAACACACCAAAAAAGACAACAAAAACCCAGAAGTTTTGGATTAAAAACATATTTATTGTGGTAAGATCACAAGCATTTTCACCATTTTAATTATTTTTATCCAGATAGTTCTAAGGAACTTATATTTTTGTCTCTTATAATAAGGAAACATTTCTTTTCTTTCCTTATTTTCAGTAGTTGGAAATATTGCACTCTAGTTTTAGCACTACCATTTTAATAGGCTGTGCTAGCTAACACCCTGTATACTACAAGGACTCATAATATTTTTGGGACAAACCCGGTGAAAACAAAAAAAAATCTAATAAAAAGAAAACAGAAAGGCCAATTTTCACTTTGTAAGTGTTACTATTGCTAAGCAATAATCTGGATTTGTCAAAACTACTGTGACAGAAAAACAAGTTTGAGACATTCCTTCAGAAATGTCCATCTTCAAGTCCAACATTTCAGATGCTAAAACTCTGGTTTATGGCAGGGAAAGAGATTTTCTTCAGGTGGGCAAAGCTTTCATTATATTTTTTAGCTTGATAAATAAGAATTTCTTGATCAAAAATCATACAAGAAATAGTATTTTCTCAGTTCATTGTTGCCATTACATATGAAAACAAATTAATTTTTTGTAACGATATTTAGTAATATAATACCAAAATCTTATTGGTGTGATAATATAGACATGACATTTCACCTCTAAAATCAATCAGTCTCAGTCTGTAACACAAACTTACCCTAACAGAGAATTTAGAACTTCAAAACTAGAATTTTTTTGCACAATATTTCTTGTGTGGTATGGAAATACCAGCCCACTCAACTCTGTGACAACAGAAGGGTCAGGTGAATTCTCCATACAGCAGCTTAAATTATACAACACAAATTCAACACCTTAAACAAAAAACTGTATTTTGCATAAGGTGGAATAGAACTGCAATAGGTAGATGTCAGAAAACTAATAGGCCAGAGTATTAAGTCATTAGGTTGCTTAGTAAGGGTTGTCTTTCTCAGTCCTCCTTTTCCTATTAAGAACAGTCATTGCCAAAATGGGATTCACTTTCAGATATTTCTGGTTATGTTCAGCATTATGTTCCCTGTTAACTCACACTGCTCTGATGTGAAAAGATGTTCTCTGCAGGAGTTCTCAGTTTTTTCAAACCGCAGCTCTGTGGTATTTTTCTGCTGTTATAATACTGTAAATTTGATTTATTTTTAAATGGATGATATATGTACTGATCTTGGATAGGGAGTCAAGGACTGCTTTATTCAAAAAGCATCTTGCCTACATCAGGCTCCACAGAACTAATTTCTTTTGCAATTTAAGATTTGGCTGTGTGCTCAGGATGTTTTGCTAAGTAGATACAGAATAAAATAGACAATAATAAAGTTTCATTTACACTGGAAAGAGTACAATACATTTTACTTCAAAGAACTCCCCTCCACTACATGAAGGTGGGTGCGTTCTCAAAGATGTGCAATGAGTTCCACATAAAGGATGTGGCCTGATGTGCCTCCTTTCCACTCCTTTACCCTTGAAGGGTGGAGAAGGTGAAATCACAGTTCATGTCCCTTTTACAGTTTTAAAAGTAATGGTGTTCCATCTTTCCTATAGCTTCCTCTTGACTGAGAAATTAAGTGTTATCGGTCTCTGGCTGTAACATCAAGATTTGTGGCTTGAACACTGGTCATGTTCACTGCTGAAGAAGCTCTGGGCTAGAGCGCTGTAGTGTATGAGCAACCGTGGGACTATACCAAATAACATGGAAAAATAAATTTAAAGGCCTAGGATCTGCATTCTTTATCTGGTCACTTAGCCTGCCTAAAAGCCCTAATATTATGGAATCTTTAATTTTTTTTTTTTTTTTTTAATTTTGAGCAGCTCTTAATGTGGGTTGTGTCACTTGAAGTGTCTATAGTGAAGGACAAAGGGATGCATCTCAAATTTTTTTCTTGGAGCCTGCACTAACCATCACCTGTCCCATCCCATCTTTACCTAAGATTTAAAGCCAGCTGAGCAGACAGGAAAGAGCCACGGTGTTTCCAAGAGGTTACCAGGACTGAAAAACTTGAGACTGTGGGGTATAAGTAGAAATTGCCTTCACCACAATAAAGGCATGAATATCTATGGATAGAAACCAAAGATAGTAGGACGAAGTTCCTGACGGTCCAGACACACAGAGTGCATTGATTTTATTTGGAACTTTGCACATGAAAATTCTGATTCTGGGAAATGACAAGCACTTACAACTCAATGTGAAGCCAATAAGGCCTGTGAATGCTCAGTTGGCATTTCATGCTACTCATTTCAGCTGCTCAGCAGTGTAAGGTGAATACGTGATCCTGAAAGTCTGTACACTAATGTGACTTCATTGATTTAAAAGCAATGGCTCTGAGCAAGACAAATAGGATTTGTCTCTTAGTTCTTAATTTCACACTGTAGACAGCACAATATTCTGCAAAACTTATCTTTGTAACGTGTCTGTCTTTCTGATCCTCTTATCCTACCGTTTCTGGTTTTCAGTCAACAAAAGAAATATCACAACTACTCTTTTCTATGCCTTTTTGATACTTAGGTTGTGATTCATTTCCATCCAAGTAACCATAAAGACAGAATGCACATTAAGGATTTTCCTTCAACCAGTGTTCAACCATCACAGTTTTCCTGAATGGGCTGATACAACTGGCTGTTAAAAAGAGTTTCCTCTAACAAAATGGAGAAATGCAGGCTCTGTAGAGGGAAAACCCAAGGAATATTATCTTTTCCAGTGGTAAAATGCAAATCAAAAGTCTGTGTAGTGATGTAAAACATTTTTGACTGTCAAATGCAGAACCAGTGGATCACTTTAGAATCTAAATGTTTTGCAATATTGGAGCTTTGTTACCTTTCAGTATGTGGAGGAAGATTTTTTTAAAATGGTACTTTTTACCTAAAAGGAATCTTACAAAAAAAATCTGCTGGATAGTTACATAAATTTCATCAATTTTAAGTAAAGATCTTACAGGTTATATATTTCAAATTCACCAGTGCAATTAAAATGACAGTAAATGTTTCCAAGAGCTATAATATGAATGGCAGCTTCTCATATATACCCAGTGAATTTAATTGACATATATTTCCACTGAAATTGCTGACAATATCAATTGCTATGCCTTATACATATGCCACAGTGATTAGAAAATTAACATCATTATGTTATTTCTAGTGACATTCTGACTACCTCAAAAAGGATATATATGGAGCTCTTTTGCTTTCCATGGGAGTGTTCTGAAGTTATACAAATTAATGAAATAGCATACATATTTTTCAAATGTTCTAGCCTTTATGTTATGCTTAGATATGTCCAAGACAGACTGCAATTTAAAAGTATGTCTCAAAATGATTCACCTCCAAAGGGCAGTGCAATGAAAAAACAGCTAATATTATATCCAGTTAATGCAATGGCACAACACCAAGATCCGTCACTAGTTAGAATTTACTTGTTAAAAAAACCCCCAAAACCAACCCAAAAAAGTAAAAAACCAATGAGCTAAAATACATAACAGTAATTTGGAAAGCGATCTATGGGACCAGTCCAGCTTCCACAGCCTTTAATGAGTTTTGAAATAAAATCATGTGATGAGAGATTTTAGCATTAAGAACTTGGAGAAATGGATCTTGAACGAATGATGTATGCTCTCTGAATTAAGAGTGCGCCTGTACAATCAAAATTTTGTGTGTACATTTTAAAGATTTAATAGATACTGTATTATGTGACTTGAGTTTCCCTTTATTTACAGTAACAGCAGGGAAAGAGTGCCAAAGGGTGGTAGATTAAGCAGTTTAAATGCGTAATGTATGGAAGTGAAACGCATCTTTCTGACCTGTGGGTTGTGGGTAGAACTTTTCAAAAATCCTCCCTTAAAACTTGCAAATGCCTCATGTCACTGGGAATTAACGGTAAAGCAGATTAGCTGACTAATAGATACAAATCCTGCTCTATTATGTCACTGTGACATGGGCTTTCAAACTCACAGGGTACAGGTTACTTCTCTACTTCTTCGTCATATGTCACAGAGCTTTCCAAGCTTATGTTCACTTTACCCTTACAGAGACTTATATTAACAGCTATCAAGGGCAGATGGAAAAACATCTTGTAAGTCTTTAAATACCCACACATATATTTGGATCCTGGTGTCTATGGCTACATCATTACTAATAAATTAAATATTTGTTTTGTTCTTTGAAGCGCTGAGCCAGATAAAGCAGAGTCCTTCCTCTACACAATTAAACTTCCCTAACTTCTGAAATAAGATGTTCACGTCAAACTGTCTACTGACAAAACATCATTTGCTGTTGCACTGACTCCTAGAAAGTACACGTAACTTGTTTCCAAGGCTTCTGGATGACATGGGCTAAAACCACACCAGGAAAATTTTAACATGTTAACAGCACATTTTGAAATTTACAAGTATAGGCACTATTTATACAACATCCAGTATCCTATTTTTCAAGGTTTTAGCAAAGCTAAAATAAAATAATTGAAAACAGAGACTATACTTGCAGCATAACAGATAAATAGTCTATGTGCAACATCAGCTCAAATTTTTCCCATCTATCTAATTCAGATGACAGACCAGACTCTGTTCAGAGCACCCCTAGCTCAAGACTCTGCCGTGTTTTTGAAATAGACTATTAACCTGGGAAACCTTAGTCCCATTATGGTCCAAATACATCTATGTGACCAATCAGACTCAATAACCTCTTCACTACATTAATTACTATTTATTTATACAAACAACCTGGTTAGTTCTTCCTGACACTGCACCTTTTTTTGCCCTATTCTGGTTTGGACAAGCTGATGTCTCTTTGAAATGACTCAAACAGAAAATAATTATCTTCCTGCTTGGCAGAGCTGTATCAGGTTCTTTATTCTGAAACAAAACAACCCTTCCCACTGGAACAGCAAATGCCCAAGTCTCAGAGTAAATACTTTTCATGTTTGAAAATAATCACATTTTCACTAACTTGCAAAAAGCTCTAAAAAACATAACTTGAATTACAGCATGTGGTTTACTGCTGAATCATTTGAAATTCAGCATAACCAATCATTCTGAAGTGGTAAGTAGCTAAAGAGCTGCTATACAACAAATTTCTGACATCTTGAGAGATATACCATCACATCAGCCCATGTGAACTTGGCACAGAATGACTTTCCCCAGTACAAAAGTAAAGAAGACATTTCTACAAAACTGTTCGAGTAACTCATCAGTAAGAAAGAGTTGTAAGTGATCTCAATATTGTGGTCTGTGCCAGGGATTAAATGTCACATACTAAGATTTTATTGACTCATTTTCTGCCAACTCTGCTTCAAGGGATGACTTTCTAGGCAAGATTGAATGGAGGGTTACTCGCAGGTTTCTCAGTCTCTTAGGATTCTAACCATGGCATTTATCTTTCATAAAAAGTACTTACATAAAGTAATAGCCACAGGCAAGTTGTCTTTGTGTGCAAAATATGATTTTCATTGTTACATTCTTGCTGGAAATGACCCTATTCTTGGAAGGACTTATCAAATCCAGAGGTATGTTTTCTTTGCTTTACACTATTTTTCAACTTTTTTTCCCCCTATAAAGCTGTTTATCCTTGTGCCTTTACTCTGTTAAAGGAGCATTACAGTTCCAGACTTACTTTAGCTTTTACTAATAGCAGCCCCAAAATTAAAATGTTTCTAGTAGCTCTGAACTTCTTTTAGTTATTATACTGTACAAATGCATCTGACACTGTCTAACCTTCAACCTTCTGGTTACATGTTACTTGCCGAGCACCTGAGGTCTCAGACTTCTGAGATGTATTTATGGACCAACAGGCACTCAGACCCTGACCTTGAAAGGATTGAGAGATTAAATTCCACTGACAGAAGTTAAATGTTGAAGCACATAGGTACTAAGGATAGTCTCAGAATAACCTCGCATATAGATTACTGAACTGGTATGTACTTACTGTGAATTTTCTCAAGTATACAGTACACATGCTTTGAATGCTCTTTGGAGGAGACTGGCACAGTGTATGGATAACTGGGTTCGTTGTCTTTAGCTGGCTGATTTGCATAAGATAGGCTGTCTTTGACATAGAAAATAAGCACTTTCATGTTCTGTGGACAACGGTAAGCTTCTCTAAGAGGTAAGGCAAGATATCTTAACTAAGACTGGTTGAAAATCACTCCTTAGAGGAAATTCTCTCTACTATCTACAGAGCAAATCTAGGCAGAATGTCCTATTCACATTATGAATAGTTCCCTAAATCATTATTATGCTTTTGTATTTTTTATGATAATATTAAATTACTGAATAACTTTTGATGAATTTCAGAAAGGAAAAGGTATTTATATGGATAGATTGCTTTCATGATAAATAAAATACTATATCTAACAATATGTTTATAGCTTCAATTTGTCACAATAATAAGTTATCTTTTAACTATCAGTCAAGCTTTAAGATCAGAACCATAAAACCAGGAAATGATGATATTGTCATTGCTTAGCACTGGATGAGGTAGTGTTGCTATTGATGTACACAGACAAGCAGATCTGTGAACATAAAAGTAATTTTGATACAAGGTTTAACTGTGTCTTAACTCCAGTATAGTACACAATTTGCTATCCACGAAATACCGTGCTTCCTTTGAATGTGCTATAGAGTTCAGTCCTGAAGATCTCAAGGGGGATTATTAGCTGGGACTAGCACCTCACTAGTTATGTTCACAAGGCTTCAGTTTGTCTCAAAGTCAGAGCAGACTTGCATTTCTTTAATGTGTAGATGGAGCATATTAGGTTCTCCTTTGTAAAAGTCTTAGACAGAACCATAGATGATCACCGATTCCATGACATCTCTGAATTTTAACGACAATATTTGCAATTATGTATGTTGAAAAGGCAAATACTGAGGAGCGCGGGTTTTGTAAGTTGTTCTTTTTTGTGATCAGAACTTACTAAGGTAGCAGTCTAATTTTAGCCAAACTGAAAGCATTTGACAATCTGCACTTGATAAAGCCTAGAAGTAATTGGTAGATGAAGAAATTAATTTCAGCTCAAACCCACTTATTTAATTTTGTAAGCCCATGCTGTTTTACTGTCATCACTTCTGGCTCAGCAGGAGAAAGTCCTCAGGTAAATGTAGAGGTAGAAACAGAAATCTCTACTGTAAACTGAATTAGATATGTGAGTATAATCATTGCTTTCTGTCTTTTTTCTCAACCACAAAGACTAACCCTAGCTGACTTTGTGGAAAACATGAATAATCATAGGAAAAGTTATAAGCCTGCAATTTTAGTTAATACCAAAGTCTATTTTTCTTCATGATGAAAACCACTTAATTATATTTCTCATTAAAAAAAATAAAGAAATGAAGGAAATTTGACAACTTATCATATTTTAAGGTATTCTGGTGCAGTGCAAAATCATCCAAATCTCACCAGGTGGCTATTGCAACTCAAAATGTTAAAACTTATTAACGGATATTCCACTTTTGAAGTACAGCATATTAGACATACAAAGTCAGTATTATAACGGATCAACACATTATTTCCAAAGTGGAGTGTTTCATAAGTACAGGTATTCTCAGTCAAGATGGCTCAGCTGAAAGATAATGACTTGGTGACTTTTGCTTATGCCACCACACCTCAGGTAATGAAGATCTGAAGATGAAAGCTCACAAAGATCAGACTGGAGACCAGTTTACTACCGAATTATGAATGCTAAAATCTACAAATGTGAAACATTTTTCTTAGAACCATAGAATATCCTGAATTGGAAGAGACCCATGATGATCATCGTGTCCAACTTGACTCCACATGGGACAACCGAAAAATTAAACCATATATCTAAAGTTAAATTATTTATCTATAATTGTTGTGCTTCTTTGGACATAGTCTAATATTTTTATATCCTGATACTGTGCAGCCCAAAACTGAACACAGTACTTGAGGTGAGGCTGCACCAGTGCTGAGTATAGTGGGACAATCACTTCTTCCAGCTGATTAGCTGTACTGTACTTAATGCACTCCAGGATAAGCTTGGCCCTTTTGGCTACCAGGACACATTTTTGACTCATATTGAGCTTGCCATGAACCAAAACCCCCAGATCCCTTTCTGCAAAACTTCACTCCAGCCTCTTGTCCCTCACTCTTGCTGTACATCCAGGATTACACCATCCCATGTACAGAATCCAGCATTTGTTCTTGTTAAATTTCATGCAGTTAGTGATTTTCCAGCACTCTATCTATCAAAATCTCTCTGAAAGAACTCTCTGTCCTTGAGGGAATCAATGACTCCTCCTAATTTAGTATCATTGGCAAATGTTCTTAGTGTACACTCTACTCCTGTGTCCAGGCATGGATAAAAAATATTGAAGAGATCTTTTTTTGCCTTTATGATAGGATACAGTAGTAATTTATCTTCAATGTGTCCATTTCTTGTCTTTTTGCTTGCTTGACTCTAGCCCCCAGACCATCCCCTCCAAAATATCTGTCAAAAGCCTAGATTCAAATATGGCTTAACTTCAAGAAACTTCAGATACATATCTGGACTCTTTGATTTATGTCACAGTGTGTACTTCATCCCAGTTTGAAGGAAAAAAAAACAATGGTTTGAGATAAATTCTTTAAAAAAAAACATTATAACAGCTGCAAAGGGACAGATGGCCAGGAGACGCAGTAGAGGGAGACATTGGAAGGGGTGGGAATAAAGTAAAAGATAAAAGAAAGAGTTATCTTTCCTTTGCATCTTTTTTTATTAGATAGTGCTTGTTACAGGTGAGACCCATATCTAATTATAACAGAATCACTGAGGCAGAAAGGGACCTCTGGAGAGCATCTAGTCCAAAACACCTGCTCAGGCAGGGTCAGCCAGAGCAGGTTGTCCAGGACTGTGCCCAGCTAGGTAAATAAGATAAGGTTTTAATTATAAATTTATTATGGATCATCACCATCACATCTAAGGGTTATTTTTTCTGAACATCCTAACTGGATAATGATTATGAATGTATGATTATATATTTCTTCTGAAGTCAATCTGAAGCAGATGAGTTGCAATTAGTAGTGTACTTCATTTTACATATAATGAAAATAAAGCAACTTACTATAGAGATACGATATATAAGTATTTGTACTGATTTTAATGAGAATAGAGCTAATTTTCTGCATAGTGGCTTGTCATGGTGCTATGTTTTGGATTCCTGCTGAAAACACTGTTGATAACACACCAGTGCTATATCTACTGTTAAGCAGTGCCTACACTCCACAAGTTAGTAGGCTGGGGGTGCACAAGACATTGGGAGGGGGCACAGCTGGGACAGGTGATGCCAACGACCAAAGGGATATTCCATACCTTATGCTGTTGTGCTTAGGAAAAAGAGAAAGGTGGAGTGACACATTCAGAGTGATGGTGTTTGTCTTCCCAAGTAACTGTAACACATGATGGAACCCTGCTTTCCTGGAGATGGATGAACATCTGCCTGCTAATGGGAAGCAGTGAATTAATTCCTCTTCTTGCTTCGCTTGCGTGTGCAGCTTTTGCTTTACCTATTAAACTGTCTTTATCTCAGCCCACAAGTTTTCTCGCTTTTTACCATTCTGATTCTTTCCCTCATCCCACTGTGGGGGGAGTGAGTGAGCGCCAGGGTGGGGCTTAGTTGCCTACTGAGGTTGACCGACAACAGTACCATGTATGGTACATATGCAAGTATGTGCAGGTACTACTGAAATTACTATTGCAATTAAATCTTGTCTTCTTTCAGCCCTAGAAGAAGAGAAAATGATTCATCAGGATCTGACTTGGCCAAGGATGTGGCGAATTACATTCAATTACCTGCTTTCTAACAGTCTGTCTACATGTTGCTGCACTAGTCTAGTCATGAGGAACCTCAGTGAAAATTTCTCTCAAAGGCTGTAATAAATGCAATAAGACGCTATTGCAAAGATGTTCCAAGAAAACAATGGTACCGAAACTCTCATTTATGTGAACTAATTTGTCAGATGAAAGCAATAAGGTAGGCAGCTGCCACAATACAAGTGTGCCTGAGCCCCAAAAAATCCTTACTGAGAGTCAAAGTGTAGTAACTTGGTTCTAAACCAGTATGTACTTAAAGAACTCCCAGGTGAGCTTCTAGTTCTTCTGTGTCTCTACTTTTGTCTATATATGTACCCAAAAAATTTTGTTGTCAATTACTTAACTGTAAAGAGCAATGAAAGCACATTTTAGTAAATCTTGCCTGGTTTCCCTTGCATCTGTTCTTTTCCAATTTCTCCACAACATTATTTATCCTTTTCTTTCTAGTGTGATCATATTCCAATTCTCCCCCAATATTCCATTGCTTTGCAGTTTCTTCTGCTTTCCCTCTATTAATTTCCCCCCTTTTTTTGCCAGCTTCAAGGCTTTACAAATTATAGATGGTTGTTCATTTTCTCCCTCACCAATTATACACCAGCAGCTGTCTGTAAAAGAAAAACGACAAAGTTAGTCACTTCCCTGTCTGTATTGAACTGTGGGCAAAAGACTGAACTTGGTGCAGGGAGGAACTGACTAATCAGCCTTTCTTTACAGGCAGATTCATGTTTAAAAGAATTCAGAAAAATGAATCATTCCAAAGGCTGATAATACATCGCTTTGCACCTTGGGGGAAGTCATTTCAGGCTTTAGCAGATGAGCTCTGGCATCAGCAATTTAAGAAAGAATTATGCCCAACTCTCCGCCCACCCACAGTTTAACCTTCTGTAGTAGTGTGCAGAGATGGTGTGCCACCGTGCTTTACTGCTTCCACTCATTAGCTGGCTCCTCAAATTGAGTAAGACTTGAGCCTGGGAAGCAGAACAACTAAAATGTGAATACACTGTTCTTTCTCTGTTGTAGATGTAATTTTTATGCCTATATTCCTTCTTTAAATTTTGATTATAACCTGGAACAGATGAAAAATTTGGTGAGGGTTGACACAAGTGCATTTGTGTACACTTGGAAACAATCAGGTTTTAAACCTTTAAATCTTTTAGTTTATTAAAATCTATGTAGATTCATACTATGGCCAACACACACAGCAGAGTCAATTGATGATCTGGGAGGAAGGAATGAGGAAGAACAACCTGAGAGGAAGAAATGAATTATGAAGTTGTAAAGGAAATAATTTCAGTGATCTCCCATTTTTATTGGATGTTTGTTAATTGTTAATGACTTGAGAATCTCATTAACTATCCAGCTTATCACTCCAGATGATCTGAAAACATCTAATTTGTATAAGAACTGTCTAATCTGTTCTGTAGCTACTGTGGGTTGAGGCTTTATTCTTACTGTTTCTAATTGTTTCAGCCATCTGGTCACAGTTGGTAATTTTGGTGAAAACTGATGCAAAATGGCATTAAATACCTTGGCTTTCTCAGTACAATCAACCAATAATTCTCCTTCTCTGGGAAGAAGACATATGATCCTTCATCAATTTCTTCTACCTCTACAATATACACTAACAGTATTTTATTATACATCCATTGCTGACACCATCTTAAACAGTGTCTTGAGTTTCTTGATTTCATTCATGTAAACTTATTCTGAATTTCTGTCTTCATCCTTCCTAATCTCCACTGTTTTATATAAAGCAAATAAAGGTAGTTTATGCATTGTCCAAGTTGATCTCTTGCTACTCCTTCTATCTTTCCTTCTTAATTTAATTGGTTGTCTTTGAATCTCTGGAACCAATATTTTCTTAAAGAAACATTCTTGTCATCATCATCATCATCTTTACTATTATTTTGTCTTGAAGCAGCTTCCCAGAAGAGCTCATCAGCCAGTTTTCCAAGGCAAGTTTGAAGTATTTTTTCCTAAATCAGTTATTTTATTTCTTGTTTGTCCTTTATTGTTCTAAAAGTTTTGATATCTGTCACCCTCCTGGCCATCCTTGTCCAAGTTACCTTCTATTCAGCATTATTAAAGGTCCTTGCATGGTAGATGAGAAGCATATCCAGAATTCTCCCATTTCTTTTTTTCCACTTCTACAACCGAGCAGGAGTTCACAAGACATGTAGCTCATTTTAGACATGTCACGTTTTTTGAGATATCTCTATGAGATGGGAGACATGACTTGGGACCAGTGGACTGTTCTTATCCTTTTGGAGGGGCCATGATTAGGCACTGAATTCCACGAAGTCCCACAGCATCTCCCTCCAAACTGATGATTTGATTTACTTTTATGTTGAAGCCTGTGCTCTGAATGACTTTGCATTTGTGCATGAAAAGCCCCATCCACCTGATAGCTAAGGCTGGCAATGTAGGGTATTATCAGGTATTTTCAGTCTCCCTCTGTGATATACCTGAGAAGCATATACATCTCTGACAGATGAAGCAGTAGCTATTTCTTTATTCCTTCCTCTCCTTCCTGAGCAAGATATTCCTCTTTAAATTAATATTCCAATTTTGAATTATCCTGTTCTGTCTCCAATGTACCAATTTATACTTCAGGTCATGAATTAAAATTTCAAGATCCTTCTCTTTCGTATACTCGTATGCTATGCAGGAGACAGAAGACTTACACAAACTCATAGGCAGTTTGATAAGCCAGTGTAAAATTAGGACTGCTTTTCTTCAGTTTTTTCTATGACCTTGTATTGTCTGACAATAAATACCTGTACTTTTGTGTATTGTCTACAGTTGATTTATGAATAAAGTAGGACTATCCCAAATGGACTTACTTCCTCATGAAAGAAACAAATCTAGTTTCCCTTGCTGGAAGTTTCTTTTGCTGAAATGTCTTTCAGGTACCTCTGTCTTAGATCAAAGATTATTAAGGGCACAGACACACGACCATTTATAGTAGTAAATATAAATTAATAAACAGGTTAAACTGTAAAGGATTAGAACTTGTTAATAATGATTTACAAGCAACTTTAACATTTTTTATTTCTGACTGCACCATTTAAACTAGACAAGTTTAAAAACCAATAAACCAGTTTAAAAAAGAAAATTAAGTTTGTTTTTTTTAAGAAAAAACAAAGTTGGGGTCTTTTTGTTGGTTTTTTTTTTAATTATAAATATCAGGGAATAGAAATATTCACTTGCATAAACAATTATGCTGGAAACCTACTATAAATGTTTATCAAAGAGAAGATTGTGCTCACTCATGTTGTGAGGCTTAGCACAGATCACCATGGGCTGTCCTCAGAATCTATGGTTCACCTTTGTAGCAGAAGCAATTCTTTCATACAGAATTGGGACAAAACTCAGCTTATTAATATAAGAGTGGCAACAAATGACCTTGTGAGTTGCTTTTGTTTATTACATTTCAGTATCACTGAGGAAACTACCTGATGCATACTAAATTTAAAAAGAAAAATTGTTAGGAATCTGCATAATGAATACAAATGGGAGTATGCTGACAGGACTAAATTAAGGAGTCATGCTGCACAGAAAAAAAAAAAAAAAGGCATGTCCCTGCAAACAACCTTTCAAGACAGTTCAGTTTCTTTGGAAGCTAGTATTTTTTGTGCTGTAGAAAACTGCTTTTAACTACTGAATCTGTACTAAATTCTGAAATTTTTAATTGACTCTGTGCTTGATATATTAAAGTTATTATCCATAAAATCCAAGATTTCAGAAGAGTCAAGGAGTCACATTAGAATGCTTTCTTTTCTCTTTCAAGAATTATCAGGCCTCCTATACTATTCCCTGAACATCACATACTTTCTCTTCCTCCTTATTTTCCTTATTTCTTTCCTTATTGTTTTCCTTTTTTCCTTGTTCCTGCTTTATTATTTTCCTTTTTTCTTTCCTTATTTCCTTAGGTTTTTTCTTTATTGTGGGAGAACTCCACAATCAAGGCCAAGATTGGTGCCTCTTTCACCTTTTTTTTAATAGGGCTTGCAGGGAATAATGGAATAAGTAAAGGAGAAAACAACAAATTTAAGCCAGAGGAAATGCTCCCCATCCGGAATTCCAGAAAGAGACATATCGCAACTCAGAATAAACTCAGTTTTTTACTGAAACCAGATGTCTAAGACTTACCATACAACTAAGATGAACTGAGATCATACCCTTTCCTTGCATTATGATCAATAATCCCTTGAAAAATTAATCTGATGGATTGCTTGCATTTAAAAGACTACCTTTCAAACCTGTCACACAGTAATAGAATATCTTCATAGAATCACCACACATTTTATCCTTAGTGATAACTGAAGAGATGCCATTTCTGCCTTCTGAGTTAAGCAGATATCACAGAAATAGATATTTCAATTAAAATATTTTTTCTAGAAAATTATATGTTTTGTTAACTCATAAACAAATTGTAAGACAATTCTTTCAGCTCAACTCTTGCTGAAACCTCCAAAGCAGCATACAATTTTCTTCTGTATTTGACCATGTGTAAATCTTATGTTTGGGATTTCTGTCTCAGTTTATTGTAGGCTATTCTGCTCTTCCCAGGCTTGCTCCCAGTAGTTGTCCTTTTCCCTGGTCACTACAGCCAAACACTTCCTTTTTTTCAGTTCCTAGCCTGAAATCTGCACTTTTCTTTCCTTCAGTCCCACGACCACACCTGATTGTGCTGATGTCAGATAGCATAAAGACTGCACTTGATTGATTGCATCCATATCCATCCCTTCAGATCTGGAGCAGGGCTGGCAGTTTATGAAGGATCACAGCCTCTCTCATGAAGTGAGAGAATATGTATTAACAAGACAGAGCTTGCTCACTCTCAAAATGTAGAAATGAATTTGAAGTCTGGATGATAAAAGCACAGACAGTCTGAGCTGGGTATAATGTGATCCTTATATAAATACCTCAGGTTTCAAAAATTGCAGCTCTGCTTGATCTTGAGTAAGATCCAAAGTCTATCAAGATAGCTTTTGCTAAATATTCATCATTGTTCATTCTGATTAACTGTGAACCAATGCTAACTTTTCATTGATACAACATGAGACAAGATGACAAAACTTATTTGTGGGCTTGGTGTATAGCAGGAGTTTAGCTTGGCTCTTCAGAAAGTGGATGAAAGCAGGGATCCAATCCATCATTCACATGGATAGTCCACAAGACTTGCATCCTTTAACAGATGTGTCATTGAGAACTTGTGCAAAATGATAGGGGATAGCTATAAAAAGGAACAGCAATACAAAACTGTATTGAATGTAGTGTGAAAATAAGCTATATCCCAAAGGAAGAACAATCTTCATGATAACCATCCAAGAAATCTGAACTTATCTTGAACTTATTCTACCTCTACTTCTACAGATTCATGGGAATCATCTTACTTAGCAGAGGGGGATTAAAAGTAGTTACAGCATATGCCTTTTACTGTGCATATGTAAATCACTCTAACCTTAATGGAGGTTCATCAGATACACCATCAAGAATACATAGTGTCTTACACCAGAAAGCTTGGAGCAAAACATAAAAGTATTAGTAAAATGTACAGACAGTAAAACGAGCCAATTATTAACTACAAATTTCATCTTAAATGGAATCAATTATTAACAATCACAACATTAAAAAGTGACAGAACTAAAGCCACCCTAACATTCATATAAAAAAAAAAAGTTAAAAAAATAATAAGAATGAATATAAACTTTGAGATAATAGAGAAAATAAAAATCAATTGAACTTATGAGACAACAACTGTATTCACAAATTGCGGACTCTGAGCAACCCATGAAATCTTAGGTCTGCAGCTGGCCACAAAATAGTACTAAGGACCAAACTTACCATCTTCCTCAGTTTCATGTGACTATGTCAGTTGTTGGGAAAGTTTGAGTGCTAAGGCTTGTGAATTGGTCTAGAAGCTGGTTAGTGGTGACTTGGGGAAAAGTCCAAAAGTTCAAAATGTTTTTCGCTGTCTGGTTGAAAACATACCACTGACTCAGTTTTCTAGAAGTACTGTAAGTTTGCATTTGCCATTAACTTCAGAGCTATGTGAAGACATAGACCAGTTGACTGCAGACATAGGAATTTTTCCTTCTTAATAGGTCACTTAGATCTTCTACAAACCAGCTTCTTAGGGCTGAAATGAACTCTAAATAATATAAAGTTCTATATTCTGTTAGCATACTCAGATTTAAGTATTAAGATTTCTCCCAAGATTAGGGTCTTATTCACTCCTTTTCTCTGGTATAATATAGACTTTTCCCAGCATGTGATGTTCTCTAAAATATGTCTTAGAATTTCCTCAACTAAAGTAAGTGATTGGAGACATAGGTTGTTTTTTTTCTTAGTGGGTCATGACAAGAAAATATGCAGTTTTTCTTATCTCAGAAAATGTTTCATTTCTTCTTAAATATCTCAAAGATCTCCACATGAACCACCCCTCTCTCCCCCACAAAAAACCAAAACCAAAATAAAAACTAAAACCCAAATGGCTAGCAAAGTATACTAACGCCTGTGTTCAAAAAAGACCAGCACTGTGATTTTATTGTTTTGGCATCCTTTCCTAAGTATTGCGTCTTCTGCAGTAATTTTCCTGTTTATGCCAACCTCAAGGGTTTATACATCTCTACACTTTGCTTCCTTCCAGTAATAGCTGAATGTTTTGATCTGTATTAGAACAGATTCTATAAACTCAGGCATGTGATGATGCTCTTCCATTTGCTAGTGGAGTATGTTGTAAGACTGCTTTGGTTTGATTGCATTTTTAAGAATTTACAATTCCTGATGGGATATGAAATCACTTAGAAAGAAAAAAAAAAAACCTTACATCAGAAAACCATACGTGCACAGGTCCATATGTCACCCAGTGGAATATCAGTGAATGAATATCAGTACATGGATCAAAAAAAGTATCTACTATTTTTCCATGCTAGTACTTGAGAATTGCCAGGGAAAAGCAATTTTTGACAAATTTATAGTGCTTAGATGTATTCACACATGAAAAAAACCACACTCAACAACTAGCCAACCAAAAAACCAGGCACACCAGAGTCCAGAACATTAATTAAAAGAGAGGCATAAATTTGAGAACAACTCGAAGTTCATCACATCTTTGCCTATTTCTTTACAATTTGGCAAACCACTAAATGAAAAGCAGCCTCTTGGGAATATGTTGAAAAGTAGCAATTTTATCTTCAGAGTTAAATGCTCTGTAAATAGCACTGGCATTTTCTTGCAGCTAAGCACCAAATTAAGCAGGGGTGGTGTTGGTGGTAGTGGTGGAAGGGGACAAAAGAAAAAACCTCAAACTCTCAACCTGTTATTGAAATCTAGAAACATCTGAATGCAGTATTTACAAAGAATCTTTGACTGCTCCAATAGAAATGTTTCTAACTGAAGGCTCCAAGGGGCAGTTGTCTTTTTCATATTCTTGTAACCAGTATTACAAGAAAAAGAACCAAAGGTAGATAATAAGATATATACAGAAATCACAGCTTGGAAATATATCTTCTGCATCTGGCCACAGTGCTTAGAAATTTCACTTCAACTGCAAACTTTCTTGCTTTTGTGGTAGAAATGGAATTTCTACTTCATCCCCTTCCTGAATATTCTGTGAGAAAGTTGCACGTGATGACATTATTAGTAAGCTATGCCACAAAAATCACCTTATAAACCCTATTTCTGACAATATTTATATGTAACCCTCTGTCTGGCAATTTATCCCTAACCTAACATATTATTTATATAGCACCAGTAGCCTGCAGGATTTATTACAGCCATGCAGGAAGACATATGGGTAGATTCTTCTCTCATTTATACTAGCATAAATCAGAACTAATACTGCTGAAGTCACTGGAGTTCCACTTGTTTAAAGGTGGAGTAAAAATGCTCAGAACCAACCCCAAACTTGCCAGTAACTTTTCTACCTTAATGGGATCATGTCAGGCAGGTTTTAATTCTGCTGTCTAAACCTGTCTTTTTATCCAGCCTCAATAGAGTTATTAAAAACCTTTTAAACAGCAGCAAGGCTTGGTGCCATTCTCTTGCCATCTTTGACTCAGCCATCATCCAAATTTGTCCCTTGAAGCCATACTTATGTCATTGGAGTAGTGCCAAACAGTATTCACTGTGTCATTTTTTGAATTTAGGGACAATATTTAAAAACCTTGAAATATTTATGACACTTGCACATTACTTAGTACAGCAGTTTGGATGTAGTCGCATCTGTCCAGAACTTTAGATGCTCAAGGACATTTTGGATACTGAAAAGCTGTCATTGTCAGAGCATTTGGTAGCTTGTAGTAGCTTAATAATGTACCACTATGCCATAGCTGTTCACTAACACCTTTGATTCACAGCAATAGGGAACATGAGCCTTTCAAAAGCTTCAGTTCAGAAAAAGTTAATATAAAATTATTAATACTTATCAAACTTAAAAAAAAAAAAGACATATAAGCTCAACATAAAAATCCTTTCTTTGAAACTATGATGTCTGCGCTGTAAAGCATTTTTTGTGCCTATGTGTTACTAGGGAAGTAATTATAGTTACGTGGCCCACAGGGAAACTTGGAGCATTGGCTTGAACTAAACAGAAAGTGAACAGATGCCCTTCACACCTCCCCACTTAACTCTAATGGGGCAATTCATTCCTGATCTACTTTACCTTCTTCTGTCACTTTATTTCCAAATTAATCAAACCACAAAATGGCTTTAGTGAAGGAAATCTAACACCTAGGATCTATGCTATTTCACTGGCTACTAATACTCCCAAAGTGACAGGGTCTGGCCTCAGAGCTTTGTAGCATTTTAAGGAGAGACATTTATTACAGTGACCAAAAAGTGTGAACGATTTTTTTTGGAAATTCTTTGCTGAGGAAAAGGTGGGAGGAAAAAAAATAAAATTCCCTTTCTAGTTCATTCCTGCCTCAAGAGAGGTAAAATCCAGACAAACTCTGAGCTGTTCTAGCTGCTGTTTTTGTCCTTTCTGAAAGGAGGAAAATAAAATATGTTAATAGCAGTATTGCAAGAAGACCTCATTCAGAATTTTTGGGCTATCATTGTGTACACATCTATGAGTTAAGTAATTTGGCATTCATCATGTTGATAAATGCATACTTGTAAAGATGGAATGGACTCTTCCTCTTAACAGCTAGCTTGTTTCTTTTGGATCTGCTCACTGAACAGTAGTAGTGGGCACTGTTATGAATGGATATAAGTGGAGACTGAACAGAAAGGGCAGGTTTTCCCAGAGCCCCACTGACTCCAACAGAAATTTGATCTGCTTCTGTTGTGAATCTTTACACAGGGAATAGCAAGTTCTTAGTTTTGGTGACAGTAAGAAGTGAAATAAAACAGCGTTCATTTTATAATTGCAAGACTGAAAATCCTACACATGCTTTAATAACTTATGAAACAGGACATAGAAACGAGAAACAAACTTAATCTGTTTAGAGGTTGGTTGTCTTCTATAACTACCATATTTTGCACACCTCCATGTCTGGCATTTATGCAAATTCTATCAGGAAATAATTTGCATAATTGAGTAATTTGCATATGGTTACCTTAAGCAGGATAGATTTCGTGCTGGAGAATGTGTCAGCCTATTTGACAGCTTGGGTGAACGAAGCCTACAGGCTAGCATCACAGTAAGCTTGTGTTCATTGTGCATTCTGCCATTTCTCGTATTTCTTATGCTAAAAACTGGGATAGCAAGGAGCTGTGAACTTGAAAACACAGGAATCTGAAAATCTATTTTTGTTTCTGTTCCATTTCTGTGTTAATTATAGGTGCTGCTTTTTCACACTCCTTAGATGTTCTCTTTTCCTCATACTTCTCCTTATCAACCATTGTCACCCTGTTCTTCACAACTTGATTATCATGTACAGTACTAGTTAGTCAGCTAAGTCAAAATCATGCTAAAAAGCATGCTGACATGGATTGCTAAATATTTAAAGTATGTAGAGCAGCCCTTTTTCTTTGCACTCTGAACAAAATTTACCCATTGCAGAGGATCCAGGAAATGGCCTTGCATTAGTTTTGGCTCTCATAATTAAAAGTTGCTTGCAGTGAACCAAGACATTGTGTTGGCCTTCAGCACAGATATGAAGTCTTACCTTAGTATTTCATTAGAATTTCATGCCCTTGGTGAAAATGAAATAAGGATTATCCCTCCTGTAAAAGTGGGCATGAGCTGCTAGCCATAGGTCCACTCCCTGCATTCTTGTTTTCAGATAACAACATTTGTGCTATAATTCATTAGCTTTTCACTATATTTAGAATAAAACTTGAGACTGTTGCACTTTTACAAGTATGGAGGGATGCAGGCTGTTCGTGGAGCCTTTCCTTCATGCCACCTCTAAAAAAGCCGAAGGATGGGGGAAAAAAAATAAATCCCAAGATTCCTTGTAATTCTGCTTAGCCAACAGTAGATCCATGGGAGGACTTTGCACAAAAGTATGTGTAGATGCAGTGGACAAAATCCGTACAAACTTGAAGATTCATTTTACTGAATTGCTTTGGGATGCTTTTACTGGTATTGTCAATAAAATTGACTGAGAACAGACATCAAAACCACTAACATGGCAGGAGGTTCAAACAGAAATTATTAGATGCATTTCACTGTTACTTGTACAGTTGGATTAGTAGAATTTTGTAGCTGTTTGGATTTTGGCCAGAAATTACTTAGCTTCTGAACCCTGAAAATTTCATGAATAACAGAAAAGGAAGTTGCTAGTCTTTACTATTCATTTTTACAAGATTCCAGCTGTGCCATTAGTGAGAAGAATTATCACAAAAATAAGAACTGTGAAGCAAGTATTCCTACACTTAATCATTTAAATCTCAGTGATGCAGAATGGAAATCTAAACATCAGTGCCTACCTTTACATCCTCCAACCTTATTGTTTCCTTTTGCAGTCATGCATACCAAATCTAGGAAGTCCCTGCTGGCTTTTTAAAAAGTCAAACAATGTCTCCAGACATATTTATACTTTGGCTTTTCTGGACTCTTTCTTGGGAAAACATCTTCAAAGTTGGCAAACATATATATCTGTACTAAAAAAAAAAAACTAAAATAAAAAAAATTGCCTCTAATTCTGATGATTCTAAAGCATATGCCTGATAATGTGTTTTACCGAGCCTCTTCTATTTTTAATAATATCTCAGAGTTCACGCAGTGAGTGAAACAACTTGCAATCTGAATAAGGTGTTCGGACTACTTTAATTTCTTACACTGTAAATCCTACTATTTTTTAAAATTCTGTAGAAATGCATTGATCTTTTTCTGTTGAAGTATCATCTCCCTAAAATAGTAACAAAAAAGCAAGAAACACAATAAAACCCCATCATTTTTCGTCTGTGCCAATAAAGAAACTTTCAGAGCAAATGATAGCTTTGGACAGAAGTATGTGAATCACATAATTCTGTTTTATTTAACTCAGACTAATACCATTTCAGCCACTGGATTATGTACTCAGCTTTAAACACATATGTCTGCCAACAATCAAAGACAGCATACTAGTAAAGTTGTGTTCCTTGTCCGTATGGAATCAATAAAACAATTCCTGTACCCCAGGAAGTTCTGAAACACAATACTAATTGTCTATCTCTGAGAACAAAGTTATCCCCTACTTGACAGTTCTTGCCCAGATTACAAAACCCTTCCCTGACAAACAAATCGTTAGCCACTGTCAACAAACTGGAAGCTTCCTCAAAAGCAGCAAGGTCAGGATGAGGATGGACTGCAAGATGTCTGTGCTTAGAAATGTTGATGTATGATGCTGTGCAAAGCAAAGGACAAAGGACAGGAAAGAATACACCATGCAAAAACACCACAATGCATGCCTACAGTTATTCCTAAGAACTTAAACCAGCTCTATACAAGTAAATTACAATCTATACTTCCCCTAAAAAAGAGCTTTAAATTTTTTCCAAGATTAAATCTTGACAGTTTTTGATAATAATGATGATATATAGAATATTTCTGCCTAAGAATGCCCAACTTTTTTTCTGAGACAGGACAAACAGCTTCAAGAAGCTTTCTTCCAGGGACGTATGGCTTTTCCCTTAACTTGGATGAGATCAAGAATAGAATCTAAATTGAGACTACTATGAACAAACAGTTATCTTGGAAGTTCAAGATGAATTTGGCTGAGGTAAAAAAGGAAAGTTATCTGGGAGATAGCTAATTAAGATGTAGAATAAGTAATTGTTTCTTCTGGCCTGACCCAGAATAAAATATTTTCTACAGGAAAATAGTGGTTAATTCAGGTGAAACAGATGTTGCCTGTTTTAAATACTTGAATTAGTGAATTTTGAATGTGTTCTTCTTTTATCCACCCTTTAAATTTATAATATTACATCCAAATCAAGACATATGGCTGTCTTCATACTCTGATTTCAAAGTAAAATGGAAGTGCTACAGAAACTTAAAAGTCAAGTCCTAAAATAATTTGATGAGATAAACTTGATGAGAAGACTCAGATAATGTTATCTGTTCAAAGATTCTTAAACTGAATAATTACATTAAAAATATTAGCCTTGCAATCATCTCCATAAAACAGACTTGATGGCATACATTTAAGTATACAGTTCCTGCTGTGGAAATGATGAAATTGTATGTAGATAAGACATTTATACCAGGTGCCCAGAGGCTGGCAGGGGGCTGCAGGGGCGGCCTCTGAGGAGAGGGGCTGCCGCGTGCCAGGCACAGCCGTTCCAGCCGGCTCCAACGGCCCCGCGCAGGGCACGGCTGGGCTATAATGATGGTGCCTCAGCGGAAGTCTGTGTAGGAAAGGGTAAAAAACTCCCCAGCAGCCCGGGGTGGGGAAAAAACAGCCCAGCCAGTGCCGAGGTGGAAGGAGGAGGGGGAGAAGGTGCTCCAGGCACCCCAGCAGGGGTTCCCTGCAGCCCCTGGAGAGAGCATGGTGCAGCAAACATCCATTCTGCAGCCTGTGAATGTCCCCATGCCAAAGCAGGTGCATGTGCCCTGAAAGAAGTTGCAGCCTGTGGAGGGCCCAGGCTGAAGCAGATTTATCCTGAAGGATTGCAGCCTGTGGGAAGGACACATGCTGGAGCAGGGAAAAGGTGTGAGAAGGAAGGAGTGGCAGAGAGGGGCTGTTATGGACTGACTGTAACCTCCATTCCCCACCTCCCTGCACCGCTTGTGCGGGAGAGGTGAGGTGGAGGGGTGAAGCTGAGCCTGGGACAGGGGACAGAGGAAGGGGGAAGGTGTCGTTTTAATCTATGTCTTTGTTTCTCACCATCCAACACTATTCTAATTGGCAATAAATTAAATGATTTTTTTTCAAGTCAAATCTGTTTTGCTCATGACAGTAACTGGTATGTGGTCTCCCTGTCCTTATCGCAATCCATGAGCTTTTTCACCTTGTTTTCTCTCCCCCTCCCAGGTCCTCTTGAGGAGGAGTGCAAGAGTGGTTGAGCAGGTGTGTGGCAACCAGCCAAGGCTAACCGCAATAAACAGTAGGAATGATTCATGTAGATGCAGAAATGGTTATAGAGAATAGCCTTATACGCACGGTTGAGATATTTAAAAGTTTTTTATATGTAAGTAAGATAATAAATGTGGATTGTGCATATGCTGGGGTGTCTTACAGGACCATGGTCAGCTGCAGAAAAAGAAATGAGGAAAACAGCAGACTGGAGAGTCTTGCACAATTGAGCTAAAGGTGTTGCTGTCAGCAATGGGGACACACATCTCCGCTGAACAGTGAGTGATTGTCCTGTTCAGAAGATTAGACTCTCCATATAAGCATTATCTTATGCCAAGGTCTCAATAAATCGGTTTCTCTTTTCAACAAACACTCTGTCCCTAAGGGTCTGTGCAGCAAAAGTGTTACATACAGCTATTATCTACAGCACTAAAGGAACCTACAGAAGCGCAAATACTTTGTCTAATCACCATCTGAGGTTAAAATAATCAGCTTCAATGTTTAGAGAAGGAATGTATAGAACTGAAATACATACCCTGGATGATTCTCTGCAAAGCACTGAGCTTCAGATTTATTACATAAAGTGGCTCTGTATTTTTTGGTTTGCATTACTGATTTTCTTTCATCTTTCTGATGTGTATAAAATGAAGGAATTCACTGACTTATTTTACATTTTTTCAGTAACAATTACTAAATGGTAATTTTTTTGTTAAAAACAGAAGAAAACACCCTCCCACACCACTACCAGCAAGTACTATTTTAGCATTGAGTGAATATTTTTAGTACGTTCTGGAAAGCCCACAGGATGTTTCATTGTTTACCAATCTTTTAATTCTCAATTTATTTATTTATTTACTTTGAGAAAACATAATGCAAGGTATGCAAGGTGTAGAAGAGTGAACTGAACCTCTCCATGGACCTGGGCAGAACCTCTGGGTACTACCAGGTACTGGACACGGCATAATGTCGGGGAAGGTCATTTCATTTCTCTTAGTCTTTTGCTCCCATGCCATGCCCTGCCCATAATCTATCTCACTTATTAAAACTACAGGCTAAGGAAGAACTACCCCTCACTACATGCATTTTAAATCCTTAGCAGAGTGAAGCTGTAATTTAAGACAGAACCTAAAAGATTGACTGGAATAAATATTTATCTCAAATTGTAGTGATTCATGTCCTACACAATCCCTGATGTGTAATGTATTAATACAATTTTTGGATATTGACAGCAAAATATTTTTACATTTCTCTTGAGACTGACTTAAAAAATACATCAACAGTTTCTCAGAATATTGCTGCTTAATGTTTAGAATTAAGAACACAGATATAAAAGTCAGTCTTTGAAAGAAAAGAGTTTAATATTATTTTATATGAAATTCCAAAGAAAGAATCTTCCCATTAATTCTATATTCTGAAGTATTATTCTAGTATTAGCAGCAGTTTAATAAAAAGCAAGATCCAATTTGAAGAAGCACAAAGGTTTTGGGTTTTTTTGATGATAAACAGGGGTAGTAGAGGTTATGGAGAAATAATTATATGGTGAAATAATATAAAGACTGCAGGTTTGTCTGTCTTCATATAACTCTACCAAGTATGAGATGTGATGTTTGTTAATTAAAGACTTTTCTATTTCCACTAGATGGCTGCTTCTGAAAGACTAGCTTCTTAGCATAAAATTAATTAACCTTCAGGAGACAGTCCGAGGTACTTCAATGACCCCACTGCTGCCAAAAAAAATAAATCACATTACAGGATCTTTCACAAATCTTTTAAAGGCCTTCTACGATATGCGTGGTGAAAGAGTATAAAATATTAGATACCCTTTTACTTTACATTATGTGCTAGAAGAACACAGAAGGCAATTATTTCTGCACCATATATCAGACCAGTGTCTCTTCTCACATTTTAAGAGATATGGGGACATTATGAGGAAACATGTAGCAGATATCATATCACTTTCACTCTCCTTGCTCCTTATCCTATACACCTAATCTTCAGCTCTCTGACCTCCATCACCTTCTCACCATAAAAAGTATGCAGGTACTAAATATCAGAAGCTATTGGAGCAGGTCTGTTTTTGAAAACCATCATAACTTTGGTCCAGATTTCAAGTCATTTGAAAACACTTTATTTGTATCCTCTTTTGCAAGCAAGGAAAGTGAAGGATGCATTCTAATCTGGTACCAAAGCTAAAAGAAATGCAATGATTTAGTTTCTAAATCGTCCTGACTTTTGACAAAGAACTTTATATATGGTTAAATAAAAACACCTCTAACATCACCAATAACCCTATTGAAATGTTATTTTAGAATCTGTTTTGATTTAGACAGCCTTAGTGAATTAGTTTAAGAATGAGGTATTTTCTCAAACAGTAGAACTTATCATGGCTAATGATACAAAGTTACTCAGTGGTCTGACTTGCATGCATGAGATTTGTATCATATACTTTGAAGTACTATAGGAGACTGAAGTGTGGATAAGAGTGCCTTGAAGCCACACAGGCGGAATACTGAACTGACACTCAAAGTATGAGCTTCCCTGCAGTCTCTGTGCTTCATTTCCTGTATGACTTTGGATAAGTTATTCTGGCTCTGTGATTTTAGTTTCCCCATCTGTAAGCTGCGAATAACAATGTTGCTCCTAAAACAAGTCTTAAGATCAGAAGTTTTGAAAGTAGGATTTGTTATTGTACTAGATGTGCTATATAGAAAGAACCACCTGCTTACATGATGGAAAAGATGTTTCCATATGTTTTGCACCAAACATTGTCATACCCTAGTTCTACATCTGTTGCTGCCAGACATTTGCCAGCTTTCTAAGATGTTGCTACTTAAGCTCAGACATAAGAGAAATGGAGAGTGGAGAATGACAGGATTTGATCAAGTCTTGTGTGCCCAAACCTAGTCCTTTCTTGTATAGTGTCAAGTATAATAAAGCACTTAGCAGTACTGGTTTCTGTAATCTTCAAAAAAGTATAGGACTATTTTAAAGGAACTTTTTTTATAGGACTTATTATAAGATAAAGACCCATTTGCTTGTTCTATCCTTGCTACATTTTCTTTGTAATGGAAACTTCTAATGTTTTTTTCTGCTAAAGCTAACTGATTTAACTATAATGTAGGATGTATATATGTATAATAATGTATAATGTATAATAAAACTGGATCAGGATGCTTGTATAACCCTTTCCTTCCCAAATCACTGCGATTTCTTCTCACCCTAAACAGGGATTTCTACATCTGCTTTTCAAGGATCCAAGGCCCAGCACTGATATCATGGCTCAGAGATCAGAGGAATCTGCTACATTTAAGAAACAATCTGGGTAACAGGGTCATGCAAGATAAGAAATGTAAGAGAGAAGTAGGACTGTAGAGAAAGATACTATAGTACCTCAAAAACTTCAAGGTGGAAAGCCAATGAAATGGATAGGTTTAAAACCCCAAAGGGGAAATATGGAAAAGTATCAGTGTCAGAGGATTTGCAAGACAACAAGCTGACAACACTGAGGACTCCTTCCTCTCTGATTGATGCCTGCCTGGCCAGCAAAGGCTCTTCAGATGTCATACTGAGGTGTTGAGCCCACTGTTGCTTAGCCTAGCAGTTTCTTAAATTGTTGTGATCTTGAGTGTCTATTAGGCAATATATCATTGCCTTATACCTTTATTTCTTTTTATGTGTGTGTGTGCGTGTGCATGTCTGTGTGTATGGGCACATATATAGACATATAACTATGTAGATATCTATTGATATTCTACTTGCAAAGACTCTTCCTGCTCAGCTAAAAGACAACCAATTACAGTGACCCCAAAAGTGAGATAATACCAGTCAACATTTAAAGTATTTTTAAAAGAAAATGTAAATTGACGAGGTCACACAGTCTCTTTTTTTAATATTACAAAGTAGGACATTTAAAACCATTAAAATAAAATCACATCTAGACAAATGGGTAAATGCTATGCTCTTCACCTCCCCTGGAGAGAGTTATTGAAACTCTGGAACAGTTTAAAACACACATAATTAATAGTTCTCCATCTATTCTCAGTCATTCTGACACTCCAGAATTTGAATATGAAAGGCTGACTTTGCTGAAGGATAATGCTGGGCATTCTAAGTCGCCAATTAGGATGCAAACCTGAATGCTACCTATTGCTAAAATACAGTCCATTTGCATACAAAAAAAGAGTCAAACAAACAAGAATGTTGCTTCTGGAATCTAAAGTAACTGAGACATAAACCTGGCTTTAAGCCAAGAAAAGAACCTTTTTTAAGGGAAAAAAAAAGGTCATGAGAAAACTTTCTTATTTCTAAAGTTGTTTGTAGTGAAATAAATATCAAGTCTTTCATTGTATCTGGTCAGTCCATACATTTCTGCATCTCAACTGAAAATGATTGATTTGATAGAACTTGTTTCATTATATGAATCTATGAATCACAGAATTAAAAACAAGCAAACCAACCAACCAACCACAACATAGTTGGAGGCTAACAGAATGATTTAGCTGTATTTTAAGACACACCAAAACATCAGTCAGCAGCCATGTAAAGCCAGAATAGTTTACAGTGCTCAAACCACCTCAATTCATTTCTCTTACAAGTTATTCAAGTCCTAAATTTATGCTTCTGTGCCTTATAACAATAAGATATACAGATAACAGGAGCCGAAATGTAGTCAGGATCTAAAAATCAAGTTTACTTTGTGGTACTCCTTAAGATAAAAATTAATTGGTGAACCTGTGTTCAATAAACAGCTTCCCAGACTTTTCTTATATCATCCCGAGTACTTGTCACCACTTACTGCTTTGTAAATCATACATGGGCAGAAGTAGCTCACCTGTAGATGTTAAATATACCAATTTTCCTGTCATTTTTTAAATCATCTTCAGCTAAGCAAACCCAATATTTTCTAATGAAGCACCAGACTACTATTAAAGTAGTTGAATTCAATTCCTCCTGGAGTCTGCAAGTGAGAGGAAACTGCTACAGTGGCATGCCACATCTACATGTTTATACGAACCAAGCCATTAATACAATACTAGAACTGTAAAAACATACACTCCAAAGCAAGAAATGTCAGAGCTAAATTTATTCTTTATGAACTTATTCTTTTTCACGACATGTTCATTATGATATAGGATCTAATTATATAATCATATAATATGTCTGGGTTTCCTCACAAAATCTGTGCAGGTTACTTGAGAAATAATTTACCATGATAATAAAACAGGAAAACAAAAATCTCTTGTCACAAGTTATTCAGAGAAACCACCTCCAAAACCAAAACTGTACTCCTAAATCAACTGGCTAAAGTAAGCGTGGTAAGTATATTCATTCTGCTAATATAATGTGACTGTATTCTGTATAGATACAAAGTTACTTAAGTAAAAAAAGAAATTTGTTTGTAACTCAAGTATTTCCAGCCATATATCATGGTCAAACGTGCACTTAGATATGTCTTTGCTAACCTTGAAAAAGAGAGACTGGGATTCTGTAAATGGTTCAAAATCTAGTAATGCAATTTGCCACTCCCCTCAGCATTTAAAATCCTGCTCCTAACTAGGTCCAGTTTATGTCAGCAAGTAAGAGCCCTTAATTGCAAAATTCAATATAAACTATGCAAAGGAAAGAAGGCAACATTGTGATTTGCAACGTGTGGCATAATGAAACCAAAACATGGGTTTTTTTCCTCAGTAGCTGTTTGCCATACTGTATATATCTAATCCCACAGTCAGAGACTCAATTCTGTTCCACGCCTTGTGTGATAGTTGTTACGGAAAGGAAAACCTTTCCTGTCACAGTCAGCACATACATTGCTTTTAGCAGTTTCCAAAGGGTTCCATTTGACTCTTCCTCTTGTATCAGCTCCAAAAATTAGTGATCTTGAATTCTGGAGTTTTACATTTTTCAGGCACAATGCAAGTGTCCTCTTGATTTTATAAATGCTAACAACCCTAACAATGATCATGTGCTATCTAGTGGACTTGTTAAGGTATTACTGAATTGATTGCTTACTGAAAAGTAAAATCAAAGAGTTGATGAGTGGTTCTTGCTGTAAAATTTTTCTCTGAATTGCTTATTTTATATTAATAAATATAGCGACAATCATAATGCACATAGAGAGATACATGGGATTGATACGTGCAATCTTGGCTGAGATCTTGACTAAGACCCCCAGAAACCACAGTGCAACTGAACCCAGCATCTATTTTTGACTGCTATGCAGTTAGGAAAGGATTTAAAGAAGAGTTTTTAGAGTACATATAGCAGCAAAATAAAATTATTTATGGAAGGAACTACAGATATTGAGAAGAAAACAAGCTACACTGGATAACTATAAACTAAAACGATTAGCAATTCTTTACAAGGCCGCCTTCTACCACTGGTTATTTCTTATGAGTAGACTTTGGAAACCCTATTCACTGTCAGCATTTATGAATATAGCCATTTGCTTTTTGGGAACAACTGACTAGGCTAGGATTTCCTTAACCCAACAACAATGCTCACTTAGTGTTTCCCAATAATTACTATTTTCTGAGAAATAATACTACAAACTACCCATGAGAAGTTAGGCAGAAGATGTAATTTCTAAATTATTCTTCCGTATTAGCAAACCACAATCTGACCTTGGTTCTTATATTGATGTTAACCTTTGTAGCTTTTTTAAAAAATCCTTCTTCAGTACTTTTGGAAATACAGTCAAATGCATCTCCTACATTCATGTGGGCACACAGTGAATGAAATGAGGGATAAAAGAAGTTTATTTAATGAAGAATTTGTATCCAAAGCTAGATAAAAAGTGTGTAATCTGATGGAGTTCTTTAAATAAAGTTCTTGTGGAATCAAAGTCTGCAAAGGAGTGGCATGTACCTTACCGACTTATAGATAAATACTGAGTCTGCCTGAAACATTGGACACTTTCTTCAATCTTTTTCAGACAGTGAAAAGGGAATGTCCTTTCGCATTTGTCTAAAGGGGCTTTAAAAGTAACAAATATATATCTTTTTTTTTAATCATAACTGTTTCCTACTTCAGTAATGGTTATCTTCAAGTACTGTACTCATAAGCTTAATTACCTTTTCCCTCAAGTTCTTGATCTTCAGAAATCTTAACTTTTGACTGGTAAAACTTCATTTTATTTTCTAACAATTTCTAAAGCACATTTCCTACAACAGCATTTCATTTGGCACACTAAACTTTAACAATTCTCAGTAAAGCAAAAAGAGTCTCATAAGAAAGCAAATACTGTAATATAGATTTGATTGACATATGCATCAACAAAATTAAAATTAATCCAAACTTTCAGCAGATCTTGTTTTATTCTGTCTTTTGCACTGATTTAGTCTGTCTACTTTAACATATTGTGTTGTTGAGTCCAGATAGCCTTGACATACCTACAGATGGGGTAGTTACAATACTAGATTGCGCTTTCCTTGGTTTCTGAAAACTGTCTAAATGGTGCTGTTATCTCTGTGTCTTTTCTGAACTAAAAACCTTGGTGAAATAGCACTGGACAGCTGTTTGGGTCCTTAACATTTTTATTATTGCTTGCATTTTCCTAGTGACTCATTTCTTTCCTTACATTTGATGTCCATAAATCTGGCTATTTTTGTAGTGCCAGGTAATGAGTGCTTCAGTTGTTATTCAAAAAGCTGTCTTTTTTTGTGGACAACATAATTAGACACTCAGAATCACTCTTGTCAACAGTTATCTATTGGAAATGTTGACTGCCACTGTGAGATAAAAGACCCATAATTCAATTTGATCAAAGTGCCTTAAACAACTACACACAGTGGTGAAACTCTATGAAATATTGATCAGTTCTTTCAAGTAATTCTGAAGTAACCCACTTAAAACCTTAAAGACATACACGGGTCTCCTATCTTAATCGTCTGAAACTGTTAAAGCTCTTTTTTTTATTAATAACTGAATGGATTCAATAATGTTTACAAATAAAATTATCTTAACATTTTTATACCTAATTAATCAGCTATTTAATTTATTTCCAAGACTACAAAGAGACTTGAAGGAGTTTTAGGTTAATTGGATAGCCATTATTTCTTTTGAAAATACATTTTCTTTCTTCTGAATATCATGAAGATGAAATAAAATTGCTGATCTACCTTCGTATAAAAATACATTTCTTTTTATTATTGATTACCATAATAATACTACTTAACCTTTATAATACCCATTTCATGTTCAAAACACAGTACAGAGGTTAAGTAATTAAACCTTACCAGTCTGCTTGTGAATGAAGTGGAAAAACATTGTCATCTTCATGTCATGTTGATGACTCAGAGGTGAAGAAGTAGAATGGCTTGCCCAAGGAAATGTAAAGGGGAAGGGATGATGCCAAATCATGAACTGATGGCCCTTTTATTCCAAGATTACACTTTCTTCCCATGATAAACTAATACTTAAATCTACGCGAACAATGTCTCCCTCCTCTCCAGTTTTGATGGATCGTCCCTTAAAAAAAATGTTTCCATCTGTAGCAACATCTTCCTGAAAGCTGTGATGATTTTGCTCAAGGTTACATTTCGTTGTCATAAATCATATTATCTTTTTTTATTTTCCCCCTCCAATATTTTCCATATCTTTGTAATGCTGCTTGCAAAGCCCAATGTGCGACTGGAACAATGGAAACAATTTTGCCTACTGCCTTTAAAAAGGTTATTGTGTTCTTAGCGATGTACCATGGAGTTCTGTATTCATGCACCTCAGCACACAGTATTGACATTGACTGTCATTTGAGAGTACATGACACTATTTTGGGACTGTCTATACACTCCAGAGCAGTTATGCTGGATTTTAGGAGGCTGTAAACTTTGTGTGTTTTCCCTCCTTAAGCCTTAGCATAGGATCACAAAGACTGACAATCAGCTCATCACTGATGTTCACTGGGCCCCTAATATCACCTTTCCTCCTCTGCAGCCCTTGGTACCCACCTGGAAGTGGTACCAGACTACTTTATTCATATTTTTATATCCCTTCTGTCACCTTAACTTCTCACAGTCTTATGTTCTTGGTGTGCTGTAAACTGTACTCTCTTAATTATGGGAAGGACTAAAAGGTGGAGGAAGCTGATGAGACAAACACTACCTGATTTGTTTACTGTTGGTTGTTTTGTCATATTCATATGCAAATACTGTCAAACCCGTCACTGCATGGAAAGGACCCTTATTTACTGACTAAAACGGATATAGATCAAATACCCCAGACTTTCTACTGGGTAGCTCCATAACTTCAGGATACTCACACAGCACAAGTCAGTCACCACACAATTAAATGATAGCCATTCATTCTAGTTTAAGTGAAGATTTTATAGAGGATGATATCGGAAAGGGGAAAAAAAAAAAGAAAAAGAGAGAAATGGGGGGAAAATGTGCTTTTAACCCACATTAATATCTAGCTTGTAATTACAAGAAATCATAAACAATGGATGAAGAAGTTTGCACCAGTGTTGTGTGGTGTCAAAATAAGAGGCTGCCATACAGATCAGAGGGATGTTTGTTCGCTTAGCTTCTACATGCTATGGCTGAAAAGAAGGTAACATAACTTTGCAAGGATATTATTTGTCCTCAGGCAGATATGGGAGTTGTATATGCCAACCATAAGAATATCAGTTTACAATATTAAATATCCTGAAATGTTTTGCAAGGTTGATAATAATTCATGATTCATGATTTAGATCTTTAGATATGCAGGATTAAGATGGGACATTTATGTATGATAAATTATCTCACATCCACTTGCTGCATGATATTTTCCTTCTATGTAATATATTTGGTTACTATTGGTTATAATTAGAGACAGGATAGATAACTCAGAAGATAGACTTTTATTCAGTATAGCAAATACTATTTTTATAATGACTAGCATAGTACTTTGGGTTCCTGAAATGAAAGGTGTTAAATACATGAACAACCTTTTTTGTTCTTGGGAAAGACTTACATCACACACAAAATTTAAAATAAGGTTAATTCCATTGATTGCAGTGTAACTTCTGTTGAGAATCATGTGATTAAATATTTTAAGACTATTACTGCAGTTTTTTCCTGTGTCTTCTATGGTGCCATAGCATTCATGCCATACCTGTATTAACAAGGAGGGAAATTATCCTTTCACTTACATCCATGCAAACTTGCTATCTGGTAACTTAAAGGAAAGCACTGAACAATATACATCTGAACATTTGAGACAGAATGATGACTTGGGTATAGTAACTACTATTACAAATCCAAGCCAAAAGCTGACTGTACTGAAGCTGAAAGGGAACTGATGACATCCCTACTGCAAATCAGAATCTGCAGAAAATCCTCTCACATCAGCACTGTCAAGGGTCTTTTACCAGTATAGAAAATAAACAGAAGCAGATTTGTTGTAAAAATTCCCATTCACTGTTTGAGTATTGACATGTCTAGTTCTTAGATCTAGGTATCTTTGCTGCGCAGAAGGCTAAACATGAATGCTTCTGGGACTCTTGGTCTTACCTGACAGGGAGTAAAACATCTTACTTTGCACTGGAAACAACAAAAATTGAATTGGTTTCCATTTAAGATAAACAGAACTTCTGTATATGGAAGAAGACTTCATAGTATTATTATATTACCTCTGATTTCTTTGGAGACAGAATGGTCTGAGTTACAGAGTGTAATTGTCATCTAATAGTTTCATTGGAGTTTGTGTGGTGTTTAACAACAGAAAGGTGGACTCTCTATGTAAACAAGATGGACTTAGTTTAGTTACAAATTAAGTGATCCACTATAAACCAACAAGTGGTTGATAGTATACCCAATGCAACATTACATACCACTTCAGAAAATGATTTTGAGATCCTCCACTAAAAGACTACTAGAAGACTTAATTCTAACTTTCACGACAGGCAATAAAGCAATCAGGTTTAAAACCTCTGAAACAGTTTTGGTTTACTCACTTCCTGGTACAGATTAAATCCTTGCTTATTTTCTCTGAAGTGCTCCTAATGAATAAAAGTAACCCAGAGGAAATGAACATTTTAACACTTTAAAAAAAACCCTGAGCATTAATTTGAATCATGACTTACCCAGATTTAAAAAACAAACAAACAAAAAAACAAAACCCACACAAAACAAACAAACATACAAAAACCCAAAAAACCCCAACACCAAACCACAACCAACAAAATAAAAAACACCTGTAGAAAGAAAATTGGATGAAACCAGTGTTAATAATTTTACCAAGAAAAGCCATAGGCTGAATTTGGGGTTGTATGCCCCAAATGCCCATTGCAGATAGGGGAATTCATTTCCCACTGAACTTCAAACAGACTAAGTGTTCAGAATATGAGTGACATTATACAGGAGACAAGGTATGATACAGAATGCTGCAGTTTTCTCTGAAAGTATTAGAAGTTATCTGTAGCTGATATTTGATCTCTTTTTGCAAAATCAGGCTGTTATTAATTGGGTGATATTATAAACTGTAGTTTGTCTGACGCTACTGTGGATGCTCCTGAAAGAGTATACGAATAGTGTAAAGTTATGTTCTGCCAATTACAGATCCTTTACAAAGGACAAATATCTCGGCAGTCCTTTAAACAGCTGCCTCACAAGAGAACAGGAAATACGTTTCCTCCTAGAAATCCCACAGGCACTAAACATTTCAAAAAGGATAGAGGAGACACGGGATACTGACTTGCTAATGCACAAATGTAAGTCTGTGAATAAATAGTGTAAATAATATGAAAGTTGATACAGCTTGCAATTTTTCACTGCTCCTCTGGGAAAAAGGGCAGTTTTGTCTCCATCTGGAAGTAGACTTTCACCCTGTGTGCCTAAAGAGCTTTGAAAAGACCTGGAGCTAGCCAGAGTTTTGAGGTAGATCTGCCTAGCCTGTCTCATATTCTGAAGTCCCTAAATAAGAACAAAGGTTACTTTTTAAAGTTACTTCTCTCTCCCCCTAAAAAACCCAAACCAATCCAATGCAAAATCCCCCACAAGGAAAAGGACAGGTTTTATCAGACTAGATAATAAAAAGACTTAACTAAAATTTACTGGGTCAGATACAGTGGAAAGAATAACAAAAAAATCACACACAACTCTCTTTTTGCTCACTGTGTCTTTGAAAACAGTCCTTGGTCCACTTTTGGTCTGAATTAACTCATGACTGCAAATTGTACCAAACTCCCCATAATCTCCAAGAATTTTTTTTCTGTTATTTCGGATGCCTGGCCAGCTGCTTTCCTTTTTTCAGCAAATATCTTGATCCTTCAGGCTTCCCCGGCATTTTAGTAACTCTCCTCCCTGCTATATCTTACATTCTGTGAAATTGTGTCTCCCCTGAGCATGGCAAGTAGCTCCCTGAGGAAAGAAAATTCTCACCCATGTGAGAACCATGACTTCCAACATGTTATGAAAAAAACATTATGTTTTTATCGAATCATCCATACACCATGATATTACATCATATTAGCAGAAATAAAACTTTATCCAATATTTTAGCATATTCATGCTTAGCTGACAGTTAACATACTTGGTGACATATCTTCAGCAGATTATGTTTGTTTTCATAGTGCACAGAGGTTTCACACTGCTCCATTCCTTTAATGAAACATAACGCAAAAAGATAGCAAATAAAATACATGTCTGTTTCTAGCACAATGTAGTATCCCAGCAATATATGTGTTTATCTAGCCTTCTACAATATAACAAAAGAAAAAAGTATCTATGTTTGTGTAATAGGAAAAGGTCCATCCAAACATATTAACTCAACAGTTAGACTTGAGTGATGTGTATTTGAGTAGGTATACAAATCTGGGTGAGTGAGATTCTTTTTGCTAACTGTAAGGAAAGATCCTCCCCTGTATTACATCTCTTAAAGCTGAGGGACAAGCATTTAAAGCAAACAGTATAACAAGGCCAGAATGCCATAGTTAAGTGTAAGAACAGTTAAGTGTAAATTGACTGACTTACCCTGGTAATGGTAAGATTTGTCATCCCCAGTAGTAATGACTATGAACTATCTTGTTTACACAGTATAGAAGATTAAGTCATATTTCTAACCTTTCTCTCCTAGAAACACAATATGGTTATTTTGTAGCATTTTGAGAAGTCATAAGTAAAAATTATATTAATTTAATCCGGATCAGAAGAGGCCTCTATTACTTCATGATTAAAAGACACAGAAGCTGTTAATTTTTATTTTCAAAGGTTCATGTTCATATATTATTTATTTAATTCTCGTAAAAATAGTAGTAAACACATTGTCTAATAATGACAAAAGAAATGCAAATGAGATATGTTAATATGAGAAAGTACTATATTAAACATAACTACAACATATTATGAAATATCAACAGTACCATTTTATCATATATCAGCTTATCATGCTCATATATCAGCAGATTTTGCATATTTATATATAAAATTTTGTAAAAAAGTAGTTTAGCATGCTCTCTATAAAAGCTGTAAGTATGTCACATAGACAAAATGTATCTTGTTTCAACAGCAGAGGTGTGGTCATTTTTTTCTATTCTAGAGAGTGAGTTGCTGTACAAAATGAGATCAGGTTGTGGTACAGGCTAGTAGAACAGTCCTATTACATGAAGAAGTTGCAGGAAGAGGCAAACCATGCACCATCAGGGTAGCTGAGGAAGATTGCCAGTGTCTGTGGTGAGACTGTGCAGAGCCAAGAGACTGAGACCCATGGTTTAAGGAAAGACCCAGAAAATACCCTCAGATGAGCAGTCGATGGAGATTACCACAAAAAGAAAGGCTGGAAACTTGTGACTTCTGGGAAGAGGAAGAAGACTGCTTCCCTGCCACCTGCAGATCTGTAGCATCAGAGCAGGTATAGTGCCCTGGCAAACCAGACCCAAATGTATGTGTGAGGAGGAAAAAGTGGGTTGATAACTGCCAGAGATTGCTCCCTGAAAGGATGGAAATATTCACCCGATGGGCTCTAACTTGCATGTCCCAGGAGGCTTGTTTCTTTCCGGGTGCCCTGTGGTGGGTAAACCTCAGCTGGCTGCCTCAGGAAGACAGGGGACAAAATAAGAAGAAAGACTTTGTGGGTCAAGATAAGGACAGGGACATCACTCAGGGATTACTGATATGGGCAAAATAGATTTGACCTGGGGAAGATGAATGTAAATTTTTTCCAATTAATAACAGAGTAGAGTAGTGAGAAATAAAGACAAAACTGAAAACACCTTCCTTCTCACTCTCCCAACTTCTTCCCAGGCTCAGCCTCACTCCTGACCCTTCTATCTTCCCACCACTGAGCAGTGCAGAGGGATGGGGAATGGGGGTTGCAGTCAGTCTGTAACACTTCCTCTCTGTTGCTTCTTTCTCCTCACACTTTTTCCCTGCTTCAGCATGGGTCCTTCCCAGGGGCTGCATCCTTCAGAATAAACCTACTCCAGCCTGGGGTCCTTCAGGAGCTGCAAAGTTGACATGTACTCTGATGTGGTCCTCCATGGGCTGCTGCGGGACAACCTGCTTCACCATGGTCTTTCTCATGGGCTGCAGGGGAATCTCATCTCTGGCACTGGAGCACCTCGTCCCCCTCCTTCTCTGACCTTGGTATCTGCAGAGTTGTTTCTCTCACATTTTTTTTTTTCCACTTCTCTTTATCACAGCTTCTCTGCAGCTTTTTTTACCCTTTCTCACATCTGTTACCACAGAGGCACCAGTAGCACCATTGACAGGATTACATTTGGACAACAGTGTAGCTGTTTTAGAGTCTGCTGGAACTGGCTCTCTCTGACGTGGGAGCAGCTCCTGGTCTCTTCTTACAGAATTCACACCTGCAGTCATGCCTACTACTAAAACCTTGCCACGTAAACCCAATACACACCCAAATCTGGGGTGTTATGGAGAGAATACCAAGTCTTACCTTACTTTTGGACTTTTAACCTCTGCTGTTCATCCATCTGGACACCAATGATACTGCTGGGTCAATCTGAATCATGTCAAGGGAGACTGGTGAAGGAGCCCTAGAAGTGAGGGTCAAAGAACTGAGAGACAAGGGACTCAGTCCTGCTAGGGAAAGTAGAGAGTTGGATACATACCATGGATCAATACCTGGCTCTGTGGACGATGCCACAGGGTGAATTTGCCTTGTAGCATCATTTGTTGGTGTCGCATCAGTCCATTGGCATATCATCTAGATATGTTTATAAGTAAATAACCAGGGATAAGAATGGGCTCAGCCAGGCAGCTCTTTAGAGGTGAGGCAGTGCTCTCTCAAGCAACATAAATACCGAGGTTCTTGCCAACCAGGAACTGCTGAGCTGTGTGCAGTGCTGAGTTCATAATCATCAATAGTGCAGCAAGAACAATAACATGCATGGGATGGAATATCCATAAAGCATTTGCCACTACCATACTCATTTGTAACCCCCACACATAATTGCTACCTGAACTGGGCATTATGACATGGCTGAGCAAAATAGCTGACCTTTATGCAACATCTCTGCTGAACTACTTTTGTCAGACAGCTGCAGTTATCTTCAATATATTTCATATATCATTGAGGATGAAAAATCTGTGAGGATGTGTGCATTCAATGTGCTGAATTTCTGACTCACTGTATTTGACATCTTTAAAAAAACCCCTTAACTCAGTGATTACAAAGGGAGAATAGTGCTTCATATACCTTGACCTCCTGCTTTCACGGCTTTTTTTGCCAGCTCAGCAGACTAGCAGCAGTTACAGCCTTCTGTGGCATTGTCTGATTAAAGCAGGGGCTTTCTGTAATGGGAGGTGCAATTATTTCTTCTGCATGCTCATCCTGAATCATTTTGTCAACCATTACCTAAACTCAAAGCCAGTTTGTACTGACAGTGTAGTAACATATTGATCCACCCAATTCCTCTGCACTGGTGAAATTCTTAGCAGCCCACTGCATCTGCTACTTTAATACTAATGGGTCTGACGCTCACACATAGAAGAAATACAAGATATGTGGTGGTTTTCTGCTCTCAAAGACAAGTCTAATCCACACTTTAGACAACTATTTGCCATTAATTGCAGGTGCAGTTTGCCAGCTCTTGAGTTCAGACATTATAGCCCTGACAGAACTTTGAAACATGGAGCCGCACAATTCAAGGCCTCTGTAGTCTTCCTGCTTGTCAATTCATTGTCTAAGGGAAGAAGGTCAGCCACTGCCTAAGATGGTTTATCATGCCATGGAAGAATAACTGTAACACAGTAGCTACACCTATTATACGGCTGATAGAGACCAGTATCACTTAGCACTTCGTTTTAGCTTTTATTTATAATTCCTATTTGATTTTAGCTAAATTTGAACTGTACTCGAAGTTACTGCATGTGGTCTCAACATATTTATACTGACAAGCTTCAGAAAGGTGGATATTTTCATTCAAAATTTTCTGGCTTTGGCAAGCTATTCTTCTCAACCTGTCCTGTAATGCATTTCAATTGATAATTAAAATATTAAAGTAATAAGCCTGCATGTTTAATCCTTGCAACTTTAGCTGTTTCAAGATCATATTTGCAGACAGACTTAGGCTCCATTTCTGCAAATACTGAAGTCAGTGAGAAAATTAATGAACTAAAATTACTTGGCAGTTTGACAACACTGTCCTACTCAGGCTGAAATGAGCAATGAAAGAAACAAGCACTGCAAGTATTGCAGAAAACCCACCTATGACAAAGGATGCCCTGATTTATCAGCCTCTAGTAAAAAATTCTACTTACTTTAAAATTAAATTTAACAGTTTAAGGCAACTATCATTCTTAGATGTAGGCAGTCATATTGGTTAGATCATAGTTATCTTTTCTGAGGAAAAATTAATCTCTCTGAATGCAATTGCACACAGGTTTCTTCTTCAAGATTCATGGTTAAATCTCTAACTGAAGCTTCACTCAATAATTGGGCTAGAGGAAAAGAAATCAAAGATGTATTCAAAATCAATTGGATGTCTAATTTCTATTAAATATTTTAGAAGCTGGATATATGAAATAAGAAATTATCTGTGAAAAGCAAAGGTTTTTTTTTACACGCTCAGTACATGAAGCGATAAGGTTAGGTATCAGGATTAACAATTTACTCAAAATCTTGGTAAAACAGAACAAAGTTAAACACAGCCTGGCAATGCAGTGCTGTTACTTCACATGTGCTCCCATTTAATCTTCAAAAAAATCCAAGTGTTCTTTATTTATGCATGTGTGTACATATGTACATACAGTGAGTAGAGCAAAAGCTGAAGAAGAATAAATATATACTATATCATATTACAATAATTCCTAGAGCTGCAATACTGTTCTCTGGAAATACCAGGTGATATTAAGCAACTTATTTAGCTCTTTCTGTGTTATGGGATATTTTTTCAGATGTAAATTTTGTGCTTGCATGAGTTCTAGACAGTTTTATTTGATTTAGCCTCTGACATTAAGGGGCTGGTAAAGAAGCTCCTTGTGGAGCTGCTGAAGGAAAGCAATTCCACACTGCTGGCTCTAATCCATTGCCCACAGTCAGCTCCTGGACATACCTGGCGAGACAGAGTGCACTAATGTTGAAGCCTTCAGGCTAAGCATAAATTTTACTTAAAGGAGAGCCATTCATTGGCTTAACTTCATCTTCTATTTAGGAAATCTTCATGACAATACTCAAAGAACATGCATATTGTGTCTTATTCTTCTCCTTTCTGCATTCTAATATTTGCATCAATATGGTGTGTAAACTTGTGTTAGACTGGCTTGCAAACACATGGCTGGAAGTGTTCAAGGCCAGGCTGGATATGGCTTTGAGCAACCTTGTCTAGTGGAAGATGTCCCTGCCCTCGGCAGGGGGGTTGGAACTAGATGATCCTTAAGGTCCCTTCCAAGTCAAACCATTCTATGATTCTATGATCCTGAAATGTACAATTATCTTCAGAACAGTTTCACACATATTTTTTTCAAATAATAAAAATATTCACTTTAATGTGCATTCTCTGATTTATTATGTTCACTTTCAGTAATATTCTATGAATGCTGAATATTAAAAGAATATTGGGACTCGTGAAAATTCTCAATGAATACATCATTTAATTAATATATGATTATAATACTCTTAATTAATACCAATGGGAAATGTAGCTGCAAGAGTATTGCTGAATGGCAATTTTTATTTTATAAATATGTATATTTGCACTTTTAACCTGAGACATAGAGATGGTTTCAGTGAAACATCTGATTGTTGTTCATCGAATTGGAATCAAAGTCAAGTGACTTACAGTTTGCAATTTACCAGACGTTTTGAAGTAATTTACATAATAGTTCTGAGAGCTTGTGATGAACTATACACAGACAATATACTGAAGACCATATACACACAGAAGTCTAACGCCATAAATGATCTGGATGAAATTTATGTCACAAGAAGAGAAAAAGGGTCTAAACCAATCAAAAGTTTCAGGAAACCGTTAATTCTGTTTGGGAAATTTGTTTTCATTCTTTCTGATTCTTGTCATTTAACCCAGGCAGTTTCTTAGTGTTCCCTGTGTAAGGATAAGATAATTAGCATATTTTCATGCTGCCCATTTGTGTTGTAAACAACCTTAGGAAAGACTTCCACTTACTGTGTGTACATGCAATGCTTAAAATAATGGCAAGCTGGGACCTTGAGATACTAGTACAGTGCATTACTAGATAGTACTATTATCATTAATATTTATTTCAATTAACATTTGGAAAATTTCAGCCAACAAATGGAAAAATCAGAAATCAGGCAGGCTTCTAAATAAAAAGGTACTTTAAATCATTCTTTCCAAAAGCTTGATCATAGAGTTTAAAATTGAAAGCAATTTTCCTAGCTTTCCAGTGGGAAAAAAATAAAGCTTGATGAAACAGTGGAAAAGAGGAAGAAGAAAAAAAAAAACTAGACAAATGTTACAGGTTCAGACATGCCAAATATAGATACTGACTGTCTTTCAACACTTGCGGTGTATAAGCAGAAGGAAGTTAAATGTCTAAATATCACTATTTCTACTTAACATTTCAGTGTGTGTGATTAAGTGGATTAACTTGCCATGATTAGTATTGAAGGAACAAAAACTTGGCCACCACATTGACAGTCTCTGTAAGTATATTGTTTCATATAACGTCAAACTGAAATCCCAAGTGCTGAGCTTGAAATACAAACCACAATGCTATGGAGGTTCATAAGAAATATAGGGAGGAATCATCCCCTTGCCCAAACACAATAGCATGAAGGAACAATAAATAATAGTTGGGATAGTCTTTGCAGTTTTACTCCTTTGCACATTGCAGAAATAATTCTTTAACGAAAAGCATTAAACACATTTGAACGTTACCACATTGAGGATTCCTAAATCCAATTTCTACTTGATACAAGATGTGTGTGTCGTTCATATGGGTCTCCTAAATTTCATTTATCCCTTGTATGGAATAAATTTTCCTCTTCAAAGCAGAATGTGAATAACAGATGGTTTTTAGGGACTAATACAATGATAAATTTATATCTGAAACACTACCTATGGCTTAGTTCATAACATTAATGAAAAGGCATGCAAAAGAAAAGACGTGCAGTAGAAGACAACAAAAATTACTTGGGAGTTTGGGGACTGAAGCTATGATGACAGATCAGTCAGGCATGGTTAACATATTTTAGGTGCAGAAGACTTCAGAGGTAGCTTATTGAAGTACATACAATGTGCTGTTGGTGTTAACTTCAAGGCTACATGGATTTTAAGATGCACAAATTAAAATGAAGGAATAGTACATATATTAGCTATATAAATTCTCTTTTTAGGGAATGCAGTTTAGCTGATTGTTTAACTTGAATGCTCATATGTAGACATAAATGTGCTAATGAAACCAGGAATATAGATCAGTTGCTTACATGCTACTTAACCTTTTAACAGCTGACATTCTTGGGCATTTCTTGGGCACTAACTACTCAAAAACATTATTTTTGGCATTGCTCTCTGAAGTATATAAGAAAGATAGAAACCCTCCCAAAAACTCTTTTACACAATAAAAGTGTTTTAAAATGTAATTTCTCAGAGTGTTTTCTAAGCACTTGCTGTATTTCACTTTCTACACACATATTTTCATTCGTTTTCTTACCTATTTTCTTTCATTGGTGAAAAAAGTCTATTATGCCTAACAAAAGTCTTGTCTTCACTAAAAGCCATTAAAACTTTGTCATCATATTGCACAACTCTGAACCAGACACTATTATGAAGCTCCAGAATCTCAGCTGATAATTCTGAAAAGCTTGTGACAAACAGTCTAGAGATTACAGTTACTTCTGTATTACCAGATGAGATGGAAATGGAGTCTAACTGCAAGGTGTATAATATCACAAACTGTAGGTGGATATCTTTCTTTCATATTTCATTCATTTTGGTCTAAGAATCTGTACTCAGTTACCATGGATCAACAGATGACTAGTGTCCTGTTTGTTTCTTCACAAGCATAGTATTAGGTGGCTAAAATCACAGTTTGAAAAATCTTTCTGATATCTGTTATGCTGTGGAACAGTTTTACAAATATTAATAGGGTTTTTTTACTTTAATTTTATTTTAAAATTAATTTCCCTTTATTAAAGGGTGTTCTTATGTCAAATGTGCATTTCGCAGCCTCTGATTTAATTCATGCAAAGTTAGCCAGAAAAACAGCACTTTCATAATAAGAAAGGTTTAACTTTGTCCTAGTTAAAACCTGACTATTTGTTAAAGTCTGAAGATTTACAGCAAATAAAAACCTTCCAATCACCATTCTGGAGAAAGCTAACAAAAAGGGTCAAACAGATTGACAGTCAAGAATACTTTTAGAGAGGTGTCTGAGCATAAAAGGATATACAACTTTAACTATTTTGCTCTGTCTTTCTTCCATTTTACTAACGCTGAGATAAATTAGGTCACATAGTACTTGAGAATGTGCTTATTACTGTAAAGTACAATGCAATATATCATCCTAGCTAATGTCCCTTCCCAGAGACAAAGTAATAGAACATCAGCAGAATTCTGTTGCAAATCCTCTTTATTGATGCTGATTACTGTCCTGTTTGAGAAAAGCATTTGTTGACTCTTGCTAGCACATAAAAAAATTAAGAACTTCCTTTTTACCTCTATCTTATTCTGTTTAAATGAAGGTTTAGAACAAACGTAAGAACTATGCAACTAAGCAATATTTTAAAGTATTGTTTGCATGTCTTATTTTCTCTTTTCAATCAGAATCAATATTTTGTTAAATAAATGACAAGAAAGGAAGATAAAAGGGATGTTTTTCTCTGTGTAGCATGCTAAGGACTGACAGAATTCTCACACTGGTGAAGACTTCTGATCCCTCGAAGGAGAAATGGCAGAGCTGAGCGTAGGCCAGGTACTCTAGTGGGTTTTAAGTGCTGTAATTCCAGCTCATTCTTCCTTCACCACAGTCAGCCAAGCAAGATCCTTTTTTCTGTTCTTTGACATCACTTTGTCATCCTTAAAAGGCAAAGGTTCCTTCCAGATTCATAATAAAAGTTTCATCTGGTCCTACAATTAGTAAAATGTGAGTACATCCATGAAATATGCTTACTAGTAACGGAACTGAAACTTATTTAAACATAAAAGGACATTATAAGAAAAAAAGCTCTTTAGTTTACAGCCCTAGTCTACAGGAATTGAGACTTAATGTAAGGATTTAATATTCCAGTTTGCCTCTGGGAGCTAACATTAAATATAGTATCCGACACACTTCATTGTATTTTCCACGATCTGTTTCTTAGTTTACAGATTTCTGATTTTAGATAAAGTAGCAATAAAATTTTTAAGACTTGTCAAGCAAGTAATGGAAGAATTAACTATAATTTATTGATTTTCTTATTTTCAAACTGTATAAATGTAATACTTAATAAACTTGCATAAATGTAATACTTGTATAAATGTAATACTTAAGAGCCTTGACAATATTTAATAGCTATTGTTAACCTTTATCTAAGGTAACACAGCTTTTAATCTACTTCCTATAGGAGAAGTAAATGAGATAAAAAAAATCTCCTGAAATTTTGTTCTTTTGAATTGGGATTTTTTGACTCCACTTCCTTCATTTAAACTTTCCTCTGGTATCTTCAGTTTTTCCTAATGAGCATTTGTGCGCACTAGAATAATGAATGACATTTCTAAATATAAGCACAGATGTTGATACTCAAGTCACAAAGAATTAAACTAGTAAAAATCCTGGCTTAGAGTTGAAAAACTGAAATCTTTCAATCAAAGAATTCAAAACAGAAAAAAGTGCCTCTTTTCCCTCAATCAAAAAACACTTGTCAATTTGAAAATGTTTTCAATACCTTGATTCTTCTTTAAGTAAAATGCTAATTTCTAAATTGTACAGCTGAAATTATACTGAAAAGTTATACTGAAAAGCTTTTGAAAAAAAGCATTTTCCCTGTGGCTGACTGAGGAATATTTGAGAATGTATATTATGAAAATTACTATCTAATATTTTAAAGAAAAGATTTTTAAGGTACACTGTACTGGAAAACAGGTAGTCAGTATTTTTCCTGTTCATTGAAGAAGTCTCCGTATTTCCCTAATTGGGAATAGGCAGATCACTCATGACAGTGGGAAGAGTTGTGGCTAAGAAAGTTTCTAACAGACTAACAGAAATAAGACATCCTGCTGTAGGAAGCAGTTGTTAGCAGATAATTACATTATTAAGAATTTGTAGTATTCTTGAGAAAGATGAAAAAAATCAGACAAAATGAATAGGAATTATTTGAACAAAAGTTCTATGACATGTGGTCCAATTTTGTAAGCCTGGAAAACTTCAATGAAAGATGATCTATTTGAGTATACAATTTTTTTTTACCCCCGCAGAGTTTTGTCCTTTTTTGTTTGTTTTAAAGTTAACTAATCTGTGATTTCATCCCAAGTAGTGGTGGCTGAAATTTCCTCTTTATTTTTTCTTTCAAGCAAAGTATTAGTTCCTGAAGAATGAGGACAGATGAGATATGATTACTGATTGAAAACAGCAATCATAATCTGATGTTACCTTATGTTTTCAGAGGATGTCAGGACCTCTGGAGAGGAAATGTGGGCAATCATCAAAATAAGAAAAGGTTTTGTTAGTCACCTTTTACAGACAGAAATAGCCCTAGGCCTCTCAGGCCACAGACTGAAAAGTACCCATTTAGATGCTTTCTAGAGTTTCAGAATGTACAATCTTTGGATGAGCTGGGAAGCAAAGGAACTTGTCTTCAACCGGCAGGGTCTTACTCCGTTTCCAATCAGTAAGCAGCTGATCCACTGCTTAGTGCTTTTCCTGGCCTCCCAACCATTGATTAGTTGTGGGAGATTCATAAATCGGTCTGCCACAAATCTTGATGACCTACAAGGAACAGATCTAGAAAAAAATGGTTTTTTATTAAGACCATATTACTATCTACGAACTGGAAATTATTCAGATATTTTCACAGGTAGAAAGTTATATTTCATATAGTTTCTATGTATACTAAAAATCACCAAGCTTTTCTAGGAGAATAGTTTGCCAGACTACTTACTGGATTCTTTTGTTCATTTCTGCAAACATTTATACAAGCAAATTTTTGTTTGTAAAAATGTTTGCAGAAGAAGTTCTTGTAACTAAATATTTGCGCAAATGTTCACTGGAGTATTTACCTTGATGATCCTTGTGGATTTTGGTTTGCCACATCATTAGGGAAAAAGGAAGAGTTTGCAGTTTAACTCCTACCTGTTTTCTGTATTTCACAAATCTGAAAACTGGCCAGAAATCCCTAATGTGTCTAAGTCAATTTAATTTCAATGTTAATACTTACATATTACAAAAGTTTATTAATAAAAGTACAAAAATCTAGATTTTTTTTCCCAAGAAAATGTTACCTAAAAAAAAAAAAGATATTTCTGAGACACCTTAAAACATTATTTATAGGATTAAACGTCCTTAGCATTAAACAAAAAGGGAATTTATTCGATATTTTTTGCATTAGCTGAAGGTACTTCACCCAACAGCTCCAAGACTGAGTATGAAAGTATAACTAAAGTCTTCCTCACTGTCCTTCACTTTCACACATCTCTCAGCTCCTCTCCTAAGTATATATATTTATCCACACATATATATGGATATACATATACACACACATAATCAGTCTCACATTGCTTTCATTTCTTGTTAAGTTTTAGTCTAAGTATTCTATTTTGCCAGAGAAAGTTTCATTGAGAGAAACACACCTGTGCTATAAAGACCATGAGGGCTATATATGTCAAAGAATTTGTTTTATTACAAATGTTAAAAGATTAATCCAGCTAACTTTTGAGATATACAATGTAAATGAAAAGAAGGCGGACTGTTGTTTGGAGGGGGGGGAGGGGAGGGGGTGCATTCTGAAATATTACTACCATAATTACTAACTAAGAGTGGGAAAATATATGTAATACAGGCTCAAAGATGAGCCAGGGATTAAAGTAATGTAAAACCACAGAAGACAGTCGAGAATCTGGAGAGTCTGGGATATCAGTGTCTGTATAATTCAGATAGTGCAAATATTACTTATTTTGGAAGACTATTAAAAAAAAAAAAAAAAAAGACCTAATTTTGGTCTGTTGTTTGTATATGTATTTTTCATAGTTATACTCATTTTTATTGAAATAGCATAGAAGAAATGTGAATTAGAACACAAAGATAGGCAGAATATGTCTTGCTCTAAATAAGTCTAATATCTGCAAAATGAAAATAGGCGTACATGTGTCTTAAAATACTTGAATTATTTCTGAGATTTCAAAAGAATTGGTCACTGAGTGAACAGATGAACATACATCAGTGTCAGTGAGGGTCAGGGCCTCAGTTTTGCCAGTAATTCTTCAGATAACAAAGTTCCATAAAATCATTTGGGTTTTATCTTAAGTTTTTGAGCTTTTTTTTGTAGGAAGTGGTGGAAGTCAGTGAAAGTCAGTTAGGAAAACTTCCTAGGAAAAGGTAGGATATGATCACTCTGGATAAGTAGCCACAGGAATACTCTGATAAACAATACCAGGAAACATACTTAAAAATAAGTTACTATAATACAAAAATTACAAAATCCTAATTAGGAATTGGAACTTTTAAGTGAGACTTTTTCTATTCACAACTAGCAAACTGAAGAATGTAATTATTTTTGACATATGTAAGTAATAGAAAATAATTAGGTCTGGATCTAGCTGTGAATGCTGTATGCTGGGGAAGAAATGAATTCTGAATAACCAGAATACCAAGAATGGTTTAAGTTATGCATTTTTTTCCTAGTACGTTGACAAATACCTAGTAAGAACTTTCATTAAGACTGCAGCGTTGGTTTGGGATTTTGGGGTTTGGTGGATTTTTTTGCAGGGGAAGGGTGTTGTTGGTTTTTGATTGCATCACGCTGTTAAAGGCATTCACATTTAGAATCATAGAATCATGGAATCATAGAATTGTTTGGGTTGGAAGGAACATTTAGAGGTCATCTAGTCCAAATGCCCCTGTAAAAAGCAGGGACATCTTCAACCAGATCAGGTTGCTCAGAGGCCTGTCCAACCTGACCTTGAATGTTTCCAGGGATGGGGCATCTACCACCTCTATGGGCAAACTGTTCCAGTGTTTCATCACCCTCATTTAAAAAAAATTCTTCCTTATATCTAGTCTAAGTCTGCCCTCTTTAATTCAAAACCATTACCCCTTGCCCTAGCGCTACAGGTCCTACGAAATTGTCTGGCCCCATCTTTCTTATAGGCCCCCTTAAAGTACTGAAAGACTGCAACAAGTTCTGCCCAGAGTCTTCTCTTCTTCAGGCTGAACAACCCCAACTCTGTCAGCCTTTCCTCATAGGAAAGGTGTTCCATCCCTCTGATCATTTTTGTGGTCCTCCTCTGGACCCACTCTGACAGGTCCATGTCTTTCCTGTACTGAGGCCTCCAGGGCTAGGCACAGCACTCCATGTAGGGTCTCACCAGAGCATGGCAGAGAGGCAGAATCACCTCCCTTGAAACAGAGTTTCTGTTTAGCTGATACGCATCTTGAAGACCTCAATGTAGTCATGAAAGCATCGCAAAGAAGGAAAATGGAAAATATCACTAATTAAATGACTCCCTGTGAATTGTTTATGCAGCTTTACATGTACATAACCTGACTAACCAAGTCTCTAAGATGAGTATTTTTACATTTCATAGAAAGGTACATTTGAGCCTTTGTATAACTAATTACATATAAAATTACACTGCTTCTCAAGAAACTAGTTTACTCAGTGTCCAGCAAAAACAAAAAAGGGGGAAAAAAGGAAAAGGAAAGACTACCTGAGTATATTTTTGTGAAAAAGTCACAATAAGATAACACTAATGAAACTAGATTATCACAGTCTGATACTACTGAAAAGCCACCCTATTTCTCCTGTTAGAAATATACTTCTAAAAGATTACATGACCTTTCCTTACCTGTTAAAAGAATGCTTTCCTAGTACTACTTCATAGATTTCTTTTTGGCTAAGTTTGCAGTCTGTCAAAGAAAATCTTAAGAAACCATGTTGTTTTGAGTTAACACAAAAGAGTTCTAACCACATCTTTTTAAGAGCAGGACTATATTTTATTACAGTTGGCCAAAATTTACTTCCCCTTTGTCTTCCTTTGGGCAGCTTACTGACTTTGTACCTGTTGTCAAAGTAATCAAAAATATTCTTTACGGTTTGGGACAAATGTCCTTTTAAGGATTGATGAAATAGAGCATGGATTCACAACAGTAGATTAAAAACATTTAAAGCAATAAAGATCAATAAAAAAACTTACTTTCATTTTTTTAAAGAATTTTTAGTAAAGCTTAAGTTCTTCATTTGTAGGATTTCATTGATTCATTTCATTATATAACTGTTCTGAAATAGAAATACTTAGTCTGAAAATCTTGTCGGTATATTTAGGGCTCAGTGTTGATGGGTATTATGATTTAGAGAGTTAGGCATCTGTTTAATCTCAATTCTACCTACCAGTGTAGAAGATGAAACATATGGTGAAAATTTCCCTCAGAGCAGCAAACTACCCGTGTAACTGTAGAAAAAACAGAGCTTGGGGCAGAGAGGGGAAGTAAACTCATCTGAAATGCTGAACTCCATGCAGCTATGACTACATAATTATCAATAACTGAGCCAGATACCTAGAGGTACCTTTGGGACCTCTGCTCTGGCTGTAACCATACTTTCCACTGCTATGCAACAGTATGCTGTAGAGTATATTGAACAAATAGTGCTGCTCAATATTCCTGCATTTATACTGGGACCAGGAAGTAAAAAGCAGCATTTATGCAGTACTACACAGAAATTAAATGAGCCTACCGAAAAAAAGCATGCATTAATTTTCTTTTCAAATGAGTTGGTGCGGCCTCATAGTTTCTGATCATGCTGGAGAACAGGCACAGCAAGTGCACAAGTGCACACAGAAGTTCACACATATTTACTGAATCTAAGGCACAAGCTGGCTCACCCATGGTCAGGTGCAAAATACCCTTGTGCATGGCACTAGTGTTTAAGCATAGCATAACTCACAATAACTATGTATCTTCCATGTCAGTGCCTACTAGCAGAGTCAGTGTCCCTAAAATTCTGGCCGATAGTTTGGCATTTGAACTGGCCTTTCTCTGTTTTAGTCAGTATTTGTTTAGGAAATGAAATAGTTATTAACAATGGAGATGGGGAATAAAAGTATTGTTCTTACTTTTGGTAGCCCAAACCCCAGTTTTCTCTAAACAAGAAAACAAACAAATCCTTCATGGCAAAGTTTTCAATCCCCCAAATATTTTTGCTGTTTTCTCAAATATTATGCCACTTGAACTACTGCCTCTTTCTTTTTATTCTGTTCCATTTTGCAATGTCTTTAAACATAGATACTTTGGTGAAATAGGTTGTGTGAAAGAGACAATCTGCTGCTAAAAGTATATGTCGTGACAAGACCGATGCAACTGTATTTTTCTGTTAATATAGCATTAACACGTGGATTTTAGATTAGAAAGCCAACAAGAGAGGATATCTGAAAGCTCTAAATCCAACATTTTCCTAAACCAGAAGTATTTTATACATTTTTCCTACGCTAGATCATTTCCAAATAAAGTGTAAAAACCAACACATATAAGCAACAGAGACAAAGCAAAATGCTGAAATGCTGCAGGGGAGGAGATATCTTCAGCAGAAATGTTCAGGCCCAAGAGAACAATATAGGCTTACAGAAATAAGATATATAAACTAAGAATAGCTGAAATGATCCTGCTTAAGGGGCTCAAATTGTACAAGAATTAACTGTGGCTGTTGTGACTTCAGAAGCTCCAGAGGAAGGACGACAGCTGTTTCTAGCAGAAAATCAGTGGCTGGATGTGAGAAAGAAGCATTCACTTCTCCAGACACTGCCAGAGGAACAGAGATGCTGGCAGGTCTTGAGAGCTAAGGGACCAACAGTCACCTTCCTCCAACAGACTCAGCTGTCTGTGTCCCCAGGCTGGGTTTGGTACATTACAGCCCTGTGACTTTGGCTCAGTGTTATTGGGAAATTGGTTTTAAAGCATGAGAAAGTATGCGATCTACAGCCATACAAAATAAGAAAAGTAAAAACCCAGAAGTGTCATTGCTGAAACATTATGAGCATCTCTCTCTCAAAAGGGAAAATACTGACATGAAAAGTTATAAACCCCTTGGAGTGGCATTTGAAAAACAAGGAATCAGAAGATAGTACTTCAGCAATATCAAGGATCTCCAAGTAGCAGCAGAGGCTGGTGATGGATTGATGGCTGACTGGTCAACAAACACTCATCAAGTCTTCCATCTAAGCCAGTGAGCCTATTAATACTTTGCCTAGTGGCTTCTTCATCCAAGTTATCTACTGTGTATGTGTTACACAATAAATAATTATGCTGCACTACCACATTGTGCATATATTTTCAAATTGTCTGACATAAGCGACCCACAGAAAGAGTGGAAAGGAGGGTTACTGAACGGAGGACTAGAGAGGGACCTGAGGCAGTGCTGGCTGCAGGCAGGAGAAAGTTGTGCCCATTCTCTTAATGCAACTGAGACTGAAGCATCAGCTTTAAAAGGGAAATTAGCATATGGCCTAAGCCATACTTTCATGCTCCAGCTTATTTTCTTTACTGTAAAATCATGATATAAAAGACATTCATTATTGGAAATTCATAAGTATGAGAACGTCAGGACTGGTAATAGTGTTCTCTCCCTTCCAAAGAGACTTTATAAAAATAAATGTAATGCGAGTATCAAGAAGAAAGAGGAAGAATAATTAAGAAAGGGAAAAGAAGAAAGGGATGAAAGGGAAAAGAGATAAGCAGCAGTAGCAGAAAAGGGGAAATAGAAAAAGAAATAGGCAGTAGAAGAAAAGGATATATTACAAGCAAAAACAATAATGTTGAAAATGAATGTTTTTACATTTTTGGTTGTTGGCTGCTATACTGTTATATCATTCTTTCGTTCACTGTAGGCTTTCGAAATCACATTCTCTGAATATTTTGTAGTACAAAGTTTATTAATGCATTAAAGAAAATTAATGGCAGCTATCTGCAATTTACTGAGGCTTATGAATTCTGACAAATGACTCAATAGTAATCATACAAATGAGTGCTCTAAAAAGATTCATCTCCAGGAATTCCATGAAAATATGTTTCAGACATGAAAGCATATCCTGTTGTGCTTATGGAACCCCTTTCTGAAACTTCCTTCAGAACAATCTTGTTCGTGTATTATTTATCATTCTATTGTCTCTGATCTATAATTCAAAAAGAAAAATCCCTTGATTAATATATATGCAATATATTTCCAAATCAGTGATGAAAATTTCAGCTACTAAGTGTCCATTATTGTTATAAGACACAAAAATTTGAAGGTGGAGAATACTGATCAGGTCATTCTGTCCAAATTCCTGCCAATAAAGGCCATACTCTGCCTATTTTTGCTGCTGTTGTTATCATAAAATAACAAGGAATGCAAGAATTGTTGTATTTTCTCACTATACAGCTCTAATTACTGAAATGAAATGTCTTATTCTCCCTCTGTAAACTAGTCCTGTCCTGCCTGAAACATGAATTATATCACAATTTGCTCCAGGGTCAGTCTCCAATCAGGTAGTTCTTTCAGTCTTCTCTGTGATTACATCCATCCATTAAATTACAAAAATTCCATAAAAATGAAGATAAGTATTCGTAAGTATACTACTGATGAGTTGAGCTCTAACATTCTAATAGGTATCATTATATTAGATTATGATATATTGCCTCATGTTTCTCATTAAGATTTCATTGCAAGTTTCTAATTATAATGGTGCTCCTTAATGCTACTAAAGTAAAGCATGTGCTACAGCTAAAAAGCTAAGTTTCTATGGGGGAAAAATTTGCAGTCACAGATTTACTTAACGTGCATTGAAATTCAGTAAGACTTAGCCACCTAACTGCTATTTATCCCTTAGGAATATAATTAAAGTGTAAATATTCTTGTTGGTTGAACATTTTGGGGGGTGGAGGTTTATTTTCCTTAAAAAAAATAATTAAAGAAAAAAAATCCCTGACAATTATATGACAATAGGCAATTTAATAACTCATTTTCTAATTACAAAGCACACAATTTTTCCCTTCATTGCAATTCTAACTTCATATATGTATGCAAACTGTATATGTTTGGGAATATATATTTATCTATACAGACATAATTGTGTATACATATATATCTGCATACATGGACACATGTAACTATGAAGTAGGTCTATTATAAAATATGCATGACTCTCGTATTCCTCGTATGGTAGCTGAAGCTCTCTTCCACACAGCAGTCTAGGAAAAAAAGGCTTGTATCTCTTCAGCTGTGTTGCTCTTAACCCACGTTACTCTTAAAACGGGGAGGGTGAAAAAAATCTATTTTGGAGGGATGAGGGATATGAAAAGAAGATGCTGATGCATGGCTGATTGATAGGAAGGTTCTCCTGAGGACTGTACTTTCCCTCTAAGATAAAAATAATTAAAAGAGCAGAGGGGAGGAGAAGCATGTAAGATTATGTAAGCATTATCCTGTCACAAAACATGGCAAGTGGGAAGCGATAAGGAGAAAGAACAAAACAATAGGGAAGCTTAAAATCAAGGACAAATATGAACTTTGGCCTTGTTTGACAAAAAAGTCACGAGGCGTGTGGGATGACAGCTGTGTGACAGCAGCACGATAGCAACAGTCATTGTGTGCCACAGTATAAGGCTGTGACACAAACACTCTAACCTGGACACCCTGGGAAATACTGCTGTTGTCCTCTCTCCTGTAAGGGTAGTTTAAATAGGAATAGAATAGTCTAAGTCTTCTTGCACAAAGGACATAGCTTATATTTCAGCCTTAAATTTCTCTTCCTTTTCTGTCCATAGACACTCTCTTTCTTCTGTTTGATATGTGTGTGATGATTTCTATCAGGTTAGAAAATCTGGATAATTTTACAGGACAAAATCTGACAGGGTAATGCATGCTGCTACTGAATTATATCCTACAGGCTTCTGGGGAATAAAAGAAAAATTTAAGTCCCTTAACAAATAACTGGGAAAAATATTATGAATTTAGTCTTCTGTATTTTTAAAGAGAGATATTATGTGCTCAATTATTTTATTTTTTGTTTTATGCTGTAATATTAAACATTTTGCAATTACCTGAGGCTGTTTTTCAAGTGTTCTTCTAGATGAAGTGAGACAATTCCTTTTCACTTTGCATTATCCACCTTTCTTTGGCTAGAGAAAAACAGCAGACAAATAGCTTAATCTGTTTTGCACAGCATGTACATTTGTTTCATTTCTACCCATACTTCACTAAATAACTGACATGAAAGTGATGACAAATTAGAAATCTTATGCCTACAAATGCATTTCTTTCTAAAATATAACAGCCAATATACTTGTTAAAAATACTAATGAATGATCACATGGCTTTTGCCCAAAATAAGAGTTTTAAGCATATGCATGTAACATATATGCTATATAGTATAACATATAGTACACATATAGCATACCCGATGTCCCAGTGGAATCTGGTTCAATAAGAAATTAGTTTTATCATTTAAAAGAATTTATCATGGATTTTCCCTCCTAAGTATGTAATCAAATATTAAAATCATGGGTATCCTCAAATACTGGGAAAAAAAAAAATCAGGATATTTTACATGGATGTGAAGTTATGCACATGAATGTATATATTTAGGCAGCCACATGAAAAACTGTTGCAGCTATCAAAGTCACAACTTTTGCTGATAACGACAGTCTGATATCTGATGGGGACAAATGTACTAGCTTTTATTGCAGTGCACTTCAAAAGATTTTTCAACATTTTATTGCTACGTACTTATAGAATTAGAATTTAGTGATATATATCCGTATATGATATAGATCGGGGTGGTGGCAATATTTTAGTTTTGATATTTATCTTTAAAAGCCTCTTAAAAATTACAGGGTGTAACAGTAAACATCCTAACTTGAAATACATATTTTATTCTTCACTCATAGATTCTTCAGTGCAGACTAGTGGAATTTCTTTTCATTTCTCTTTGTGCTGAAACTACTGAAGATTTTTAGGAAAAACTTTTGGAGGGGATAATGCTAAGTTGTGAATGTGTATCATGGTAATCAATCAAATTAAATGAAAAAAAGATAATTTGGCCTAGATTTTGCTGTTGTTGTTGTTTTTAAAACATATGTCATGCCACAGTCTTTAATTATTTTGCTTCAGAGAGGCATCACAGTTTATTAAACAAGTGACTGATTGATGACTCATGAGATCTGTAATCTAGTCCTCATATTACTTCTGGATGACCTTAGGCAGTCAGTACACCTCTCTGTGTTTTAATTACTGACAAAACACAGTGGAACAGTCAAACACTGTTGAATCAGTATTCTAGCAAAACTCTCTTGGCCTAACTGCTTTGTTGTACTTTCTCTGGGTAATGTTCACACCATGCAAAGATCCCTTTTTGTTACAGCAACACTTCCTGAAGGAAGCTTGCTTGGGCTCTACCAGCAGAGGCAATGGGGCTGTGCTATACCTTTCTCTCTGCACCTTGTCCTTTGGGGATCAGCCTGCAAAGAAAGGAGAGAGCACAGAGGTGTCTGAGCCAGAACACTTCCACGTGACGTGAGCAGCTGCAGCAGAAGCCGTAAAAGGTATAATAAAGAGATGGCAGTGGCAATCCCAGAGGGATAAATACAAAAAGTAGGTGAAAGCAATGATGTGCATGAGTGGTTGTGGTCAGCTGTATTCTGGTGTACAGCCTTCCCATGCTTTTGGGGGAATAGACAGACATGCACCTTTGTGACACTCCAGGTACTGTAGTCTGAGTTTGTGCTACATAAATGATGTTTTAATTAATTGGCTGATTATACCGTGCTCAAAATCTGTTTAAAGATAAAATTGGTGTAATGTTGAGGATAGCTTGAGTAGGAATTCATCTCTCTGCAGGTAGCTACATCTCAGCCTATAGTTCCCTTTATATTCTGATATATTTTAGGCTTCTGTTTCAGGTTGTAATTGCCTTTTTCTTACCACAGACCTTAAAGGGAGCAGGGCTGGCTAGCTGAATAGTAGATACCTATAATTCCTGACATGAATTCTATGTACCTAGGAAGCACTTTTAACAGTGGTCCCTGAATATGGGTGCTGTGCTCTAACACATCGGTGTGAATGCTCTCTCAGTTTATGTCACAGTTCACAGAAAACTATTTTATTTAAAGGTACGTGAAACTGTAGTCCAAAATATAATTTAGGGTTTTGACTCTTAAGACAGCATAGATGACAACTGAAGAGCATCAGACTTTTAAACCAGCACTTTCACAAACCCATTCATTCCTATTAGAGATAAGGCCTCTCTATTTGAAAACAAAAAGCATGAATTTGGAATAAGAAAGATTAACAGCTTGCAGATACAGCAGCTAAGGTAGAGGACTGAGTAAGGTATATATGAAAACATAATATATATACGGTTGTCTGCACTGTAAGAACAAAATGAACAAACAGAAAAACACAAACCAAAGTGATATTTTTACCACATTTATCCTAATATTTTTCTCAAAGCTTTTCCTCACATGAAAAAAAACCAGCTCTTTGTCAAAGATCACAGTAATTAAGAAGACAGACAATGCAAGTAGTAAAAAGAAGCAACATTTGTGAAATAAATTTTTTTGGAAGACATTACAATATGTTTCCCAATTACATTTAGCTGCAGTCTTCCCTGCTTGTGTGTTCCCATGAGCCCAAATCTGCTGGATGTTTTAAAATCCAAGGTAAGAATCCACAGGTTTTTATATTCCTATTTCTTCAGCTAATATAATAAAAACTTGTAAATCCCAACCAACATTAAGGAGACAGATTGATAACATAATTAATTATACACACCACCACCATTAAGTTAGATTAATTGTGTTCAGATGCAAATTCTGTCGTAAGAATACTCATGGGAGCTGTGCTAACACATACAGCAGGAGAATTTTGTTCTTCGGAAGAGAACTATTTTATCTCTCTGTTTATGTGTATTTAAATGTATTTATGTGAAGCGCACTGTTGCTACAGTCTCAGGTGGTGTTCTTTGAGATAAATGATTATTGTCCAAGATATTACACACACACACACACACACACGTATTTAAAGACTATTGACTAATTGTGGTGGTTTGACCCTGGCTGGATGCCAGGTGCCCACAAAAGCCATTCTATTACTCCCCTCCTCAGCTGGACAGGGGAGAGAAAATATAATGAAAGGCTCGTGGGTCGAGATAAGGACAGGGAGAGATCACTCACCAATTACCATCATGAGACAAATAGACTCAACTTGGAGAAATGATTTTAATTTATTATCAATCAAATCAGAGTAGGATAATGAGAAATATAATGAGAAACTAAATACCTTCCCCCAACCCATCCCTTTTTCCTGGGCTCAACTTTATTTCCAATTTCTCTACCTCCTTCCCCCAAGCAGTGCAGTGGGGTGCAGAATGAGGGTTGCGGTTGGTTCATCACACATTGTTGCTGCCGCTCCTTCCTCCACCGTGGGAGGACTCCTTACACTCTTCCCCTGTTCCAGCATGGGGTTGCTCCCGCGGGAGAAAGTCCTCCAGGAGCTTCTCCACTGTGAGTCCTACCCACAGGCTGCAGTTCTTCACGAACTGCTCCAGCATGGGTCCCTTCTAGGGGGTGCCGTCCTTCAGGAACAGACTGCTTCAGTGTGAGTCCCCCGCAAGGTCACAAGTCCTGCCAGCAAACCTGCTCCAGCCTGGGCTCCTCTTTCCATGGGGCTACAGGTCCTGCCAGGAGCCTGCTCCAGCATATGCTTCCCACAGGGTCACAGCCTCCTTTGGGCATCAGCTTGCTCCAGCATGGGGTCCTCCATGGGCTGCAGGTGGATATCTGCTCCACCATTAACCTCCATGGGCTGCAGGGGGACAGCCTGCCTCACCGTGGGCTTCATGAAGGTCTGCAGGGGCATCTTTGCTCCAGTGCCTGAAGCAACTCATACCCCTCCTTCTTCACTAACCTTGGTGTCTGCAGAGTTGTTTCTCTCACATATTCTCACTCCTCTGTCTTCTGACTGTTGCTGGTGTTGCAGAGGGTTTTTTCCCCCTTCTTAAATAATGCTATCCCAGAGGCGCTATAACCATCGCTGATGGGCTCAGCCTTGGCCAGCAGTGGGTCAGTATTGGAGCCGGCTGGCATTGGCTCTATCAGACATGGGGGAAGCTTCTAGCAGGTTCTCACAGAAGCCACCCCTGTCAAAACTGCTGCCAAACCCAACGCACTTATATATAGGACAGTCTTGAGTCCAAGGCATCTATAAAAGTATAATTAATAAAAGAGGTAGAGATAGATGAGTTATAAAAAGATGTGTGAGATCTTCGGGCTTTAGAAAATGCGATTTATTTTTTTGCTAGGTTAAACCAAGACTTACCTGTAGAGAAATGGAAAATATGCATACAAAATCATAACAAATATTGAAGTCAATATACAACAATGAAAGCATTATTATGGCTACAAATGCAATATTAAATATTTAGGAACAGTGTGCATGCAATACATAGAAGTCTGTTTCACAAGTATGATTATTTTTCTAAAATACGGTTGATGCAAAAAGCAGGATTAAGATTATTTCTTGAATGGAATACTATTACATTCAACGGAAGCACATAATGGAACAAAAAGCACACATTCACAGAGGCATCTTTCTAAATCAAATAAGAATGTCTAAATTGTAATGGAAAAAAGTGCATAGAAAAAGTGGAGACACAGACACACTTCACTACAAGTTAAGTTTTACCAGAGATCAGAAAGAAAGAAATGAAAGGACTAAGGGACCGGTTTATGTTCTGAAACCAGAAAAACAAAGCAAAAAAAAATTTTGAAAGCAAAATGCACTAAATTAAACAGACTTAGAATATTTTTTTTCTTCTGGAGAATGATATAATTCTGAAAAAAAAAAGTATTTTTGAAATGAAAAATATTGGATTTTTTTTGTTAATATATACTATTAAATAAATATCAGATTAATATAAAGAATGTATTTTGTGCAAAAAACCCTGTTTCAAACTGACTTTTAAATAAGAATAAAAAAGATTATTTTATGTTTAGAAAATGACTTCTAAAAGGAAAGAAAAATCTGTAAAAATTTCAAAAGTTTGAAAAGGTTTGAAAATTCATCAAAATCAACCCTGAAATATGTTTTCACAAATCAACATTTTCAAAGGAAAGTTTGTCCCTTCCATAGTTTTCTACTGTAAGGTCTCTAGTGCAAGAGCTTCAGGAATTGTGATTTTACAAAAGAGACAAACATTTCCAGACTTCAATCACCTGTCATCAAACTTCTAGACACTAAAGGAGTATAATAATATTTTTAGTATGCTATTTGTTAGAATTATTTAAAGCAAGAAATTTAAGGAAAATATTTAATTTCATGTATACAGAACATGGTTCAAATTCTGCTTTTAGGTACACATATATGAAGTGGAAGCAATTTCTTTAGTGGATTGCTTCAAGATAGCCTTGACCAATATTCCAGGTTAGGTAAAATAGACAGCCCAGTGTACTGGCTACAATGCGTATTAACTAGACTTGAAAATAAAACAAGCAGCAAATAACTAAATTCAGAAACACAAAAGCATAGTCAATCTCCTCTGCAATTAGATGGGTTAAGTTGATAAAAAAAAAATAGAGGAGAGAGGTTGGTGAAAAAAAATTGCAGAATATTTTTTATTGTGGTCAAAAGCAGATTACAGAGTTTTCCAAATTAATAACTAGCATCCCATACTTACATGTTTGTCAAAAGGCCCTGTGATCACCTTCTCTTACTAAAGCATAATCACCAGGAGTTGTTCCAGATTTATTTCAGTTTGACAAGGACTGCTGTCCTAACACTGCAGAAATTTTGAAGAACTTTGAAAAATAATTAAGATACAAGATATAAGCAGCATCACAATAACTGACAAAAGGAAACAAGGTGCTTCAACTGTAAAATACTGAAGAAATGCCTGAGATGACCTAAATATGCCAGCAAAGTCTTCCATTACAATTTTTTCAGGAAGTGATGATTTTATACATGATTCACATTCTAAAGATATTCACAAAGTACTGGGAAGTAGTGCAGCTAGAATTACATTGCCAATGATCTTCAGAAAGCAAGCCATGGCAGTTGGGATCCATATTTAGCTTTACCGAACTTGCTTTTATTACAAGAATAGACTTCAACTTGTTTGGAAGAAGAGCTAGAAATCTTTCTCAAAAAATACTTATTACTGCTAGAATCTGTGATGACTGAAAGCATGAATTTCTTCCTATGGCACTGAACATGGCTTTGCCAGCAGTTTGAACAGTTAATTTTTACAGCTTTTGTTAGCTTGAAGGAAAATCTCTACAGAGAGGAAGAGCTGACATGTGCTCACAACAATTTATATAACTTCTACACAATTCAAAAACTTGCACAAGATTTTAAAACCCAGTATTTCTAGAGCATAGGAAAGTAATGCTCATAGGCAGAAGCCTGCTTAGGGGCAACATTCAGCAGTTCATTAAAAAAAGACAGAGCCAATATTGCTGTTTTATTGTTTGACTGCTAATATTTTCCAGCTATTCAACAAGATGATTGTCACATGCAGGTTTTTCCCTTTCTGACAGACAGAAGTGTTACTACTCTGTAGGTTACATATTCACTAATGAAAAATGGGAAAAAAAAACCACCCCTGGCAAACAAAACAGAACTTATCCTCAAGCAGTTTACCTGAGAAATTACCACCAGAACAGCAGGAGGCTTGAATGTGTTCTGCCAAATCTGGAACTGCTTAAACTCTGTTTCTTTAATTAGTGGTAGGGAAATAAAATTAAAATTAAAAAAAAAAATTAAAAATGGGAAAAACAACTAATAATATGTGAAAATTTAGATTTTTTATGAGATACAATGACAGGACAGGAAAAAATTGCAATACACAGGAATATAAAGAACGCTGTCAAGTATAAAAATGAACATTTGAAGAATAAATACATTTTTCTAAAAGCAGACCAAGAAGAAAACCTAGTGGTGATGTCTTCAGAACTAAAGGCTTGCTGAAATTAGGAATGACAACCTTGTAGTTAAAGTAAACATACATATGGACTTACTTGTTTTAAAATCTTTATCTTTTTGATTATTTTTATATATTGTTAAACTATTCTCTGATGCAGATCTACAAATAGGTCATTGACTTCTGTGGGGAAAACCATCTGCAACAAGCTCATTTTAACTTGCTGCTTAAGATTCATTGGTGCAAGGTGTCCTGTACTTCAGTGAAGTCATAAAGCCTGGCTTGTAAGAGAATGAATTGTATGAAAATGGAGGAGGGAGGCTCCTTGAAGAGTTCTAAGTTGCTGGGGTTTTTTGTTAACCTACACTGTGTTTTGAAGAACAGAAATGAATGCCTAGGAAATTATTTCTATGAAACATTAATATTTTCTGACAAAGTGAAACCGTGAAACTACTGACACATAAAAACATAAGTTGAAATAAAAAATACTTGAAGATGTATATTAGCTTCTTTGCAGAAGAGAAGGCATGATCTGCCAACAAAGTATGAAACATTATTTTTATTCTTTCTGTGTTTTACCGGTATAGTTTTTTATTTATCCCTGTTGCACCCCGTCCTTAACCTATTTTTATGTATTTCAAGAATTTTAAGCTGCTACTGGTTTCAGAGGTGAAGGTTTCACTTAGGAAAACAGGTAATATCAGGCATATGCTTACTGAAAGTACAGTACAGTCTTGATATATGACTATGAAGTTTAGACACACATCTTTTCTAAACTATAGACTGTCGTTGAAACTTCTGGCCATTACCGATCAGTAGTATTTATGAAATTTTAATTAAAAAATGGGGGGGGGGGAAGTATGACTTGATTCAATAGATTATAATGTACACTTTAATGAATCTAAAATAGCCATTATATACATGTTAATGACTCACAAATCTAAGATTTCGACAGGACTATCCATGTATGTGATACCAACAAATTGACATTCTTAGAAGTTTTAATAAAGAAATTGAACTGTTTTCATCTAAATTGTATTAAGAATAAATAGAAAAATACTTTTCCAACCACTGTGAAAAATGGAAATGCTTCTTACAATCATTTATGAAGTTTGTCACTAGCTGAAAAAAATAATTTCTTGAACTATTTGGTTTTTTAGAACACAGTTATTGTGTACTTTCCTCACAATACAACTGTGGTTTCAATACACCAAGAAAGATTCAAAAAGAGTTCATACATACATTTTGGGTTTAAAAATTTAAAGGATTCTTATAGGAAATTTAACACACAATCTTTGATATAATGTAACATATTTATCAAAGCACAGAAATCTGAAATTACTATAAAAGTGAAACTTTGTAATTATTGTGAGTGCTCCCTCTGTAACAATGGGTAACATTACCAAATGAAGCTTTAAAACAGAATAAATCAGACTTAAACTGAAATTAAAGAAGGGCCTAGTAATAATTAAGTCATTTGTAAGATTCAACTCTGAGTGCTTTTTATCTTGAAGAAAATCAAAAGGTGAAGTTATTATTTTTATTTTTTTTAAATCAAGGAATTACTTGTACACAATGAAACTTCATGACGAATTTGTTACCCTTTATGTATCCACATTCTTCAAGTTCTGACAGAACAAAATGAGCAACAGATGCTGGTCTTGGGAAAGCCTCCATGAAACCATTGCTTCAAAAATTGTTCATTTCATAAATCATTTGTATAACCCAAGACATCTAATTCATATATTAACCAATGTTAAACATGCATCCCATGATGTATATGTATCATATTTCTTTTGGTACTTATATTTATATGAATTCTGCAATAATAACGTATTTAAATCTCATTAAAATCTTTGTGGTTAAAATGGTGCCTTCTCCTAAGTGTCTTTTCAAGGTGCCCTTATTACACAAAGCTAAAATATACTCACTATCATGTATCTAAATATATTCCAATCCCCCAAATACATACATTGCAAGGTTTACTGCCCATGGTAAAAATAATAATAATAAAAACAATCACTCTTCTGCCTCAAAGGCAGCTCATTCCTATTCACATATCTGTTGTTCCAACCAAAAATGCTTTCATTATCCCCTTCTGGGAACCAGTTTCTTTCTCTGTCCACCACTGCAACTTTCTGCAACCAAAAAAATGTCATAGACTTTAATATAAAACAAGCTGAATTCCCTCAAATTGTTCTTGGTAAAAATGTGCCCCATGCTGCAGAGTTCACAATTTTATTATCACTGCTGTTATTCAACAGTTTAACAATACCAGCTTTGGCAGTAGCAGCCTGCAGTGGAAAATACCCCTGTCACCAACTGCAGACCCTGGTTCTGTGCCACGCTAAATATTACTTGAAAGTGCTTTGTGCACCAGAAGCATTGACCGACAAGGGGATTGGGAATGCTCATATGAGCCAAATACATTGGCGTTTGTGGATTAACTGCTAGCATGAATATAACTTTGTCTGTTAACTGCATGGTTAATTATACACAGAAGTAGTAGTACCTTCTGTCATCTCTCTGAAGTATACACTGCAGTGATGTATACCTTGGCTGATGTATTAGTTTCTGTGTGAGAAGTCTTAATGATCATGGAATATAGCCTTGGAGATATAGACCAGAATATATTGCATATGTAACGTATGATTCACAATGTAAAGTTTAATGAATCAAAGATTTATTTTATATTCAGACATGAACGGTCATCTCCTTTCAACAGCAAAACATCTTCCCTGTCTCTTTAATCTAGGCACAACAATAATGATACTTTAATTCTAAAACTGGGTTTGTTTTTCAGGTTTTTTTGTCGTTGTTGTGAATTTAATCCAGAAATCTATTTAAATAGACAAAAAGGGAAAGAAAAACTCTACAATATCTTAGTGAGAAAGTCTTTCTTGTCAGGAAGGAAAATCGCCTCATTTCATATAATGTGTTGACTGCAACTGCTGAAACTAGAAATGACTGTTTGAAGATCTGGATCAATCCAAACTGAATACACATAAGTCTTGAAAAATTTCACGTACGATACCCTGCACCTGTCTCATGGCAAATCATTTCTATCTAGAGCATAAAGAATCATTCGCAGAGGAAAGTATTCCCTGTACATACAAGTTTTGGGTTTTTCTGGGTTGTTCTTTTGTTTGTTTGTTTGTTTTGTTTCTTTTCACAGAGTTGCTTCTCTACAGTCATCATCTTCAGCTTTTAGCTTTTTTCTTCCAATCCCCTTTTAAATCACCATGTGCTTCACTGCTTGGCAGATGACCTTCTGTTGTGCCTGGCATGCACACCCTGAAAGTTCTTCCCTTAGGCTACTTGCTGCAGCTACTTATCGTGATTAACCCCTGGCCATCCAGCCCTCCCGGCCCAAGCTCTTTTATCAATGATACCCATGTCTTGCCTCCTGCCCTTGTTCCCCAAGTGCTGATTCAAAACTGCTTCCAAAATGGCTGTAACCCCAAGGTGTTTACATGTCATCTCACATGAACAGCCTCTAATTTTTGCCTAACTTCATTACAGCATCTGTGGTGAACTATAAACTAACCATAAATCCAAGGAATTATAATTCAACCATAAATCCAGGAGGGTTTTTTCTTAACTGTAGATTCTTTGCTTTCAAAAACAGCCCTATATAAATAGTGGTAGCTGGTAAATATTATGAGGGTAAATATTATGAGGTAAGAAAATAACTATAGAAATAAATTGATTCATGAACCCAAATGATGTGTAGATTGCTTTCTGTTTGCTTGTTTTTAAAGTGTGCGGGGGTTATTTCTTTTATTTTCAAATCATGAAAATGACCTACAAACAAGTGCAGAACACAGAATGTTTTGTCAAATACATGCAAGAAGGAACTATTCGAAATCAATTTAAGATGCCTAGTCATTTGCAAAAGCATTTCTGCTGCCTGGCACACTTCTAAGTGAATTTCAGTATCTTGAAATCTATAAAAATTGTCGTGTTAACTTTACTTCATCATTTCTCAATCTGTCCCAATATTCTTAATTTTTTTTCATCAAAGAGAATATTTAAAGGTTTCTGAGCCTCGTGTGGTTTCTTTCTCCTATGTATTGCCAGAATCAAGAGGAAATATATGATAACAGGAAAACTGCTTATTATTCAGCTCCTAGAACAAGAATTGTAAGAAGAATTTACAGAGAAAAATATTTCTGTCATTTCATTTATTTCCAAAAAAATATTAAGAAAAACTCTCTATGTCTGAAACAAGAACAGAATCTGATTAAAAAGCAGTATCTTTTTAATGTAAACAGAAGGTAGAAAGGAGGTGATCTAATTCGAGCTATTTAAGAGCTAGACTTGTGGTCAAACCTAGTCATTAGGTTAACTACTGACTAGTGTAAGGCATCCTCTACAGTAAATGGGGAAAGATACCCTTTTTAGTTCAGCAGCCTACTGTAGCTGGAACAGAATATACGTTACAGATGCCCTCCTAAGTACAGAAGAAGCCTGGATGACTCGACTAGCTATAAACTTATAGTGAGAGGTGGATGAAGTGAAATTATCACATCAAAATCTATAAAGCAATTCATTCATATAGTGCAACTTCAGGATATCTTTCCAATAGATTTTGTCACCTTGTTTCTCTGAAATTTTTACTTATGAAAATGTGAAATGTTTCCTGATGTTATTTAAATTCAGTACTTTGGGAAAAAAAATTGAAAGATGCGAGTCTATGGTCATTATTTTCTGTGGCATTTTAAATAAATATACCTTTTAAGTACAAATTATTCATGCTTAACAAGAGTGATATGGCAGGTTTTCAAGTGTACCTCCCTGTCGTAGCAGATAGAATTCAAGGTCCTCAGATGTTTATACAAAACATGTTTGAAGGAATATGTATTTAGTTGTCAGGTATCAGTACATTATATTATGCCTGGCTATTTAAAGAAGACAGGTTTCTACTGTTTCAGTTAATGTCTGACTGATTGTCCAACCTGACAAACAAGTTACTGTATCATTTACTGTACTCATGTGGTAGTAAAATTAAACCTTATCTTTGTGTATAGCAAAATCAAAAATACCTTTAAAACAGCACATCAAGCTTTTCTTTTCTTAAGGGTTTTTGAGACAGAAGCAGAAGATACCTGGTTTTGGTGCTTTGTTTCTAAGATTTACATGAATTAAAAAATATGCTGGACTTAGCTGAGGTAGCTTAATTGAAGATATAGTTAAAATCTTTATATTGATTCATTCTTCTAATAAATACATCAACATACCCATTAACATTAAATCCTAGGATAGACAATTGAGTATAAAGTTTTATAGAAGGGCCACAGTGAAATGTAAATGCATGATTTCTGATTTCCTTCTACCATATCAATTGGAGCTCTTCTGCATACACTTGAAAACAAGTAGTCTCTGGGATTATTCCTAGTTGCTATCATAAACATAATTGTAAACACTTCTAGGACAGTCTTCCTCACTGGCTACCAAGAAACAACCAAATATCTTTTGAAACCTTTGTTTAGAATACGAAATTTTAAGAAAAGGAATGTTTAATTAGTTAGAAAATATTAAATATTCCTTCACTTCCATTGATGTAGAAGATTATATTTTAATACCAATTGTAACAGGAGAGAGAGTTCAATGCTATCTGTGAGGACATGAAGGGCAAATCTGTAGCCAGGTACACAGGTAAGAGCAGCTGCACTGTTCTCGTGTCTCTGTTTAGGAGTAAAAGATGAACAGATAATTATAATGATATACAAACTCAACAACACCAACAACAACATCAAGAAAAAAGGAAATGTAAAATAGACCTTAAAAGAACTGTAAAAATATAACGACAGAAAAGTCGTGCTTATGCCTCTGTGGTTTTCTTTTTGCCCTGTTTGGAGCTCTGATTTTTCTTCAGCCTGATAGACGTTGTGAAGCTGACAGTGCTGCTTGACAGTACTTCTGAAAGTTCTGAGTCCTTTATTATGAAATACGTAAGAAGTCATATAAAAGCAGACTTATGTCTACCTCTGATCATTAGCACCATACTTTTAACAAAATACTCAGGTGCCTGATGACTCGTAAACTGCTTTCAACTTCTGTTGTCTTCCAACTTACTGAGGAAAACTTGTCAATCTTAGGATCTAGATGAACATCAGAAGGATGAACATAACACGCAAGAGGAGATAAAGACACTACAAAGTTAATGTATAGCGACATTAGGAATGTTATGGGGATTTTAAGTGTGCAATGGCGATTTTATGTATAATTAGTTGATTTGGGCTTTGACCATCCAATGTTAGCATCCTTGTAACTAGAGTAGTAATAGTAACTTTTTTGTATTTTGATTAGTCTGTTAAAATGTTAATCGTACTAAAAATTTATTCCTGACAACATATAGCATGTGTTGTCTTTTTGCTTATAATAAGATTTTTAGTGTAATATTTGTCATACCAATGCTTTCCAGTTCTTTTTGTGTAACTTTTGCTAAAGACCTTCCGTTGTACAACTGGAAAGATGATACTGATTTATCGTATACTAATAGCTAAAATACAGTTTTCGTAAGAAATGACGCTTTATGTGTTACATAGATCTATGTATTATATAATATATTTTTTATATATATATATAAAATAACATAAACAATGGGTCAGAACCTTGCCCCACATCTGTTTCCCCCTACATATGTCTTGTCTACAAAATATATCTGCATCGGTGATGTCTCACCTAGGATATATGCAAGGTGCATTTAGAGTGAGTTTTGTTTAGTCCATCCACTGCATTCCTGGCATGTAGTTCCAAAGCATTCTTTCTTGTGCCACATATTAGTGGAAATGCTATTAACTTTGACTGTTCATAGACCAGCCCAGCCTGAATGCAAGAAATTATTCATTCTTCTACTGTTTTGGGTTTAAGACATATACACAGTTCCTTATAAAAATTGTTATAGTGGAAATAGAGAAGTGTGTATGTGCACATATTCACATGTAGACATGTTCACATATTTGTATGCATTTCGTAACTGCAAAAAAAGATTCTGCTATGCTTTCAATTGCCTGTGGAACTGTCATACTGCATCAACAAGCTTAATATTGACTTATGTGGTTGACTTATTGACTTATTCCTGCAGTAGTTCTTTTTCTAGCAAGATCTTGTTCCTTTCAGATGCTTTTACATTACATTTCAAAAATAGCCTGAAGTGGGCAATCAAGCCAACAGAAACCATTGTTGGACATGCAACATAACATATGCAGTATGTATCACTATTTTATATATTTATACACACACACACACACACACATTTAAGAATTTTCATATAACTTTTACACCCTTTTACTGGAAAGAAATCACTCTTTATGACAGAATTGATACGTCATGTGAAGGGTGAACAGAGGTATAGGATCTAACATCTGTAACATTACAATGAAAAAGTCAATTAGTTTCTTTTAGACTAATTTTAAATATTACTAACTTTATAAAGAAATTAGATTCTTACAAATGTAGATTTCAGTTCTGTACCTCTAACTTATCTGCAAGCCTTAATGATGTCAGTGAATTTTCTCATACACTTGGGTCACATATCCTTGTAAGGAAAACATGAGCTCAAGTTTCAGTGTCTGTTTCATTTGTTTGTTTGAGGTTCATTTTTTTTTTTCTTCTCCTTTCTGAAAACACTCTTCAAACTTTCTGTGATCACTAATATTCTTACTAGTATTGTAACAGATTTCCTGATAATTTTTTTCTTTGTGTATTTCAGACACACTTGTTCCTTGGAAGCTTGATAAACCTTTCCTTATGCCAAACTGGTAGCTTTTTTAATCTTATTTTCAAACAAAAATAATATCAATATAATTATATGGATATAGTTAACACACTACAGTTCCTTCAAATTGGCACAGCTGTTCTGCTATACATATAAGCCAGTAGAGATGTTTCTTTAGGCACTGCTGTGTGACAAATTCTATAAATTATTTCATATTACTGGTTTTACTGGAAAATTAAGTTTCTGTGGAAAATTGTGCCGTTAACCAAAGTAATTACGCCATGATGAAATCTAAGAATAGGCAGCTATATCTTTTGGCTTCAATCCTGCAATAAACAAAGGATCAAGCTCTAAATTTGATTACACAAAGTACTATATCCATAGAAATGAAATTATTAGTGTCGTGGGCAAAAATATTCTTATCAAAGGGAATGGGCTCAGCCTTCTGCTGTTATGAAATGTAGCCTTTACATAACAGTGTATAGAGAGGTTTAATGGGATACCTCTGCAGTACTAAGTGATAGTGTTTAGCATCTTATTACAGTGAAGATGAACATGATTAACACTTCTTCACAGAGAAAAGGCCATGCTAGAATCACACTTCACACTGAGTAATGAGTTCCCCTTTGACTATGAGACAGAATTTCCTTATGTGTTATATGGGAGACTTGGAGGCTTAAACCGTGATTCCACTGAGATCAGTCAAGGAAGCCTTTTCACCTCCCATGGGGCCAAGATTCTGCCCGGTGTTTCTGTTTAATAACACTACAGAAGAAATTCATAACCAACTGGCATTTGTTTTTATAAATTCATCTATACAATAAAGAGACATTTCTGCTGTAAAATGTTTTAAGATGGGAACATGTTTTCTTTTTAAAAAAAATTAATTCCTGTGGTATTAAGACTTCAGTATAGATTTGATAGTGTTTAGTTTTCACGTTTATTAAGAGATTAATTGATAATGCTAATTAATTGTTTAATTCCTTTGATAAAAACAAAAAGTTTATAACACAGAATCTCTAAGGAACTAGAGTACTTGAAAGAATTACTTTTTGGATATATTTACATTTAAAAAGTGCTAACAAGTATTTTCTCCCCTGTTATGGATCCTAGTTACATTATGTTTTTGCAGGGCATTTAAAGATGAATTAATATAAAAAGTATCAGAAATTAATTTTTAAAGAATATCAGTTGACATTCTGAAGTATATTAAAGCTTTACATTATATCCTGCTGCTATGCTTTATTAGAGAGAGCAGATAGCTGTTATAAAAAATATTCATATAGCACCATTGCTAGAAGGAACTTAGTTGTAAAGACTTGCTTGTCTTAGTCAATAGATTTAATTGCAAGCTGAAACCAGGACAAGTCATAAACATAATTCATGAGTGGTAAAAAACAATGAAAGGCATTTATTTTTTCACACCTTTCCAAATTTTATTTTGTAACTTCTGTTTATTCTTAAGTACCATTAAGAAAAAAGTAAACTAAAGTAAACATCAATATATTAGGACTGGAATTAGTTTAAAAGTTAAATTAAAGGCCTAAACCATTACAATTCAAATAACAGACCAGTTATACTGTGAGTTCACAAATCCCAGAGGCACAAAACAGAGGAATTCAGGCCCTGGGCCTTTTAGTGGAAAACCATCTTTGATGAAACAGTGGTTTCCTTATAGAAGGCCTAATTCTCCAGGAAATTAGCAGGGATTCTTGATAGGAGTTGGATTAGACTGACTAGGGTTTATAAAAGTGTTCCCTGAGCAAGCTGGTGGCAGAGTTTTAATCTTCTTAGTTTAGGCAAGAAAATTAACTACCCATCAAATTTTACGATGTTTGTATTTTAGTTTGTTTTACTCCCCTAAAGCGTGGAATCAAAAATAAACAAATAAAGCTCCAGCTTTTCTCTTACATATGTGAAATCTGTTTTCTTCTATTTTGTGGTAACATAAAGAACAGCAAATACTCATCAATTTCTTTTATCCTAACATCAGCAAGCACTGCAATGATTTCTAGAACAATGGTAAGAGATGTACTTAATGCAGGTGTGAATCAAGTCAGTGCACCCATTGTATCACAGACATGCTATTATGGTTGTACACCTCATAATACGGAAAGCATACACTTGAAATGAGAAACTTATCTGCAAAATTTTATATCTTATGGGATCTGGTTCTGTTCCTTAACACAGTAGCAACAATTTTGAATAGAGATACATATAATCTGTTTTGCCATTCTGCCTTGCAGTGACACATGTAGCAAATACTGCACAGCATTTGAATATTCCAAAAGAAAAATAGGCTAAGGACTGGTGTAATCTCCTATTTTCAGCCTGTTGGTAAAAGATTTTTATTTTCTTCAGATTCAGCCATTATCAGGGATTGTTTATTGCTCATACATGTAAAACTCTTCAAGGCCAATTGAAATGCAAACTAGTCAGTAAGGGCTCATCATTCATATTACATATTGGTGTTTTCAAAATTTGTATAGTTTGCAGTAAAATCCAAGAACCAAGGGTTCATCCATCACCTGTTTAATTGTCTGTAACAAACATTCAGGCAGAAAAAAGTGGAAAGTGAAGGGAGTGTATTATTAGCATAAATTGCAATCAGGCTGTTCTTCTGTTATCTTTATATAAAACAATGCCATCCGTTCCTGTCTACAGGTCTATTTAAGGAACAGATTAGGAAAAGAGAAATCCTTGAATGTAGGAAAGATTTTGCCTACATTCATACTCATGAAGTTTGTATATTTGATACTTTCTAACAAGTATAGATTTTATGAGTTTTACTTGCAGTATTTCTTTTCTGTTAAGAATATGTATGAGAAGGATGCTTTAACTAAAATAATAGCAAGTGCAAGTACATTGCTGATATAAAGTAAGTTGTCAATGGTTACTACAGTAATTGCTGTGGAATATTCAAGATGATGCAAATGAATATAGGATCATAATAAGTACTGATTGGCTATGCTTAAAATGTCAAATGCTTGCTAGGAACAATAGTTTGCAATACTTGTGTGTTTTAGTTTTCCCAAGAGGACTAACAGAAGAAATTTCTGCACGGAGCCTCAGGCACTCAGAGATACATAAAGAACTCCAGATAATTTTCAATTAGTTTTCATCATAGCTGTATCTCTGAAGCACTATGTGCAAACATAAAACACTGGAAGAACACATAAGGCTTTTCATTCCTCTGTTCTTTTGTGATAAGAATGTGATGTGTTTGGTAGCACAGGAAGCTTTGAGGTCAGTAAAAACAAATGACAAAAAAACCCACCCAAATCCCCAGATTTATTAAAAAAGTAGAAAACAACTGTAAAAACACTGCTTCTAAAATAACTATTAACTTCAAGAAACTTTTGTCTAATTATCACTATGTCAGTGTATTTTTAAAATGAAATAGAAAATGGTGAAACTGGGAATTGACATGTATCAGTCTTGTTGGTCCACTAGAACTTTCACTTTTGAAGTTTAACACTGTAGGTTTTCTGAGAAAAAGTAGTCCTCCAGATAGCAGTCATTAGTTATGCTGCAGTAATTAAACTGACACTGAAGGTTTTCTGTAATGTTGATATCCTCAAATCATGTCATGGAAATTTCAATACTAATTGCCATTATTTAAATATGAATTAAGCATCCAGACTTTCAATTACTGTTGGAAGTTCCAACTTAAACTATAGCTTATATCTTTTATGTGTGAGATAAACCAGAAATCTATAAATCCAGAACTGATATAAAAGAGGTCTGTTTAGAAAGATTGTTTATTCAATAGCAGAAGAATTGATTTCTGGATATTCTAGCAGGTCATTTCCCACTGCTGGGGAAAACCAAAATCCTTAGGACCAACTCTCTTTTTCATAATTTGTTTTCACTGTCTACACTTAATTTTACACATGAACACTCCTTATTTGAAACAACAAAAAAAGTGTGTGCTAATCTAGTTTTCCTTAGACTGGCTGCAACATATAAAAGTTTCCAACAAAATCTGTCATTAAAAATGTATATTTATATGATATTGATGAAGTTTATTACCAAGAATGTAAGATTTTAATCTTCCATATTTTTGGGCATACGTAAGACAACCGTTTTCCTTAACTGCCTTAATGTGAACTAGCCAAGATTTTTCCCTTCAGAAATGGGCTGTTTGACTTCTGAAAATATATATTCCAAAAATGTGAGTGGGCATCTCTGATATAATCAGGAGTGACATAGAGGTAAGATTTAATTCTAAATTTTACAGTTCTTTGGTAGGGATGTAACAGTAGACTAGGGCAGCAGAACTGTAACAAAAAGACTGAAAATATTCTTAGAAGGAGACCAATCAAGTGGACATTTGATCTTCCTTTCCCTGACTCCTTTTTGGAAATATAGATGGGGAATTTTGTTTCTTCATCCTTTGGAGAAGATGAGTTGCCTAGCTACTTGCTTTTGCCACTTCGCTGTTTGGTCTTACATATCGAAAAAAAATAATTACAAGTTAACATCTTCAAAATCTTGATCTTCCTCCACACACCCAAATATGAGTTCTTTATTGGGATTATTTCTTCTTTACTAGCAGGGAAGAATTCTCTTGGGAAAGGAGATAATTGGCCATGAGGAGGTCTTTTAATATGAAGCAAAACTTATCAAAATTAAAGAGTTGGCTGGGATACCTGTTTTTTAAACTTAATTTTGCAGAATATTTCTCTTTGTTACATGTGTTCTGGGTGTACTTCTGCAAAACATTAATTCTATACAGATGATATAGTCTAAGGGTTAGTAATCTACACAACTTCCCAGACATTCAGAACACCTTTTGCTGGGGATGCTCATAGCAAAGTTTTGCCAGAGTCTAAGGTCTAAATTTCACTGTCTTTCCTGTATATGACACCTTGTAGTCACCCTACAGGTCTACAGTCACTGACTTCTAACAGGTTGTTTTTGTAGGCTGGCCTTGGCCAGCTGCCAGACACCCACCCAGTCACTCTCTCACCCCCCTCCTCAAGAGGACAGAGGTGAGAAAATCAGATGGAAAACCTCATGAGTCAAGCTCAAGACATGGACATCATTTACTGATTACCATTGTGGGCAAAGCAGACTCAAATTGGGGAAAATTAATTTCTTGCCAATTAAAACCAGTTTGGGTGTTGAGAAAGACAAAAGCTAAAACACCTATCCCCCAGCCCCACACCTTTTCTTAAGCCCAACTTCATTAATTTGTTCCAGATTCCTGTGTCTCCTCTCCCTCCCTGAGCAGCACAGGGACATGGGGAATGGGGTGCTATGGTCAGTCCATAACAGCTCCTCTCTGCCGCTCCTCCCTCCACACACTTCTCCTGTTCCTCTGCTCCAGCATGGCTGTTGTCCTTGAGGATAAACCTGCTCTGGTCTGCAGTCCACCATGGGCAGCAGGGCAATAGCTGCTCCAGTGTGTGCCCTCCAGGGCATCCCCGCTAGGGCACCTGCAGCCCCTCCTGCCCCTGTCCCCTCGGGGCTGGCCGGGCTGTTTCTGACCCGTTTCCCCTCAGCGCCGGGCAGCGCTGCCCTCCC
>JAVJGI010000014.1:105522877-105545402 GCA_035590275.1 Ibycter americanus
CCCCCCGCACCTGAGCTCTGTACACACGCACACCCCATACACTAGTGTTCGTAGAATAACATGGTAATGAGTTTGCTGTTATTTTTACTCATCAGACTTCAACTAATCATTTCACACAATGTGTGTGACTGCACAACACCCAGATGGTGAAAATCTTGTCTTGCTTACCATGTAAACTCAATACAATTCTGCAATATTTACCTTTAAAATATCACAGTTTATATGGCACACATTTCTTCCAGTTTTCTTATGCTTAATTACACAGGCACACTGACATTCAGAGTACAGTGTCTCAGTAATACTAATTTAGAATGAGATGAACTTCCAAGTATAGTCCTCATTTCATATCAAAACTGCAGGCCACATTTATATTCCAGTAAGTAAGCAATAACATAGCTTTTCACTAGTGCAGAGCATTTTTAGCATCACAAGAAAGCATGCATGTGTATGTTTGCATTTTAATAAGCTTGTATATATGATATATGCAGTATAGATGTGTGCAAATACCAGATCAAGAAAAAAACATGGCAGTACACTATTAGAAAACAGTAAATCATCCTCTCCTACTGTATCTTCAGGTAGAAAACATACACCTACAGCTGTTCAAAATGGATAATAACTTTTCCCATTTTTTAACCTCATTTATAAAGACTTTTTTCTTCCTTTACATTTTCCCTTTAGATCTGTACATAAGTGTTCTAGCCTGCAGCATCAACTTCAAGAAGCATTAACACACATTTGTCCTGTACGGGTTATTACAAGTTTGTATTTACTTGCTCTTTCTGCTCCCTGAAAAGTAATATCTGCCATAATACAGAGGCAGGAACCTTGCTTGTGAGAGATTATTTTGTCTTTGTTCATACTGCTGCTCTGAAGCATCCTGGCAGTTACTGAGAGTTTTCATTGAGTTACTCAAATGGGCAACACCTGTATTTAATAAAATACGGTCAGTTTTTCATAACAAGAAGAGCAGAATGAAGAATTTTGGGCTGGGCTAGCTGAACAGGAAAACACAAATTCAACATTTATATAATAGAGCAAAGTTTGGTTGGCATTGATTCATGGGGTCACCTCATCATTCATAGTATCTCAGCAATTTAATATCAAAGTACTTACCTGCCTTGCCCTGAGTATATGAATAGGCCTCTAAAAATAGAGTGCATATGCAATTAAAACAGTTTTCTTAACTATATTTACTCCATTCTCATTTTTCTCTTTTACATTTCTGCATCTGCTTATCTTGTAACTGCAAAACACTCCTATGACTGCTGCCTCCTAGTCTGCTGCCAAACATCTAAGCTGCAGTATTTGCCTGTCATTATCTCTTCCTGATTTCCCAATTACTCATGTTCTCTTGACAGCTTAATGCCTTGTTTTACCTACATCCTCCAAAAAAGATGTAGTATGCCTCTGGTATATTGGAGTATGTAACACTGGGATTTGCTCAAAAAAGTATTTTCAGCCACCTTAGGTATTAGTGATTTCCATGAACGTAAAATGTGGACTCAGAATATAAACCCACACTCCTTCCAAACCTCAAAACTACCTCTCCTACTTCATCATCTGATATGAGTTAGCAATAGTCACATTCAGTAGGATTGACAGATGTCACCCCTGATTGATTAATTACCTTAAGTTTTCCAAGACTGGATGTTATCTTCATGTAGCTAGATTATTACCTGAATTTCTTTGGAGTTGTATACTGTCTCATTTTATTTTCTCTACAATCCATATTGTAAGCCACGTGAGGCAAAGTTGGGGTTTTTTTCTTTGTCTGTTTGTACAATCCTTGCTATTACATGCCTCTAAACCTGTTTTGCAGTTCCCGTGTGTCATCACAGCAAAATTAAACTCCTTTCTGTACCTTTTGAACAGGGAACAGCATTTCTCACAGTCAACAATTTTCTGGTGTTGATCTTGAAACTAGGGCAAATGCTAGGAGTTTAATGATTTTTGTTGAAACATCACAGTGGCTTCTCACGGATGCTTGATATGCCCATCTGTTTAAGCAAATATGACATAAAATTAGGCTCAATTAGACTTGCAGACCTCACAGGACACAGTGCACGAAATGTGAACACTATTTCCCTTAAAGCTGCTTATCAAGTCATAGTTCAAAGCATTCAGACACCTACACATCTTTTTTAGGATCCTAAATTCTCATTGATTTTCACAAGCCTAACACTCCATTCACAATCAACATTGTTCACAGTTAAATATCCACTTCTTCTGCCAGTGTGGCTGTAAGTTGAATTAGATCTTTTGAATCAGGTGAGTAATTAGACATGAAGATGTTTTTTTGGCAAAAAGTTGCCCTGTGATCCAGGAAGACAATCCACCTGTCCACAGCCCAGCCTTTACTATCATCACACTCAAGGTCCCTCAGACACAGGCTAAATGGATGCCACTGGTTGTCACAGTCATTTGTTAAGGGTCTCTTTAAGTATATAGGGAAAAAAAACATAAAGATTTTTATTTTTATATCCCCATTATATTTCACAGAGTAAGAACATATCAGCTTTGTAATAAGTGACTGGGAGCAGGGTGAGATTTCTGTGGAAGTGCTTGGCCTGCTCATGTGCTCAGTAATGTATAATCAACCCTTGGTGCTAGCATTGTCTGATTTCTAAAGCAAGATGTTGGATGACCTGTGTGTAGCCTGTTCAGGTATAGTCAGTGCTAAGTTCTTATGTACTCCCCCATGTGCCTTTTCAAGCAGCTTGCTGAGGCAAGAAGGGAACTTCTAAAGCCTGGAGTGGCAGTTTGGTAACATCCTTTTAATAAACTGGAAAGATTCAGATCATGTGGGACCAGTTTCAAGAAAATACAGCTTCTAGCCTTCCACTGAAGAAAATAGTGAACAGCTGTTGAAACAGGGCTGAAAATAGAGTTGAAATAGCTGTTGAAGATAGGCTTACATAGGTTGTACTTTTCCTGTTTCTTATGGATTAACATTCAAGATTAATTATAGACTTGATACGAACAATGAAATCTCCATTGTCTCAAACCAGTTGTTAATAACCAATCAATCCCAGTGATTTTTTTAAATGCATTTTATTTGTAGAATTCTTTTTTAAATAACAGAATACAATAACAAAATACTGCCATTCTTCTCATTTGATCTAGATTTATTTTTTGATATGTAAAATATGGCATCTGTCCTCATTTAGAACTCTTCTTTTTGGTGTCATGAAATTCACCTACCCACTCTGAAATTGCTATTTCAAAACAATCTTTGAAATTAATCTGAACAAATAATGATTTAAAAATATAAGCAACAGGCTTTTCTGTGGAAAGGTAATAAGGTCATCTACCAATTCATTTTCACCAGCTACATTCTCAAGATTAAGCAAGCTTATGTTCATGCATTTTATCATCATCTTCATTGGCCTACATGAGTTTACATAATGATTATTGGTAAAATGAAGGCACCTACTTCTGTGACCACTTTTATAAATGCTATATATGCTTAATGTTACAAGTGGTGCTATTCCAGAAGCAAAAAACTTTTTCTTATTAAGGATCTGAATTTAGATATAATTTACTGTATATGGAAGGAATAAAATATTTAGTGTTTTTTACTTTACTGGTTACATTTATGAGCTGGAGTCACATATGTTTGATGGTAAGAAGGCTCTACAGAGGGATCTGGACAGACTGGACCAGTGGGCCAAGGCCAGTTGTATGAGCTTGAACAAGGCCAAGTGCTGAGTCCTGCACTAGGGTCACAACAACCTCACGCAACGCTACAGGTTTGGGGAGAGTGGCTGGAAAGCTGCCTGGAAGAAAAGGACCTGGGGGTGTTGATCGACAGCCAGGTGAATATGAGCCAGCAGTGTGCCAGGTGGCCAAGAAGGCCAAGAGCATCTTGGCTTGTATCTGAAACAGTGTGGCCAGCAGGACAAGGGAAGTGATCATCCCTCTGTACTTGGCACTGGTGAGGCCGCACCGCAAATACTGTGTTCAGTTTTGGGCGCCTTACTGCAAGAAAGACATTGAGGTGCTGGAGCATGTCAAAAGAAGAGCAACAAAGCTGGCGAAGGGCTTAGAGAACAAATCTTATGAGAAGTGTCTGGCTGAGGGGGATGGGATTGTTTAGGTTGGGGAAAGGGGGTCTCAGGGGAGACCTTATCACTCTCTATAACTACTTGAAAGGCGGTTGTAGCAAGGTGGATGTCAGCCCCTTTTCCCAAGTAACAAGTGATAGAACAAGAAGAAACAGCCTCAGGTTGTGCCAGGGGAGGTTTAGACTGGATATTAGGAAAAATTTATTCACCGAAGGGGTTATCAAGCATTAGAACAAGCTACCCAGGGAAGTGGTTGAGTCACCATCCCTGGGGGTATTTGAAAGATGTGTAGATGTGGTTTAGTGGTGGACTTGGCAGTGCTAGGTTAATGGTTGGACGCAATAATCATAAAGGTCTTTTCCAACCTAAATGATTATATGATTAAAAAGTTAAGGATTTCAAAACACATAACATTTAGTACCACCCATCTAATGGTGTGTATTAACCCATGTATGCTGGCTTTTATGGATTCATACAATCATAGAATCGTTTGGGTTGGAATGGACCTTTAAAGGTCATCTAGTTCAAAACCCCTTGCAGTGAGCAGGGACAAGTTCAACTAGATCAGGTTGCTCAGAGGCCTATCCAACCTGACCTTGAAAGGGATGGGACACCTACCACCTCTCTGGGCAACTTCTTCCAGTGTTTCATCATCCTCATTTTAAAAAATTTCTTCCATCTAGTCTAAGTCTGCCCTCTTTTAGTTCAAAACCATTACCCCTTGCCCTAGCGCTACAGGTCCTATGAAAATGTCTGGCCCCATCTTTCTTATAGGCCCCCTTAAAGTACTGAAAAGCTGCAACAAGTTCTGCCCAGAGTCTTCTCTTCTTCAGGCTGAACAACCCCAACTCTCTCAGCCTTTCCTCACAGAAGAGGCGTTCCATCTCTCTGACCATTTTTGTCGTCCTCCTCTGGACGTGCTCCAACAGGTCCATGTCTTTCCTGTGCTGGGGACTGCAGAACTGGATGCAATACTCCAAGTGGAGTCTCACCAGAGCAGAGTACAGGGGCAGAATCAGCTCCCTCAGTCTGCTGGCCACACTTCTTTTGATGCAGCTAAGGGTACATTTGGCCTTCTGGGCTGCGAGCATACATTGCCAGCTCATGTCCAGCTTTTCATCCACCAGTACCCCTAAGTCCTCCTCTACAGGGCTGCTTTCAATCCCTTCATCCCCCAGCTTGTATTGACACCAGGGATTGCTTAGATCCAGGTGCAGGACTTTGCACTTGGCCTTGTTAAACTTCATGATGTTCCCATGAATCTACATCTTGGGATCGTCCAGGTCCTTCTGGACGGCATCCCACCCCTCAGACACGTGAGTCGTACCACTCAGGTTGCTCTTGTCTGCAAAGTTGCTGAGGGTGCACTTGATTCCACTGTCTATGTCATTGATGAAGATATTAAACAGTACTGGTGTCAGTATAGGTCCCATGACGGACACCACTTGTCATTGACCTCCATCTGGACATGGAACCATTGACCACTACCCTCTGGATGCAACTATTCAAGCAATTCCTCATCCACTGAATGGGCTACCCATCAGTTCCGTATCTCTCCAATTTAGAGAGAAGGATGTTGTGGGAACTGTGTCAAAGGCCTTACAGCAGTCCAGATAGATGACATCTGTAGCTCTTCCTTTGTCCACTGATATAGCCACTCCATCATAGAAGGCCACTAGGCTGGTCAGTCAGGACTTGCTCTTGGTGAAGCCATGCTGGCTGTCTTGAATCACCTGCCTGTCCTTCATATGCCTTAGCATAATATACATCAATAGAATATATTTGTTTAGGAAATGCACTCAAAGGGAAGTTGGTTGTGGCTTCAAAACTTTAAAACTCAAGGTGAGGAAAGTTTCTTTAATTTATACCCATCTTAGGTGCAGGAACAAAGAAAAGTGACTCACAAGATGTGTTGGTGCTATAAATACAAGATTTTAACACACTCCCTCATCTGAGTACCACATTCTTCTCACTTTTTCAACCTTTTGTCTTCCCTTGGCTGCAATTGATGTGGTACACAGCTTAAAGTAGAACCAGCTAAACACCTGGTGTTCTAAAATCACTCAGATTAAGTTAGGTTAGGTTTTCTCCTGTAAGTATATCTCACAGATACCTGTTCATATTGTCTTAATAGTATTTCTGTAATTATTTTCCTATGTTTTCTTTCTTCGGCTGCATTAGAACTAAATATGTTGGTTATAGCTCCATAAATCATCAAGTTACACTTTTTCCACGTATACTTCTCATTTTTTAAACCCTTTTGTTTATTAGATGTACTCCTCCTAGCTACTGTCCCTTGTGTCTTTGATCAGTGCAGTTAGGCTGATAGCCCTCTGGTTTGGAACTCATCTGTATCATATCATTCATCTTTTTTCCTATTTCTTTCACGCTTCATGAAATGAGCTAGAAAGCAGCATTAAAAAAAAAAAAAAAAAAAAAAGAAAAGAAAAGGAACTAGGTTATCTAAGAATTCTAAGGAAACACCTGTACATCTGTGAGCATTTGGGGCTCTTTTTGAAGTCCCATCTGGACTACTGACATTGTCATACAGAAGGGGTAACACAATGACAGTGTTAGTGGTCTCTGTTTGAAAGCCTCTGGGACATTCGGTTTCTCCTTTACCTTACCAATCACCACCATATACTTGTTACTCATCATTGTTCAAAAAAGAAAGGGCTGTTTTGTTGTTAGATACAGTCCTTTTATTCCATACAGGGAAGCCTCTCCCAGGGGGACTTAACAGAAAAAAATATTTAACAGAGGGTTTATTTGTTTAGTAAGCCAGACTAACACTTCTCAGACTAAAACCTACCTAGGTTGGATAACAAATTAAAATTAACCTGATCATTATTAAACACCGAGCATTATTTCCTACCTGTCTTTTTTCCCTTCAAGAACATGCTGCAAACTGCTGCTCTGCAGTTTGAGAAACCTGTGAAGTAAAAATTAAATGAATAATGTTTCATGTTGTTAAAGTCTATCTGGTCTTCAGGGCAAAGACAACAAATTAGAATACCATGGTTTCTTTAAAATCTTTCTTTTGTATGAAGACTGGCATATGACAGCATTTTTCAAACTTGATTAATAGAATGTAATTGATGGGGGGAAAAAAAAAAGAACCACAACAAGAACAACAACAACAAAAAAAAAAAAACCAAAAAAACCCCAAACCCAACAACAAAAAACCCACCAACACCAGAATTGAAGACCTCACAAAGCTCAGAAAATGATGACCAAATGTCTGAGTCAGCTGTCTGCTTTACGCTGAGCACTGAAAGCAATCATAAACATAATTTCCATATATTGACTGTTTACCTTTAAATGAATTGTTGCAGGCAAATCTATCTTTAAAGAACATGTATCTTACTTAGTGAACATGTATCTTCTGACATGAAACACATTTCTGTACATTGCACTGTTGAAGTCAAGTAAGTGGATAATCATTTTTACCACTACCAATTACCAGAAATACCCTTACATTAGGAAAAAAAAAACCAAAACAAAACCTCTTTTTTGGGTATTTTTAAGTAAAAATATGTAGGCAAAAGAAGAACTATCAGTGAACAATATTGCCAAATATGGTCTAAAATATTTAGCTGTCAGGGGTAATAATTTATAAAATAAGACTGTAGACATTTTCCTGATAGATCTGAGGGGCATGTTAATGGAGCACAATGAAGACAGATAGCTCCATTCTAATACCATTGAGCAGACAGCCACCTCATGAAATGCATCTCTGCCAGTGCCCATCAATCTCACCATGATAGCTGCTTAGATTAGACACAGAAAAAGTACTCCTGTGGATCTTTAAAAAGCTATTTCTGTCTTTTGTGAAGTTGTTTAACTTTGTTTTCATTTTATGGATTTGACTGGGCTTTAATGCACACAGGAGCCTGCAGATTCACCCTTATAAAATCCCATTAAAAGAGTTGTTTGAGAAACATAAATTACTGGTTTACCCACTTGGGCTTGTCTTGCTTCACATTATGAGCTACTTTATTGTTGTTGAAGCAGCTGTGTAAATCTATTAATAAAGAAGTGTAATTTAACAGTCTGACAAATTTTAGATAAAAATATGCAAAATTAAACTTTATATGTCCATGTTGCTCTTATTGTTACAAATGGTCTATTATTTGGAAAAGTTTAAAAACCAGTGTCTTTATGAAAAAAACCCAACACCTATACATTGTCAATTGTTTTTAAATTACTTTCCTTTTCAGTGATTTCTCCTCTTTTTGTAGCACTGGGAGTTCCTTGAGTTGCTTGCAAAGAGCTAAATCCAGTCATCTTAATTGTAATGTGTAACAGGAAACTATGCTGAACTCAGCAGTGTGGTGTAAAGTGCCATTAAATATGATGGGTTCTAAGTCAGAAAGCTAACTTGTTTCATGACATTCACATGAGAGAGGAGCCTCAGACTCTAGGATTTATAAATCAAGTTCATGGACTTTAACAGAATTTGGCCAAAATGCTGTTTTGTCCTTATTTTTAAATATCTTTACCTTTAAATATGTGGGTCTATTTCTTCTACTGTTTTTCAGCTGAGTCACTTTCAATTTTAGGCACATCTGCACAAATAAGCAAAGCTTTCCCTGGACACATCTGTCCATGTTCTGGGCAAGGAGTTGTACTAGAAAACTTGTGTGCCAAGGCTAACCTGTAGTTTCGTCAACTTGGAAAAATACTGCACACTAATAGAAAAGGTGCTGTGAGTGATAGAGGTAAATTTTTTTCCCCAATTGACAAAGGAATTTCTACTGAATAAAGTCACAGGAAAGAAAGTGAACATGATTTCCTCCTGGTTAGGTTATCAAATAACCTATATCTATACAATCAGTTGAAACCCTCAAAATCCTGAAAATGGTGTAATTACTTTGCTTTTGTATGTTAAAGCACTCTAATATTCTTAAATTAGAGGATCAGCATTCTAGTTTAGACTCTCCAAGAATGCTGGAGACAATGATCAGGGCCAAATTTTTCGTATTGCACATTTTGGAATTTAGGTGAAAACATGTCTTGAGCTGGACTGTATTGTACTGAACATACTACGGTAATCTGAAAGTCAGCAAAATAGCTACCGCTTTTTCAATTTACACAGGGAGTTTAAGTTCTTGCAGAAATCTACATTTTTTTCTCTAAAAAAATTGAGAATAAGTTTATCCATTCTTCAGAGAGAGGATACAAAACCGTTTGCAGTGCAGAAAACTTTGATGTTCAGTTGTCACGGCCTGCAACAAAGCCGCATGCAGTATTTGATTTCTTTTGCTTTAAAAGACCATCAGGAAAACATATCAGCAATTGGTTATGAAGAAGACAGGAAATACTGCCTGTCATCTGGACAGAGTCAACATAGAAGACAGACCTGGACTTGTGATGATTGATTCTGTGCCAAGTTCAGGGTTTGAATTTTGAAAGTACAATATAATAATCTTTGATTTAGTGACCATTTGAAAAAGTCTTAAACCCCACTTTCATTCAGCTTCAGCAATTCCTTCCTATTCTTCCAAAGAGCTTTCTTTCCTTTATCTCTTTGTTCTGATCTGATACTACACATTACAGAGTTCTAGGTGTGTATATTTATAATGCCATTTGAGTTAGTAGAATGAACCTATTTTCCACTTTAATGTGTAATATGTAGTGTATAATGACTTCCCCATCTTCCTCCATTTTGCTGTAACTTAATTCTAACTGATGGTGACTCTCATTTTATTCTGAAAGCCCATCATACCTCTAGAGAAATGTGGTGAGATGACGTCTGTGGTGCTGTGATTGTCATAAGAAGAGGTAATACAGAAATGATGAGTGGGCGTGAGGGGAAAAAAAGAAGATTAATGATACAACTTGCTAGCCAGAACAAGGTCTTCTCAGGGGAAATCAAAGAAAGGAAGAGGGGAAAACAGCAGCACTGCAGTAATCTGAAAACATCACCAATGTCATGATCACATCATGAGCACCAACAGCAACACTTCTTGCGCAGACAGAAGTCTGGTCAGCTTTGCTGCATGGTAGCCTATCTATGATATTATCCAGCATGTCTCTTGTTCACAGTAAAACTAAAGCCAGAACAGCAGAGCTGCTGTCATATTTTACTTGAACATTTTAACAACAATTTTAAGAAAAGACAAAATTCTAAAAATAATAACAATTTAAAGGTAACTGAGTTTACTCAGCTTGCACTGACAGAATCCATTTCCACACTATGTGTTGCAAAAGTACTGCTGGGTAAAGTGGCATACCCTTTAGGACAGAAGAATAAAGAACAGTGGTTTTGGTTTTGTTTTTTTAATTTTATTTTCCTAATGTAACAAGGTCTCTATTAACATAACATTTAATCACATGTTTAATATTAAACAACTGAGCAGAATGAGCAATGAAATGGATGCTGGAATATTTTATATAGGGAAGGGTAGCTCACCTTTGGATACGGAAGTGGGAAATGGATTAAGAAAGTGGATCTGCATGATTTATACTACAGAGGATGAATATCAGGTGATTTCATCGCTCTTCATAGAGACAGTCCTTCGGGTGGTGTAGCAATTTTACTTTCTGTGAGTTTCTCATGTTTCAGCATGTTTTCTAAATATCCATCTCACCATGTTAATCACTATGCTAAGGTTTTTAAAGGTTAGTACATATGCTTTGGCAGGAATATTTAAGTCCCTAAACACTTACTGAAATAGTTTTTAATCTGAAATTGATATTTTGAAACATTTTTGGGAAACTGCTTATTGAATTTTTTTACATGTAGGAATCAGGCAAACATTCTCACCTACTTCATGGAGAATCTATCCCAAAATCTTAGAAGATACTGCAGAAAAGAGTAATGGTCTTCTGGTCATCTTTCATTTTTTCTGTGTTTTTGTATGTGTGAGATTAGTCAATAAATCTTTCCAGTAGCTGAGATTTAATACGTTTATTTGCCAAATTAATGATTATTTCCCCTTTATGAATATAAAACATTCTGATGTAAAGGACAGAACAAAGACATTTCCCCAGTCCTTCCTGCTTGTGTCAGTAATACATCTTGGGGAGGGGAGGGGTGACATGGAAAGGTTCAGTACAAGCTAACAGAGGTCTCCAGTTGTGCATTACATTGTGTTTTGAAAATATAAGATCACTGAGTTTTAAAATCCTTATTTATTTTTGAAATTGAGGGTGCTTTTTTTCCAACTGGAATAAATGAGGACTTGCCTGGAAGAAGTCCTTGTAGGACAGGTGGAATGATATACTCCAGAACAAGGACAGAATGAATCAACTGTATCATCAATTTCCATTGGCTGAACAGTGTCTTAACAAACAATTTGTTCTCTGGCTTGAGATGTTTGTCTTCAAATTGTATACAAATAAATAGTGACACCAGTTTTTATATGAGTAAAATCAGCACTTCCTGTACAATGGAGTACTTTTCTCTTGCTGATATCCAAGCACTTTACAGCTATATTTTAACATGAATGTCTGCGTAAAACCTCTGGAGCCGGTGCATCCCACAGTTCAATCTCTACACAAATAACGGTATTATTAAAGTATACTGGTAGTTAGAGATGAAATAGCTGTAAGAACAAAGAGAACCACTCCCTATTATTATCCCCAGAAAATAAATATATTCATAATTATAAATATATTCTATATTTATGTGTTGTAAATACAGAATTAGTGCCAACAGACTAAAAATCAGCTGCCATCATCTCCCATTTCTTCTCTTTAGTCCCTATGATAAAGGTGAAAAACAGTTGCAGTTCTCTGGAAGTTGTATTTCCAATGAGGAAAAAACTTTTGTTTCTAGTCACATGCCACCATCCAGAAACTTTCGGGCTCTGAGTTGCATCATTGCTGGGAAACCAACTTTTTGTCCCTGCAACTGAACTACTAAATGGGAACCTAGATCTTCTGCTTTTCATTATCTTCTGAACAGTTTCCACTTTTGATTTACCATTGAAAGAAGAAACTAAACCCACAGTGATTAGGAGCTTGAGGATTGCTTGAACAATGTCGCTTAAGATACAAGATGTAGAGAAAGGCCTGGCAAACTGCACAAATAGAATGGCCATTTCCTGAGATTTATCTTGATTATGGAATGGTGATGCAGTATAGGCTTTTGTCTCTTTACGTAACTCCTTCATCACTGTTATTATGTGAGTTTTACCCAACAGCAAGTACATACAGTTTGGCTACATCAGATTTCACTGTGCTAGACATAGTGAAAGAGGGAGTGGTACACCTTTCTCCACTAAATGACAGATGAACAACAGGTACAAATAGATCAGGTTGACTGCAGCAGGATAATGGTAGCAGGCAAAAGCGTGATCTCATTGAGACAGCAATTATACCACATTACATGCCAACAGCTCTCAGATACACTGTGGTTATCTGTTACAGATCTCCACTGTGAAAGAGGGAGAAGCAGCATATGGTGGGGTGGAACACAGGTAGGGGGAATATTGAAGAGCATAACAGGGTCACCTCCGTTACCCAGGAAAAACAAATGTGGAAGAAAGATGTTAAAAGCCTAAAAATAAAAACAGTACCTCTTCTAGCAGTCAGTCTTTGAAATGCCGTTAAAATTGTTCAAGGCTTAAAACATGGATATACAGAAAAACATACACATTCAGTGGGAGCCATATCAGAGCACAGGCTAGATGCCTGAGAGGAGACAAGTTATGTCAATATGGTGGGGGAATATTATAACTGTGTATGTTGACATGTGGATAAACAGAAAATGTTCAACTAGCAGCAACTAGATGAAAAAAGGGTATCACCATTTTATTCATGTATTAATTAAAGCTGGGATAAATACTAATTTATTCTATTTGGAGAAAAAATATTCTTTTGAAAATATAATTAATACTGTAAAAGATAAAAGTGCATCTGAAAATTGAAGTTTTTAATACAGGAAGAAAACCCCCAGATATTTCTAAACCAGAAGAAATAGGAATACTATGACAGGGTTCCATCTGTTTCCACATCTAAACATCTGTTTCACAACAGAGTTTTCCAATATTAGTCAATCATAAACGTAATTGCAATTGTCATCAGGAAACTGGTAGGTGGGATCCCATGGGAAGCCGCTCTGAAACGCAAAAGTATTCAGGAAAACTGGCATGTCTTTAAAGGCTGTATGCTCCAGTTATAATAGCAGCTAATCCCAATAGTCAGGAAAACAAGTAAATTTATCAGGAAGCTGGCTTGATAAAAGAGACAAGTCAAGTCAGAACTCCAATGTAAAAAGACAGCTTACAGAAGACAGTAGCAGAAATAAGTAAAAAGGAGGAATTTAGGGACAATGCCTGGGCATGAAGGCGTGGTGCTATAATAGCCAAAACTCAACTGCATATGAGACCTGCAAGGTAAGTTAAAGTCAAGAATTTCTACTACTACATTAGTAGTGAGAGATGGAACAAGGAAAGACTGGGTCAGTTGCCAAATAGGTTTGGTGATTTAGTAACAGCAGACACATGTAAGGCCACCTTTGCTTTAATCTTCATCAAGAAAATCTCTTGCACCTCTGTGCCTAGAGGCAAGGTTGAAGCAGTAGGAGAATAACCTGCAATGCATGAGGGTCAAGTCAAGGACTACTTTTGAGAACTAGGTCTGTAAAAGTCCATAGGACTGAACAGGCTGCACCATAGGGTGTGAAGACAAATGTCCAATGTCCTTGCCACTTTTGTAACCTTTGAAAGGTCAGGGTAACTGGAGATGAGCTAGTGACTGGACAAAGGCAGATCTTTATGCATTTTCAAAGAAGTCCAAAAGGGTGACTCAGCAAAGTGCAAGCTGGTCAGCTTCACATCAGTCCCTGGGCAAACGACTGAGTGAGTCCCCTTGGTGAACATTTCTCAGCACGTGTGGGAGAAAGCAGTGACTGGCAACAGTCAACAGGGACTGACCCAGGCTAATTCATTCCAGAACAACCTAATTGCTTCCTAGGATATAACGACTGGATTTGTGGATGAGGAAAGGGGCAATGAATGTAATTTACTGTGATTTTTACAAGGCTTTTGACACTATCGCCTGACATATTCTTGTATCAAGTTAAGATGTTACAGTCTCAATGCACAGACGAACTAGATGGATAAAAAACCCTGACTGAACAGTTAGTGGCTAGTGGGTCGTACTCCACTGGAAGCCAGTTACATGTACAGTATTGAATGGTTCTAACTTGGCACCTGTCCTGTTGAAGATCATTATCTGGAAGAGGTGACAAAGTGTATGCTTGCCAGATCTGCATACGTTGAAACAAGAAAGGCTCAGACTGGACATAAGTAAAATATTTTTTCCCTATGAGGACAAAGAACCAGTGGAGCAGGTTACTTAGTGAGGTCATGCAATACCTGTCCTTGGAGGTTTTCAAGACCCAATGGGGTAAAGCCCTGAGTAACTTGGTAGATCCCAGAGCTTATCCTGCTTTGAGCAGAAGTTTGGATTGAAGAGTTCTCAAGGTCCCCTTGCCCTCTGAATTATTCTATGATCCTATAATAATTTATTAACATTTAAATGATATCTGGAGAAGACACCATCACATACTTGATTCTGAATTTGTCAGCATTAGTGAGATACTTCCCGTTGATTTTAATGGACTTTAAAATACTATTCTAACCTGATAGCTGCAGTATGTGTTTTAATATTGAACTGGTTCAATAAAAGTAAGTGGAGAGATCACTGGAAAAAGCATTCATTTAATTAGAAAATGGTCCAAGCCTGCTTCCTGAGGCAAATATGAAATAGCTAACCAATAGAACCCAGCATAATATATGGAAACTGGTAAGGAAAATCTGAGCCACACTAAATAACCCATAGCTTTCCTACTCAGCTAAGTTACGAGCATCATGCATTTTGAAACTCTGCTAGACACACCTCTGGGAACAGTCTTCACATCAGTAGTATTTCACCTTTCCTCAAAAGGTTTTTATTTAGTGTGCTTTGCTTTATTTTTTTAGAGCAAAAAGGGCTTAGCTGAGTGAACTGATGATAGCGTGAAGAGCTGGTACAAAGGCACTCAGCTGCCCTTTTTAAGAAGCTTATCCAGCTTTCAATAACTCACTCAGAATTCGGTCAATAAACACACTTCATACAAAACTGAGTTTTACCCATATTGTCTGGAATACTCCATTGAGTTTCCCCACACAGATAGTACCAATGTCTTTTACTGACTTATATTGTACTTGTTCCTGAACAGTGATGGGTTGACACTGCATGTGACTTCACTGAAACCTTTGGCACTCTCTGCTCAGTGTTTGAATGAATGTTGGACTTACTGTTTGCTGAAAGGAATTTCTTTTAATGAACAGATAAATGTGTGCTCTTCAGAGCACATAACATAAATTCAAACCTGGTTCTGTTTTATTATGTATTAATTACATAAAACAGGCTACTTCAAGCTATTCTTTAAAATATTTGGAATGCTTCATGTGATATCTTCTTTCTTACTATATCATCCCATAGTTATATGGTTGGAAACTAATATATTTTATTTTAATATACTTAAACTGAATACTTCCACATTTTTAGTAACTAATAAAACCACTTCTTTATGCTTTGCTGAATGCTCCATTCTCAAAATGTGTTAATAAAATATATTTAATCTCTTTCTGGTGTTTCTCATGCAAAATTAACTTTAGGGTTCTTATTCAGTTGGATGTTACTTTGCACAATATAACTAATACAGTGTTACAAACAATTTATCTAAGCAAAACACTCACCTTTTTTTCTTTTTTTCTTTTCTTTTCTTCCTATCCTCCATTTTCCCTAAAAAATACAAAAAAATAAAACTCTGGTTAGTAACTATTTTTGGACAATAAATCTCACATCCCTTATCTTTAAAATGTTCAACTTATGTGTAAAACATGACCATATAGGAGATTTGTACAAAACTGTCATGAATTGTAGATGAACATCATATTTTCTGTTGTATCTGAGTCTATTATCTAAAAACTTGCAATACTTTAGCAATCTACAATAATGATTACTTCATATACATTTGCAAAACTATATAATACTCTTAAGATCCTAAGAGTGCTAAAGGAAGCTGAAAGTGTTACTGACTCACAGACAGGGACTCACAGACATACAAAACTTTTTTTAACTTTTATGTGGTTCTTTTAACATTTTTGCCAGTGTCTAAGTGTTCCCACTGATTCTGTTCCACCTTTTGACTTCTGAACTATATGAATTCCACATCGAACTTGGTAAGTGAAGCAGAGCCACTGCAAAACCAGCAGGGCAAGGGCCTAAGGAGGGTACTCTTCTGAAGAAACAGCATTCATATTTTTGAAGAAGACTTCCTCTGTAGCACAAAAAAGACTCTAAGAAAGAAATCTGCAACCCACAATAGATATTTTTTCTTAGTACCTAGCTGTGCTTTTCATGCTGTGCACTGCTTTAAGTTGTTTCCACGGGCACAGCAAGTTACTGTCTTTTTAAAGAGAAAAAACATTTTTCTTGCTCTTTTTCTTATGCTTTCTAGCTCCTGGGATTGAAAGATTTGTTTTCCTGTTGTTGACAAATCAGGAATTTAATAACCCTTTATTTTATATATATATATGTATACATACACTTTTATTGAAATTTGTAGTTGGGTTTGATACTAGATCTATTGACTTAATTATCCTTTGCTGATTTTGAAGTCTTCAGGAACTATAGTTTGCCTTTCAGCTACATCTGATGTAGTTAAGGAACAAGCACAAATATTCTCTGCTCAGCATGAAAACCATGCTGGATGGTGATTGTTCACACTGAATCATCTTGTAGACAACTTTCAAATTTCACAGAATATCAGGAAACTAAGATTAAACTCAAAGTTAATGCCTGGAAAACATAATGAACATGAAAGAAAATACTGTCAACTGGGATAAAAGAAGAAAAAAAGAAAAAAAAAGAAAAAAAAAAGGTGGTTTTATCATGTAAAGCAGACGTTCCTCCACTGGATCTGGCTCTGAAGACATTTGTTGGGAAAGAAAATTCTTAAACACTTGAAAGCTGCTACAGTGACAAGTCCAACCCTTTGGCAAGGACCAAGCATGAAGCATGCTGGACTTGAACTGCAATGTGGTCATTATGTCCTTACATTCAACTTTTGTCTCATAAACAATTATTTGAAAGTGTAGAGATCATCTTACCTTGTTATGATTATGAAGAATTTACTTATAATTATTCCTCAGTGGGATTACTTGGGTAAGAATTATTCATATAAACTAAGGTTACAGACATAATTCTTTCATTTATACAGTAGCTTCCCAGACTGGATATTAAGCAGTCACTTGTTATGTTCTGAAATTTTCAAAATTAGGTGAATGGGCTACAGTGACTCTTCCAGAAGGAAAGAGTCCATATTCCTTTCTCCATTCCCCTCTTCTAGCAAAGAAGCAAAAATGGAAAAGGATTTTCTAACAGTTCCATAGGAAATAAAGTTGCAAAATTAACAGGTTTTTTGTTTTTTAAAATATTTATATTTTTATTTTTAATTGAAAACAGGCATTCAAAAGCTCTTTGCTACATTACATAGGTAATGCAGTCAAAAAGGAAGAGGTCAGGGGGAATATTCAGTGATATTCAAAGGATTACAATAATAGCACAAGTTCTTGAGTATGAGAGTTAATTGTAGATGTCCAGACTTTGAGGAGTCAGTTATATTAATGGGAACCATCTCTTAGTACAAGTGAGATTAAGTGGATTTAACAGCTGTGTGATGTATTTTAGCACCATATTGCAAGCAGCAGCTTTAAAATTAGCTTCTTAAAGCAGTCGATAAAATATCTAGTGCTTTTTTATGTACAGTTCATTTAAGATATTGCATTTATAAATGACAAGAAAGCTAATACTTTCATGCACATAACTGAATGACAGATTTCGATGAGTCTGTTGCAAGACCATGAGTGTGTGAAAGCAGAGAACAGATTTCTGATGCTCCAGGTGAAGTGCTGCAAAAGTAGAGCAACATCTTTCCCCATTGAAATTATTAACAAGAAGCGTAAAATGTAAGTGTGGTGGCATGACAGAAACCAAGCATCAATAAATTATGAGAATATGGTTTTGCTTTTATTCTGAACATCTGCAATAAAGTTCTTGGCTGTCTTACATCCAGAAGAAAATTATTTATTCAATATTTTTATTGTACTTATAAATACCACGCCTGATTCAACAATCAGTTTAGGATGTTGCCTGACTTTTTAGAAACATCAGTGTAACATGCCAACAAGAGGATACATATCACATGTTATCAACTGCAATGAAAAATTAAGTGTAAGCTCAAGAAGTTACTGAACTCAATGCGAGATCTATACGCATGCATGCTGCGCGACTGGAGAGAAGGTGCTATTTCTACTTACTATCTTCTACTAAACAAAACACTTCTAATGCTAATGTGACTCTTCATATGGCAATATATCTGATAAAGGTTGTCTGACTTTTTTCAAGTCTTGCAGGAAAGAGCAAATCTCTGAGAATAAGAAGAAAGGAAAAATTCACAGTAGCTTGTTGATGTGAAATTTTGTATCTGATAAACAGTGCACTCTAGTTCAAAATTAATGTATAGGTGTTTTGCTGAAAAACAGTTTTGGGAAGGGATAATGACTGAATTATTTCTTTTGGAGGACTACTTCAGATGCCAGTCATTCTAGAATGAATCAAGTGGCTTTTATAAAGCAAAGAAAAACAATTCAAAAGCAAATAATTTATTTTCTAAGCAATAGAACTAAGGAGGACTGAACATTAAAACCATAAATATAAAGTGGAAAAGGGAAATATGGTAACACTGATAAAAACAAAGGTATGCCAACAATAGCCTCTACATATTTTAACTACAATAATCCCTACTCCATAGCACCTGTGAATCCCACTCTGAAGTTCTCTTACCTTCCTTAAGTTTCTATTTATGATCTCCTGCTTCCCCAATTTCTATCCCGAAATACTCAGACTCTCTCATATAAACCTTCACATATGTGTATGTAAGATGAACACATAAATAAATCTTTCAGGTTTCCATCCTGCTTTAAAATGTAGTTAGCACTGGTGTCAGCTTAGGGTTTCTTTAAGTAGTTTCAGCATACAAAGAAGTTCTGAGTGCCTCATATAAAGTCTAGTCAGTGCTGGCAAAGTGTTAACGTCCAATAGTAAGGAATGTCAGTCTTGCTTTCTACTCAAGTGTAGACCCAAGACATCTTTTAGGCTTTTATTTTGCAGATAGTCTCGGTTTTAGATGTATATGTAATCACGAGAACTTAAGAACAATTGCTTATTCAGCTTGGCAAGTTCCATGATGGTTTAGAATTCAGTTCAAATATTTTCATGTTTTTTGAACATGCACAGCTAATGTAAATGAGGTAACAGTGACCAGCAAAAATGTGGGGGCTTATTTTTTTCTGAGAAGTAATCCTTTAGATAATGTAGTTCTCAACTGGGAGACAAATGCTAAAACCCAGACTTGGCTCCCTCCCAGTTTACGAAAAGAATCCTAAATCCAGATTTACAAGGTCAAGGTCTGGCTTGGGTATCAGAGAAAATAGGTTTTAATGTAAAATTGAAACAAAATTAAGAATGATTTAGAACAGTTAAAAACATATCTAAAATTCAGATACATAAATAGGTTTGGAGAAATGAAAACAATATAATAATTACTGCTTGGTTTTCCATATGAAAAAATCTAATATTTTTGGATATTAATGAACATGGTCATTATTCCCCAAAATATAATATTAACATGAGGAAATATCATTTGCTGTTCATAGAGTGCTATCATCAATTTTCTTCCAGTCCCTTTTAAATGTCAGTAAATCACTTAAGAATAATACCATAATAATCAAGTGCTTTAGATGGTCAGGCAGGCTCTGGAAATAACAGCCTAAGTAGCTGGAGCAAAATGACATTTAAAAGTGTTCTTATGTTTGTTCCAGTATCAGAAAAATGTCTGAAAAAGAAATACCTTTGAAAATACCTAGCACAAGTTCAGCAAATCCATTACTCAGATAAAAATAGAATATAATCAAAAAAACATACTGTAATTGATAATCGAATCTCTGCAATAATTTTTGTTTTTACAAGAATTTTATGTTTACTTATATAATCAAATATTGCAATATAGAAAACGACATAAAGAACTGCTCACAGTTAGATGAGGTGCTTGTAAAGTTTTGAAAAGAGATCAAATTTCAAATGTGGTAGCTTTAATATCAGACACCCAACAACATTTAAGTAGGGACTGAAAAGCACAGGTAGGTAGCTATTCTGTGTGGATGACAATGTGTCTAGAACATTAATTAGGTCATATCTACTTTGTTGGCCCAATGGAATAAAAAAGTAGGTGTATTGGCAAACATTCCTACCAATTACTAGGTCATCTCACGTAAGTAAAGTTATACATATACAGAATTCTTTGCACAACTTTGTAATTTTTGCTTTTTAAAATGAATGTGAAATTAATATTTCAGGAAAACACATTATCTTGGCACTACCATAGAAGCATCTTTTAAGAAGAAAGTGTCTTATTTCTAGAAGAACAAGAAAATAAGGCCTCCCTAAGAGTAAAACAGTTTTTCATTTTCATTTTCAAATTATAATATATACCCAGAAGATTAGCAACACGTTATTATTCTCAAGCTATGACATTTTTAAAAATACAAAAAAGTTTACAATAAATTCATGATTAGCAAAGTAATTTATTCACTTATGTTTAATCAGTTTACTTTTCATAAGCTCATTAGATTTCAGTTCTACATTAATCATGACTAGCATTTTGTATTTTTGTTTTGATTGCATAGATAACATTTTAAAATCATAACTACAGCAATAATTAATTAACACTTATAAATTTTTACATGTGTAAAAGAATTTTAGCAGTGACAATTTCCTGTTATGTTTACATTTGGTTTTAAGAATGACTGATTTTGGAGTACTATTCGATTTACACCTTAATCTTTCATTTGAACTTGGTGTTTCTAGAGGAAATTCCATGTATGCAGGCCTTGGAAAGATGGTGGAAACAGGTGAAACAAAATCTTTAGTGAGCAGTTTGAAAGCAGAAAATAGAAATTGTATGAGGACTACGATGAGTTCCATCTGGAAGTTTCTCATTAAGAAAAATTCTTAGGTAACATTTATATTTAAGAAAAAAATCTAGAAACTTGTCTCTAGTATTTGTTAAAACAATATGTGCAAGGAAACAAAAGGGCAGAACAGAGAGAATTAAGAAGAAAAGAGGATTAAGGGTATTTTTTATCTAATGAAAGAGTAAAGTATGTCCAGAAAGAGATGAAAGGCACCAAATATAAAGTTATAGATACAAGGCACAGCCTGGTATTTTACAGATTTAAAAATACTAGCTTTGTTTCTCAGCTAACAAGCTGTTGCTGTTTTGTCTTTTGTTATATCTGTTGGAAACAACAGCTACCTATTAGAACTGTAAAACAAGTATGCTGTGATTTTTGGTACTAGATTATTCTGTCATTACTGGATTGAACTAGAAGGTTGCAGTAGTACAAAGAGAGTTAGACATTTAGAGGCAATTGTTTTAAAATATAATTTCTACTAAATTAGTTCTAAGGGATTAAGATTTAAAGAAAATAGGAATTCTCTTACTAATTTTCTTTCCTGCATAGTTTGTGGTTTGCACTTTTAACATATTTTACTTCCCAGAGGGAGGGCACATTCTCAAAAACCAGGTAATTGGAGGAAAACCATATAATTGCTTTTTTCTGTACCTTATTCAGCACAAACAACATAGATGAAAAATGAAAGGACATGTAAACAAGAAAAAACAGAACAGCATGGTCCAATGGAATGGTGACAAACAGCTTAATACTGTAAAATTTCTTGTAGCAATGCAATTTGAAATATCTGTAATGTTAGTCCCTGATATTATTATAGTATTGTGGTATTTATGATGTGAGGTTGTGTCCACTTTGTCCTGCTGGAGATCATATTCCATGTGAACTTCAACCATGCTTGAACGTCTCAAAGGACAGGGTTTTAATTGTAAAGTATCTGGGTCTTTGCCGTATCATAAGTGTGCTTTAATGGAGAAATGGAAAGATTTGCATTGTTTGGTTTCCTAACACCAGAGAAGTCTGAAGCAAGAAACCTGCCTATCCTGGAGTCTGAGCTTAGCCAGTTCCCTCATATTTTCATCTTTATCATCTAAAGACATATTTGACAGCTTTGTGAAACAGTATGCCCAACAACCAAAGATGGGACTCATCATCCCACCAACATTTATGTCTACCTACAGGAAAAATATCCAGCCTGTAAGGAAAGAGAATATGTGTATACATGCCAAAGTATTGAAATAATAAATCTCTGGCTGCTAATTTCTTGTTCCAACTGCCACAACCTGAAATGTCACACCATAAAATGTGACATTGACTTTTCAGTTTTTGTAGAGGAACTGTAGAAGGCTAATTAACATTGATAATATACAGTTGTGGGCTTGCTTCAGGGACGGTGGGTTGGCTGATGTGGATAATGTACAGCTG
>JAVJGI010000014.1:105545502-105578823 GCA_035590275.1 Ibycter americanus
ATGGACAGTAGATGAACTTTTGGAACCTTGTGTGGGAAAGCCTTGTTGCAGCGTGATAGTTTTGTAGTGCTGCAACAAGTTTTGATCCAAAACAGGCCTGAAATGTCTACCTTTGTATTTATTTTTTCCCCTGACATGAAAATCTGTCTGGAATGATCTTCACATTTTTAAGGAAATCATCAGAATAAGTAAAAATTTGTTTGCTTTGGACAATCAATCAAAGTGGAGAAAGACATTGATTAGGAAATCCAACTAGTTATAAGCCCTCTCATTAAATTTTTGGCAGTAGACTGGAAATTCTATGAAGACAACATTTTCCTCACAAAATTTCTCAGTTCTGTTTGTGCAGAAAAACAAAACTAAAATTTGTCAAGTATTGCATCAGTCTTATGTGATCTGGATGCATTTCAAGACTGCAGTAATTCTTGTCTAAGCCTTTTAATTATGAGTTTAATTATCACTTAAATGACTAGCAACAATAGAAAAATCTATTTCACTTATGAGTTTGTATCATAATTGTTATGGAGATAAATTGGGATTAAGCAATACTACAATGTATTGTGCTTTGTTTTGCATTTGGTTTGGTTGGGGGGGGTGTTTTTGGTTTTTTTTTTTTTAATAAAAGAGCTAAAAACCCCAGTTATATATGGAGAGCAACGGTATGGAACACTGTTTTGCAAAGTAACTTAAAAAGAATGAGCAATTTTGAAAGAGGAAGAAGGATGAGCAAGTTCAGTGACAATAAAATCAACACTGCTACTTTATTGATAGGTATTTTTACTTTCATTGTCGTTAGCAGCAACTTCAGTTTTGCATTAAAAAATGCTAAAATTGTAATTTAAGAACAACATGTGCATGTCAAATTTTAATTATTTAGGAGTAAATAGTAATGTGTTTTCCCTACTAATCTGTAAAGATGAAAACAAATGTAATTTGGAAAAATAGACAATGACTTTATGCTCATAAGTCAAATCTCTTCCAAAGTCTTAGAGTTCTAGAAGAATGTCAGTTGTTTTAAAAAAAAAAAAAAAGGAAAGGAGAAAAAAAAGAAAATGAAAAAGAAAAAAAGTTAAAGCTATTATAAACTTGTTGCTATTTAGATTTGTTGTGGTTTAACCCTGCTAGGCAGCTGAGCCCCACCTAGCCACTCACTCACAGGATGGGGAAGAGAATTGGAAGTGTAGAAGTGTGAAAACTCATGGATTGACATAAAGACAGTTTAATAGGTAATGCAAAAGCTGCAAATGTGCAAGCAAAGCAAAACAAGGAATAAATTCACTATTTCCTATTAACAGGTATATGTTCAGCCATCCCCAGGAAAGCAGGGCTTCATCACTTGTAATGGTTGCTTGGGAAGACAAATGCCATAACTCCTAGTGTCCTCCTTCTTCCCCCAACTTTTATTGCTGAGCATGCCATATGGTATGGAATATCCTTTTGGTCTGTTGGGGGCAGCTGTCCTGGCTGTGTCCCCTGCCAACTTGTGCACCTTACCAGCCTACTTGCTGGTAAGACAATGTGAGAAACAGAGGAGGCATCGATGCTGTGTAAGCACTGCTGTGAAGGATAAAACATCCCTATGTTATCAGCCCTGTTTTCATCACAAATCCAAAACACAGCCCCATACAAGCTCCTGTGAAGAAAACTAACTCTATCTCATCCAAAATCAGTATAAGATTCCATAGCAAAAAATATTACTTAAAATGCTATTTCTTTCCTTATATCCATGACTATAACCTTGATGCTATCATTACAAACATGAATAATCACACATATATGACTACACCTTGTATTAAGCTACTTAGAATCATAATTGTTTGCATACTGAGCCATATACGAACAACAAAATATTTTTAAAATAATCCTGTAACACTCTCATACCATAAAAATCTTGTTGGATTTTATACATAATACAATCCAGCACAACATTCTACTGAGTCAATGCATTAGTTTTTATCACAGATCTTTCTTTCCTTCATTTCCTCTTCTCTTTTATAAGCAATACTAATGTGGTAAAGAATATTGACATAATGTTTTTTACATATTTCACTGAAGCCTTGCCAGATATCTAGGTAAGGTCATGGTTATTTAAGGCTGCTTAAAGGGCATTTGTCTCCTCTTTTTCTTCCATTCACTTGTATGTTTCATACTGTTTTCTGCTGCCCTTTACATTGTTCACTTGGCTTTGCAGTAATTTAGAAATAATAAATTAAAATGCTTGTCTGGAGATGTCTCATAAAAAAATCAATTTACTGCCAGATGCAGCTTTCTCTGCTCATTGAAAAAAATTAAGCCAGTTTAATGTGCTCTTTTTTTGGCTTAGATTTCTAGGTGTATGAGAAAGAATATTAATAATAAAAAAATCCCTAATCCCTCTTATTAGATTGAGACACAACATCAAACCCTCTATTCCATATGGTTAGTACTATTAGGATTTCAAGGATATTTCCATGTAGGTATCATATTTCCTTATTGATGTTCATAACAGGAAATGGTTACCTTGTGTACTGTGGTGTGTTAGTGTTGAGCTGTGCACGCGGAGACATGATTAGTATTCCTAATGTCACCAAGACCATGAGAAAAACATCGTGCCAACAGAAGTAATTTTAATATATAACTTTCACAATGGTTTTTGTTATTGTCTTGGTGAAATACCACTCTGGCGTCCTGTCGTGGTCTAACCCCAGCTGGCAACTAAGCACCACACAGCCGTTCGCTCACTCCCCCACCAGTGGGATGGGGGAGAGGATCAGAAAAATAAAAGTGAGAAAACTCGTGGGTGGAGATTTAATAGGTAAAGCAAAAGCTGCTCACGCAAGCAAAGGAAAACAAGAAATACTTTCGCTACTTTGCATCAGCAAGCAGGTGTTCAGCCATGCCCAGGAAAGCAGGGCTCCATCACACGTAACAGTTACTCAGGAAGACAAACGCCATAATGCCAGATGTCCCCTCTTCCTTCTTCTTCTCCCAGTTTATATACTCAGCATGACGTCATATGATATGGAATATCCCTTTGGCTAGTTCGGGTCACCTGTTCTGGCTGTGTCCTCCCAATTTCCAGTGCCACTCCAACCCTCTTGAAAAGTTGACTTAGTAGAAACATCACCCAGCAACAACCAAAAACAGCACTGTGCTGTCAACATTGTTCTTACACCAAATCCAAAACACAGCCCTGCATCAGCTACTAATAGGAAGATTAACTCTGTTCCAGCTGAAAACAGGACAGATCCTAGCTACAGAAAGTCAAGATCATACTTATGTCATGCCTGCCCACAGCCTCACTGGAGTCACAAAAATTAACAGCAGTGCCAAGCACACCTTTTGCCACTCCTTGAGAACACCCAGTAGAATACAGCTGACTTCTGCATGGCCTCACTAGAACACAACTCATTGTATCCTTCCTAATATAGTCCTGCCGAGACTGTACTGGCTGTAAACAGCATAGGTCACAAGGGAAGAGTGAAATTTATTTATAGGCACCAACAGAAAGCAAGAAAGAATAATGAGAACCACAGGAACTCTGAACATAATTACATAACGTCCAGCAGAGCCAGCAAAACATGAAAACTAATTTCAGGAACAAAAGCTATAAACCTTAATACGATCTTAAAAAAAACTAGGAAACAAAGTAATTCCTCACTTCCATGATTTTCGATAGAGAAATAATACTTCAGAGCAATTAAGTACTCAGATCTTTATCTAGAGCTTACTACTTACAGTGTTTCTGTCCAGATGCTGAAAATAAAACTTCCAAAGGGAAGCTAGGTCATAGAGTGGTACATGGTTTTATTGCCAGCTGAAGGAGTATCCCTTCTCATTGACCATTGCCTCTTCTGTCTAGAGCTCCTTCTGCCTGGATGAGGGGGACAGGGAGGAAAAAAACCCGTAGTTGAGGTTACAGGTACATTATTATTGTTTTCTCTTCCCCTGAGAAGCATCATGGTGCCTGTGTCTCTCCTAATGCAATATACAATTTGGGAAAAGGAGAAGATAACACAGGCACAAAAACACCATGTGACTTGCCAGAAAGGAATGATGATATTTAAAGAAAGACAAATTTGGTGGCTTTAGTGTCCCAGGTGGCTCCTCCCACCCCAGTCAAATAAATGCAGCTGCTTTTTTTTTCGTACTTGCAGGGAACACATACAGAGTGCAGACACAACCAGCCACACAGATCAACACAGAAAGTGCAGTGCCTTTACTGACATCCGAGTAAACACAAACCTCACTCACATAAACATGGAACAACAAAGATGGCCCAGCCTTGTACCACTTTTCCAAATGATCAGACTGGAAATTCACTGGTGACGTGCATACACCCTCACTGTCTTGATTCACAAAAAAACCATGAATCCATGGATCCCTTAAATATTAGATTTGGCTTCATGTCTACCTTATACCTGTTCCCAGATTGCAGGACCCTCATCGAGTCACCAACTCAGATCTCTACTATTATGAGGTCAGGTATCCTCCTACTCACCAGCTAGTCTACTTCATAGCCCATTAACTAATGGATACATATATAACTCCCCCTACATGTCCTGAATACAGAGTGAGATCACACTAAAATATTTAGTAATAGTGTTTAATAATAAGATGGGATAAACAGCGGTGATTAGACACAGGGCTTAGCCAGAGAGGCATACCCCCCAGCAGTTTGTTTACTTGCAGCTGCTCCTGTTTACCTCTCATTCTCTCTACTATTGTGTCCTTCTTCTTTCCCTACCCATCCTGATTCCCTGTTTTCTCAGACCTTGCCTTGTCCCATATGAACAACTTGCCCTACTGGACCCCACTTTGCTCCATCTGTACCCTACTTTGTTATTTTTGATACCACCATGGGCGCAATCTTGGCCTTATGTGGTACAGCTGACAAAGTTACTGGGGCACTGCTGGCCTTGCATGGTGGCGCTCTCCAGGTCTCTGAGACTCGCCTGCAATTACCTCTGAAGTTCAGCTTGGTGTACAGCTACAGCTTAAATACCTATAACATCCAGCCACTCCTCATGGCACTGCTGTAATGTGTCAGCCTCCCACACTCTGTAACTCATAGTGAATCCTGTGTGTTACAGGACCTGAGACCTTGGGCCTGAGCTTTGTCATCCACCTGCGTACCTTCACACTCAGCAGCTATGTGAGGTGGATGATGATGACTTGTGGAGGAAGAGAGAGGAGGAAAAAAGTGAGTACTGCTATACCAGAGCAGTACGGCCGTGGTGGTGTCAACCCAGCAAGACTCCTTTCCTTGTTTGGACCTTTAGGGCATGGGGTTATGAACAGTTTGAGCATGATGTGATGGGGGCTGCCCTGAGAAAGGCATTAGGACCAGGAGCCAGGGCGATCTGGGAGTAGACAAGACCCTGCCCTCTCCCTCGAGTCTCTGGACATGATGGGCAAAGCTGAGGGTGCAGGCCCCTCAGCAGCCCCAGGAGCAATGAGGGATTAGACTGGGGCTGAGGCCAGGGCCAGATCTGGACACAGGCTGCTCACAGGGCCAGAGCTCAGGCTGGGCTACTGGGCCTTGGGCCTGGACAACCAGCAAGGCTAGGAAGACAAGGCAGGTATGGCTGCATCCTCCTACAGAGCCCCTGCTGTCATAACACGTCCTCTTTTGGGTTGCAACACCAGGTACAGAGAACAGCTACCAAATAAAAATGTTCCTTTTCCAAGGTTTTACATGTTTCTACCTCATTTTCATACTGAAACACAACGAAATGTTGGAAATATTAAAGTGGTCTGGAAAGCTTTACATTTTTGAGGGGGCAGGGGTGGCAATAAAGCTATCACTTCCATTTGTCAGTTGGATTCATAGCACAAAAAAACAAACTGAAAAAGTTGTATCATAAGGGAAAACAACATAAACCTTATTTTGATGACAAAAGAATATATAATATAATCTCTCCTCAGAAAGTTGTCCCCTCTGGTCCTTATGTTTGTGTAAGACTAAGTATTTGGATATTGAAATGGTTAAGATGACTGCAAGAGAGGTCGGAGGTCTGGAAAATCTACCTGCTGTCAAAAATCAAAATAGATGAATCTATTTTCTTTCTTCAAGACTACTTTCTGAAGCAACTGTTATGATACTCTGGAACTATTTGCATTTAAACTATATAGATTTCTGGGAACAAAAAAGATATTTACAAATATGCCAAAACAAAATAAATTAATTCAGAATGAATTAGTTTACCTGAAAAATAATAACATGAGTATGTGTTTTAAAATAATATTAATATCTATTGCGAAATCTTATAGTCATCTTGTCTGTTTATACTCACCTGAAATATTCCTTGACTACTCAACCCTAAACCCGAGCAAAAAAACCCAAAACAACTCACACCCAAGTCTGTCCTTTAATTTTTTTTATTGTCATACAGTAGAACAAGTTGCTTTGTAAACAGAAAATGGTCTTCCAGCATTTTATTGGTATGTGTACTAAGTTAGAAAGGTGAACAATATTGAGACTCTCCAGCTGTGGATTTATGAAATGAAAATCAATAGTAGTGTCAAGTGTCACTGCATGACTGACTATAATGAGCATGATTGTCCATAATATTTCCGTTGGACTTAATGGGTAATATTGATACACGATTTTGGACTGGCTTTCTATTGTGCAGTCGTTGGCCTACCAAAAAATGAAGATGCTCCTACCACTTATAGTACACTGGAGTGTTCCATGAAAGCCTCAGGCAGCTGAACTCCTATCATTACAAAACTGTGTTCCAACAGTAATCCTCTTTGTGTTGCATTTTGTTATAATGTCAATTTTATAAATATAATAGCCAGCACTTTACCTTGCAGCTATGGAGCTTTGCAAGACTAAAAGCAAATGAAAATACTATCAAAACTTTCTCCCTTTTTTTTAATATTCTTTTTATTTATTCTGTCACCAGTATTATGCTGATGTTAGAGTTACAGATGAATATAAAGGGAATTAAGTGAATTAAGATCTTTATATTATGTGTGTTTGTGTGTGAATTTTTGTGCTCCTATTGGAACAAAAAATATATTTCATAAATATTTTTGTTTTAGGGTAAATTATAGAAATATACTGTACACTGAGGAAATGTAAGAAATGAAATTTTATATTGTAGCTAAAGCTTTTGAGAACTTAGTATATCAGTCTGAAATTGCCAAAAAAAAAAGAAGACATCACAATTTAAAACAAATATATTCAGTGAAAGTAATTTGTCATTGGAACTCCTAAACTTTTCATTGAATAGGATGTCTCCTTTAATTTCTCATTCTGCAATATTAAGAGTAATATGAAAAAATATGCTTGGCTAAATACAGATTGATCTTTATTCAATTTCTACTTCCTTCAACCCAGAAATCTTTGAAGCTTTTCTATAATTTCAGGTACTTGTGGAGGTATGGTACCTATGGGGTTGTTAAAGGCAGGGAACAACTGTGTTTCAAAGGAGCCAAAGTGACACCAGTGCAAAGGACTAGCAGCGCTATCCATACTTAAGATCTTTGCACATCAGTAATTTTACAATTCTACTTTTGTTGTGTTTTAGGAGCAAGTAGACTCCACTTTCCTAAATCAGGATCATAGAATGGTTTGGGTTGGAAGGGACCTTAAAGATGGGCAGGGACACCTTTCACTAGACCAGATTGCTCAAAGCCCCATCCAACCCGGCCTCGAACACTTCCAGGGATGGGGCATCCACAATTACACTGGGCAACTTGTTCCAGTGTCTCACTACCCTCACAGTAAAGAATTTCTTCCTAATATCTAAACTAAATCTATCCAACAAAGATGCTAAACAGCAATGGTCCCAATGCCCTCAGGAATGCCACTCATCACTGGTCTTTGGACATTGAGTCACTGACCACAGCTTTTTCAGTGTGACCATCCAGCCAATTCCTTATACACTGAGCGGTCCATCCATCAAATCCATATCTCTCCAGTTTAGAGACAAGGATGTTGTGTGGGACAATGTCAAATGCTTTGCACAAGTCCAGGTAGATGACATCAGTTGCTCTTCCTTTTTCAGCCAATGCTGTAACCCCATCATAGAAGGCCAATTTGTCAATAATGATTTGCCCTTAGTAAAGGCATGTTGGCTTTCATCAATCTCCTTATTTTCCATGTGCCTTAGCACAGTTTCCAGGAGGATCTTCTCCATAATCTTGCTGGGCAGAGAAGTGAGACTGACCAGCCTGCAGTTCCCCAGGCCTCCCTTTTTAAAAATGGGGATTATGTTTCCCCTTTTCTAGTTAGCAGGAACTTTACCAGACTGCCACAACTTCTCAAATATGATGGATAGTGGCTTAGCAACTTCATCCATCAGTTCCTTTAGGACGCACGGATATATCTCATCAGGTGCCGTGGACATGTGCACCTTCAGGTTCCTTAGGTGGTCTTGAACCTGATCTTCTCCTACGGTGGGAGGTTCTTCATTCGCCTAGTCCTTGCCTTTGCCTTCTGTGACTTGGGCAGAATGGCTGGAACACTTGCCAGTGAAGACTGAGACAAAAAAGTCAGTGAGTGTCTCAGTGTTCTCTGTATCCTGGGTAACCAGGTCTCCCATTTCCTTCTAGAGAGGGCCCACATTTTCCCTAGCCTTCCTTTTATTACCAACATACCTACAGAAGCTTTTCTTTTTGCCCTTGATGTCCCTGGCTAGCTTTAATTCTATCAGGGCTTTGGCTTTCCTAACTTGAACCCTGGCTGCTCGGAGTTTGTCAAGGAGCAACTTGTTCATCCCTGCAGACCTCCTGGTGTTTTCATCTGACTTCCTTTTTGTTGGGACGTATCGCTCCTGAACTTGGAGGAGGTGATCCTTGAGTATTAACCAGCTTTCCTGGGCTACTCTTCCTTCCAGGGCTTTATCCCATGGTACTTTACCAAACAGATCCCTGAAGAGGCCGAAGTCTACTATCCTGAAGTCCAGGGTAGCGAGCTTGCTATGCACCCTCCTTACTGCCCTAAGGGTCTTGAACTCCACAATTTCATGGTCATTGCAGCCAAGGCTGGTCTTGAGCTTCAGATTCTCCACCAGCCCCTCCTTGTTGGTGAGAACAAGGTCCAGCACAGCACCTCTCCTCATTGACTCCTTTACCACTTGGAGAAGGATGTTATCATCAACACATTCCAGGATTGCTTATGCCCTGCTGTGTTGTCCCACCAACAGGTATTGTGGTGGTCCTCCTCCATGAGGACCAGTGCTTGTGAACATGAGGCTGCTCCTATCTGTCTACAGAGGGCCTCATCTGCTCAGTCTTCCTGGTCAGGTGGCCTGTAGCAGACCCCCACTATAATGTCACCTGGTCCTGCCCTCCCTTTAATTCTGACCCATAAGCTCTCAGTTGGCTCCTCATCCATCCCCAGACAGAGCTCCATACACTCCGGCTGGCCATTGACATAGGGGGTAACACCTCCTCCTTGTCTCCTCTGCCTGTCCTTCCTAAAAAGCCTGTATCCTTCCATTCCAGCTCTGCAGTCATAGGAGTCATCCCACCATGTCTCTGTGATACTAGTAAGATCATAGCCCTGCAGGTGTGGACATGTCTTTAACTTCTCTTTTTTATTTTCTGTGCTACGTGCGTTTACATAGAGAAATTTAAGCTGGGCCCCCAGTGAAGCTGACCTACTGTCTGGAGGATCTGGAATCCCTTTGTGCTGCTCTTCAGGTGTTCTCCTGCTGACCTGTGATCCCTCTCTAGGCTCTGGGCATTTCTTGCTGGCACTGGCGTCAAACTGGTAGGAGTAGGATGGATTGAGATTCCCCTCCCCCAGCAACTTTAAAGCCCTCTTGACTAGCCTGGCAAGCCCATGACCAAAGATGCTCTTCCCCTTCCCTGACAGATGGAGCCCATTAACTCCCAGTAGACCAGGTTTTTCAAAGTGAGTTCCATGGTCTAAGTAGCTGAAGCCCTGGCGGTGGCACCAGTCTTGTAACCATTTGTTGATTCACCAGATTTGACTGGACCTTTCAAATCCTTTCGCTTTGACCAGGAGAACTGGCGAAAAAACAGCCTGCACCCCAGAGTCCCTTACCACCACTGTCAAGGCTCTGTAATCCTTCTTGGTACTCCTCAGGCTGCTACTGGCTGTATCACTGGTGCCCACGTGAAAAAAACAGCAATGGATAATAGTCAGTGGACTGTACAAGGCTTGGTTGTGTCTTGGTGACATCCTTGATATGAGCCCCTGCTAAGTAGCACACCTCTCTAAAAAGCACATCAGGTTGGCAAATGGGTGCCTCTGTACCTCGCAGAAGAGTTGCCTGCTATCATCTGTCACCTTTTCTTAGTTGCACTGGTTGTTATAAGGGGAGCAGATTGGGCTGCCTTACTCAGCTTCAGGATCTCTCCTGATGTGACAAGTCTTTCCTCTTCAGTCTGCAGAGCGTTGAAGTGGTTCTGCAAGGGAACCTCAGGCTTCAGGGAAAGTCTCTTCCTCCTACAGGTCCTCGCCATTACAAGCTTCCATTTTTCTGCATTATTGGCCCCGCTCCCTCTGTGTGTGCACTGGTGGGGGAGTTTTTGGCTGTTTGGCCATGGGCTGTGGGTCTACTGCAGACTGCACTTGGAACCAGCTATCTAACTCCTCAGCCTCCCTGATGTTACACAGCCTTCTCACCACCTCCTGCAGCTCAGCCACTTGCTGCAGGACGTCCTCCTCCTGAGCATACCTTCTGCAGGCAGGGCTGCTCCTGTCTCTTCCCCAGGAGAAAGGTCTAGGCTCTTCCTGTGGCCTGAGGTCTGCACTACAGCCTCTCCCCTTAGCAGCTCTGCCTGGGTGGAGGCATTGGCCACTGCTGGGGTAGATGGTGCAGACCCCCCCATTGGGAGCTGCAGCCTTTGCTCTCAGTCAAGTGCTCACCATTCTGCCTTGAAGGTCAGGCAGGATGAGTGCCCTTGACCTGTGCAGAAGGTCACAGAACAGTGTCCAATTGCTGGGTTATGCATACTTCAAGTGTCTCCACTCTTCCAGTAGAATATCTTTCTTTCAAACAGGCACCCTCCCTTCGCGCCCTCCTGTGTGAACAGCTGTGCAACCTGCCACACCATGCCCTGGCTGACATGTCACATGCTGTTTACCAGACCTGGTCACAATGCTCCTGGTTGCTAGTGCTGCCTAGGACTGCCTTTTGTGGAAGTAGGGGGTGGCCAATGTTATTCCTGGACCCACTGATGCCTTGTTCAGCTGCCCTCATGCGAGCTGTTGGCTCCTGGCAGGTTTCTGCACTTCCCTGGGGTTTTCCAAATTAGAATATGAGAAAGGACATTTTACTTCTACACTGAGGTAAGACAGGAAAATCATGGTAATCTGCCAATGGAAGACACAGAGCATCATGAGACAATTTTCTAAACACAGCAATGAAAGAACTAGCACTAGCCTACAGTCAGTATAGTTTTGGTCAGCTGCCAGTAGTTAGCTACTTAAACTCACTGCAGAGCATCACAAAGAAAACGGGGGAAAATCTAATTTTGGGGATGTCCCATTGTCTTCAACATGCTTAATTAAGAGTTGAGGAAGACAATATTGAAGTCAAAATGGAACTCACAGTATGTGAACCAGAAAGAACTAACTAGGGAAATATTACTTAAGAGAATTTATGGCAATGAATATGTCTGAGAGTCATACAATTTTTATATTCAGATAGCATTACAAAAACATTAAGATCATTGCAGAACTCAGAAAGTGGAACAAATGTTTAATATATGACCCTATTCCATGTTAAAAAAACAAAAGAAGCTACTTTCTTAGACATAATGATAACTGAAAAGGTTTGGTTGTTGGGTTTTGGTTTTGTTTTGTTTTGCTGGATTTTGTTTTGGTCCCGTCTCCCCTCCCCCTCCCCCCCCTGCCCAGAATACAGTATTTGATTGATCTGCAGTTGAGGTGCCAATTTTGATCTTCTTTTCTCCTGAATGGTCATTCACAAATAAAACTGTCAGATTTTATGAAACAGCAAACAAGCTTCCTTTTATATTCCACAGTTATCATAGAATCATAGAATTTATCAAATGACAAAGTATTTCAGAGTCTATAATCTAATTTCTGCCCCTGAGAACTTCCACAGGATTCAGCACCTAAGCTGTATGAGTTAAGAAAACGAATATTTGTATTATATTTTCAATTAATAAAATCATATAAAGCATGATGTGTTGCTCCTTAAAGTACTTAATTTTGGATGTTTAGAATCCTTATTTATTCTAGGTTGTCTGTTGCTAGATCTGTAATGATAAATTTAACAGAAACAAAAAAAAAATACTGCTCTTCCCACCCTTCCCACCCCCTCATCCCCAATTATCTGATGGGGATTATGCTGGTTACCAGTGCAAAATAAACTTTAAACATAAAACCATTGCCTACATCCTTTACAGGATAATCATGTCTATTTTAGGGGTTTTTTTCCAGGACAGAAGCAGTACAAAAATAGATAAAACAATCCTTAAATATTATATGGAAAAGAGGTACTAATCTAAAGTTGCCCAGATTGCATTTTATGCCTTCATTGCATTTACTTTAAAATGAAAGAAGCAATGGGACATTACTTTCTGTTCAACTGTATGCTGCATTCAAAATCAATAAGAGTAAGTTTCCTGCTAGTAAAAGGACAATTTACAGTTGACTCACTGTTCATACCCCATAAGCATTTGGACTGTTTCCTGTACGCAGTAACTGTTTACCCAAGCTTTTCATAATGAATTTTTAATTTTCCTCTGTCAGTCTCATTGAGTCATTAATCATTTTTGTTGTTATTTCAAAATTCACTCAAATGTCAATTTTTTTTTTTCCTGGTGTTATGAACATCAAAAAGTACCAAGTTATTACTGCCAATATTAATTGAATCTTCACTGGAGCACAATAAAGTAATGTGTGACATAATAATAAATTTTCCAGTCTGTGGGTTTTTTGGGTTTTGTGTTTGTTTGGTTTTTTTTAAACAATTAATTTCTCCACCAAAAAACTTTGGTAAATGGAGAAACCTTGGTAATTACATACTGAAAATGTAATGTTTCAGACAGATATAACTACTAATAGTATAATGCAGTGATGATGAACCTATGACATTTCAGTCAAAATCAGCTAATGAAACTACTCTCAGTACCTTGTGAATATATTTTCTTCATCCTGTTCTGAGCTAGCATTTTCACTGTATCTGAAGAAGCTTTAATTCTTAGGGAAACTGCAATTAAAAAAAAATGTTTTAAGAAGTAACTGAAGAGTGATGGGATATAGAAATGAAAATGGTTTGTTAACTTACTCTAAAGTGTGCCTTTATTCTCAGTGTAGCAAAATAAATTCAACATTAGTCAGTCTTTTGAGAGAACCAAGCATCTGATACTGTAGACAAACACTTCTAACTCCAAGAAGCCAAAAAAGTGAGCAGAAGCGGTCTAAAATTCAGGGAGGGTCTTTCAAAATGGAACCACTGGAGTCAGTGCAGGGAATGTTTCTCCTAGGTCGAGGCCTGTGTATTTCATCGAGATGGGTTTTTTTCATTATTGTATTTAACTACTGATAATACAGTTCATGATTCAGGTATAGAAGCAACAATACTATGCAGCTGACACCAAGACTGATACTTTCATAAATCCAAAAATAAACACAGTATTCAATTTTTCATTAATTAATTGCATCATCCAAAAATAAACACAGTATTCAATTTTTCATTAATTAATTGCATCTATGGTTGTGTTAGACAGAATTCCTGAATATAGAGGTTATCTTAAAACCAGCCTCCTTAACTATACCTGTATTTGTTTGACCCAAAAATAACAGTGAGAAGACAGAGCTTCTCGATGTGCAAACAATGATAGTAATATTCCTCTGGAAATTTTAGACTGTTAGGTTTTATTACTGTAGTAGACAGGAACTATGGATCTCAGGTCACAGCTCCAAGCAATAATAACTGAAAACAAAACTAATTTCAACAGTTTACCTTGCCATCAGTGTTTTCCTTAGACTAACAAATGTATTATAAAAATGTCAGTTTGGATCTTTTGAAAACGGGGAAAGAAAATATATTGCTATTTCTATTTTGAAAAAAGTGGAGAGCTTCTGAAGTACTACACTGATGAGAGTAATTTCAGTATTTAGCTAAACAGAGTAAAGAATATTATCTATTAACCACTAATTAATATTCATCTGTCCCCACTTCAAAAAGAACAGAAAAGAAAAAAATTTTTTTCTATATTTGGAATCCAAGTTTCCATGTAGTAAATTGTTAGAGGCTTAGATGTAAAAGTTGTAGTGAGAACGTCATAGGTTCATGAACTAGGTAATTTGAAAACCAGGTACTTAGATCTCTAGTAGTAGTCGTAGTAGTAGTACTAGTACTACTACTACTAGTAATAATAATAAATAATAATAATAATATTTTAAAGTAAACTATTTGCTGTTGAACATGAACAAAAAAGTCTTACTTCTGTGCTTCTTTGGTTAAGCACATTGAAACTGCACTTCTTGTCAAATTCGGTAATTGTGTGGATTTTCATGATTGGTAAATTTATCAGCTATTGGTCCCCTTTTTCCTCAGGTGTACATCTTTTCTTTCTCAGGAGTCTGAGTCTTTTTGGTTTTTTCTTTTTTTTTCTTCTTTTTTTTTCCCCAGAGACTGTACACTGTTTCCAAACTCACATAAAACTTACTGACAATTATTAAAAGACCTTCAGGAATCTTGTTCTATGTCACAAGTGTGTGTTGGGGATGTCTAAAAGTATGTAGGTGTCCCCATTGCATGGATTTCAACTGAAATTTAAGACTGTATGTAGGAGTTAGACATTAAATATAATTATTTGTTGGTCAACTAATATTAGAAATTACCAACTGAAGCAAAATTACACTAAAAATCAATATCCCCAAAAGTACAAATAATATGAATAACCTGAAGAATATATTATTGTGAGTCTTGCTGTAGCAGTACCATTGCAATTATTTACAAATGACAGATTTAAAAAAAGCTTGAAAGCATACTATAAAGACTTTAAATTTGAAGGCACATCCCCATTAGTTTAATTTTTTGGAGAAAGTTCTGGTTATAACTGACAAGGTTTCATGAAATTCCTGGATACAAACTTCAGATGTTAAATTCTACCCTTTGCACTGCAGAACTCATATTGGGATTGTATATGCTAAATGCATTTTAATTTTGAAAAAGGTCAAAATCATGTCTAGCTTGATCAACCTTTTGTGTTTGAGTTTCCCTTGCTTCTTGCCCTGATTTTTTAATTTGCCTTTGGTTATGATAGTTTATTTGAAATAACTCTACTAACCAATAGATTAAGACAATGTGGTCCATCTAGCTTGATTGAGAGGAACTGTACTTCATGCTTATAGATTATAAAGTTTATATACATTACTTAACTTTTTCTAGAATATAGTAAATATTTATATTTTAGATCAATATAGAGGTTAAATTTTAGCTCTGCTTATAACTTCCTGTAGCACCTACTCTACCTATGCTTCTATTTTACCTTGCATAATATCTGTATCTATACTGTGCTTAAAGGACATGTAAATTATTGGTCAATATTTTATAAAATGTGTAGAAAAGATTTATTTCTTCTTATACAGACTATTTATATATAAAGGTTGCTGCTTAAGTTTTACACATGTGATTTATGGATTCATCTTCAAATTTAATTGAAGACTGCATAATTTAAGAAAATAAAAGGAGAACCACACAAAATATATTTAAAACATGGACCTCTAGGAAATACTATTTTCTTACATAAGGCACTTGAGAAAAATTTTTGGTTTTTTAACACAGTTTCATTCAATCTCTAACTAAAGACGGATTTTATTAGAAAGCTTTTCCTTTGTTTGGCTTTTCTCCTTAAGCTATAATAATGTTATGGAATAAAGCACAGTCAAAAAATGGACACTGTCACTGTTCATTGCTACAGGTCACTACATCTTTTGGAAATCATTCCCTTAGCTTGTGGTGTTCTTCCCTGGAAGTATGACACATATAGGCCCTAGATTACAAATAGTTTCATTGTCATAAGTTTTGCCAACGTTTCAGCTTCCTTTCCATGTCATTAATATGCTTTTAAATTGGTCTGAGCATTTTTACACAACCAAATTTGGTGGCATTTCTACTTCTAAGACAGAGACTTTGAGTGTCAGCATCTTTTTATTTTCTATCCCAGAAGTGAATCTGAAGTAACTTAACTCCATACAGAGAGGCACTTTTTTTTGAAGGCGAGCAATGAAATGAGAGAATCAAGAAGCCCATCTAAACAATTTCCAGCTAAAGAATCCATCTAGCAGTTGGATTAGTGAACTAATCCAGAAGTAATTTACAGCATTCAGCATTCTTATTTGATAAATATCATAAGACACAGTTTATATCAGCAAGAATAATAGGACCAATAGGCAGTAAACCTTGGGAGATTCTGTTTGAATTCAGCACTACAAAAAATCCAAACTCTTCTTACCTCTGTGGCTACTGATCATTAAAAGTTAATGTCTCAACGCTGCGTTCACTGTAGTGGTTTTCAGAAAGATAGCTCTATACAGTTCTTCAAGGACATTTCATGGCAATCTTACCACCTCTGTGCTATTTAATTTACCATGGCTTGCTTGCTTTCACTCAGAGCTGATAGTAGCACTTACATTTGCAGAGCATTAGCAGTAACAAAGCCTCAGTATAAATATCACGAATAAAAATACCAGTGGAGAATGTTGATATCTTCAATAAGAAGCTTGCTTTTTAACATCTGAGAGGATGAAAACACGTGCAGCACATATTATGTTATAGTATGGAGAAGAATGCTTGCAGTCTTTTCTTTCCGTGTTGTAAATTTTAGTGGAAGAGAACTGCAGAGATTTTTCATTGGATTTTAACACTTGCCTTGCAAACCTGATTACACAAAGCAAGTCTGAAGACAGAAGTCCTGCAGGAGGTGATGCTCTAAGAATTTTCAGTTCCTCTTCAGATTAATTTCTGGCTGTGAAAAGGACTTTGGCCCATGGAAAGCTTATTTTTACCATTACAACTGAGAGCTCCTTGGGACCATATTTGGGAAAATCCTTCATTGTATTATCCCCATCAGCTAAATATGCTGGTATAGGTCACACATGCTTTTATGACGAGAATCAGGGCTCTGAGCTTGTTTGAAGATTTTAAGTCAATAAAAAAAAATATCAATAAGTACTTTAAATTAATACATGTATTTTTATATCAACAAATATTTTATGTCAGCATAATATGCTAAAATTGATAATGTTAACATCATGATATATGATCAAGTTACACATACCTGTGGCAATCCTTTTAAGTGGTGTGTGCTCCTGATTAAGAGCATATAATTTCATGACCAGATGCTTAACACTGTTGTAGTTAAACTGGGGTGTGACAAAGAGAAACAGATTTGTAGCCACCTACTCTAGTATGTTAAGATTCCGCTACCCCCCCCACCCCCAGCTATTACTCCCTGTAGGTCGGTCAGAGCTTACATTATCTGCCTCCTTCATGGACAGGTTCTCACTTTTTAATCTCTACTGACTGATCATAACTCTCCCCTGCTCTTTTCATCCGCACCTCTCCTCTCATTCTTGGTGGGCAGACCATCCTCTCCACAGGTGTTCTAGCTCTCCACTACTAAAGGAAATGATGAGTAATAGAGAACACAGTGCCAGATGTTGTTCCTCTTCATCTTTCTTTTTATTTGGGAAGCAAAAACCCCTCATCAATAGAAAGTGACTTCTTACAAAGATAGCAAGACCTTTAGGTCTGAAAGGCATCGATCTAAGCCTTTTCCTGACTGGGAATGTCCTTAACAAGGGCTTTCCTGCTTCAGGCTTTCGTCAACCAGGGTCCATAATTAATATCACAGTTATGTGATATTTTATATAACCAAAAAATTAAAAATATTACAAAAATATCTTCATTTTGACTCAAAGTAAATTGTAGGAATTATTCAGATATTTTACATTATTATTTTCCACAAACTTACTAACTCAGCAGAACAGTGCGGGGTTTTTTTTCTCTTTCAGTAATTACTAAGTTCAACCACAGGTTTCTTCAAACCATGAACAGAATTCAGAACCTGATAAACCCAAGTCAGCATGGACAGTAATCCAGTGTAACAGCAGTCAAACCAAAGTAAGGAGCCAAGATATCAGGGATGAATTTTGAAAGGGTCTGTATTTCCTACTCCTTGAAAGCCAGATGTTAGTTACTAAATGTTAATAGTTTATTACATATTGATTTTCAATTTAAATGCTAGCTTAAAAATTAGATGTTGTGCAAGCCTCTTGATTAAAATTTGTTAATGTTTCAATTTCATTTTTGGAGCAGATTGAAACCTCATTTTGCCAATTTAAAAGTGATTCTTTATGTCCAGCCAAAGACTGTAATATGTAAGTACATCTGTTTTCATAGGTGGTAGGAAGTGACCAATTATTTATATTAGAAAGTAATAACCAAAGTACACATACTGACAGTATGCAAAAAAAGTTGACATAGGTCAGATATTTTCAAGGAAAAAGAGAATGAACCATCCTAATAAATCAGTTTTTTAGAAATGTCCTTGGGTAGATTTCAGTGTTTGTATCAGAAAAAACATGAATTTTAAAATCCCTTCCCAACCACTTGTCCATATTTCTAAAGCTAGTTTAAATACTTTTTTAAATGATTGACTGAAATGATACTATTTCTCTTGGCAAATAAATCCAAGATAATTATATAACTTATCTCTTATAATAATTATAGCCCCTCACAACATAAATATGATCCATATTATATTATATTATCATACTTTAGGAAGATAAAAATTGAAACTTCTATTGCTTGTTAAGAACATACTAAAACACAGTTTCCATCCTTTTTAATGCTCTTCATTTCAATGTCTGTTTTATCTCTTCAATTCCATAAGGCAGTAGCAGCCTGTTTATACTGTGTCAAAAACCCCAAGGTTTTGCATTGAAATTTCTAGAATAGATTGTCATTGACTAGAAATGAAAACCATTATTTTCTCATGCACATGATTGTCAGTAACAAAATAATTACACAAACAAATAGATGTGCTTTCTACAATATGTAATTTTGTTTGGATTTTTTTGAACACAATATGTCACTTTTTAGAGTAGGTCCTTTGTATTCTATTGCAAGTGTTATTTATTGGTGCCATAAACAAAAATGTTACTAACTCTTAAAACAATTTGGGTGGTAGTAGACTTAGAAATTTGATCAGCAATATCACCTTATTCTATTACTAAAACTTGATAGAAGTGATACTGGAAGCCCTATATTTAAATTAAGGGAAGTTAAAGTACCTTTTTTTCTCTACATTTAACCCATGGCACCTCCCACACATTGTGAATGACAGTTCTATGATAATGAGTTGCAAAGTGAAAAAGCAAGAAAGAGCAGGAGACAGAGAGAAAGTAAAATAAATACCACAGGTATCGTATTTTATTCTGAGTCATGCAAAGAAAGAATGGATTTCCATTTTTAACCTGTTTGGGAGGAAAAAAACAATCCCAACAAAAAAAAAACATGGAGAAAACTGAAGACCTTTCTTCCATGTTTGTATTTACGCATAATTTCACCACACACTCTCTGCATGCTTCAGGATGCTGATGATCCCAGTTGTTACTGACATTCCCAACATTCTCTCTTTCACAGATGGAAGCAGATTCCATAGTATATAAGATATCTGGGAGATTCTTCTAAAATGTCAACCCAAGAAAAGGACATCCATTTAATGGACATTTGATAAGCTCACATCTATACCACAGAACTAGGGAGGGTGGGGGGTGGGGGGTGTAGGGGAGTGTTTCTTATTTCGCTCTGTGTAAGTCCACCCATCTAAATACTATATTCCCAGTGATTACAGGTTGCTTTCTGGTGTGGCAAAAAAGCAACTTTATAATCACTGAGACAAATCCAAATCTGGTCTAACTCAGCAAACCAAATGTTACTATTCTTAGTAGAATTGTTTTCTGTTCTGTTCGATGTTTATCTTTATGCTTGACCTTTAATGTATTTTGAAACATATTTACATAGCAGGTATAGCAGAGCAGGCAGCAGGCATAAACTAGTTTAATGTCAACTTTTAGTCTGAGTTAATATCACCTCTGTTAGAAATGTTCTCAAACAAAAGAAAAATATATTCAAAAGTAAAGAAATGTTTGCTGGGATTTAGCGATCACACCATCCTTCTGTCTGTGCTGGGCTCCCGCCCACCTTGTGTTAATTGAGCTAGCGGTTATAAGGACAAAACAGTTTTATTGGCAAGGGCCAAAGACGTTGAACAATAGGTCATGACTCTTACCAAAATTAAAAGAGAGGGATAAATAATAAACTATGAAAAACAGATAAGTTGAACAAGCACAGTATTTGACAAGTGAGTTATAATCACTGTGTGCGTGGCTTCAATGCAGTTGTGCAAGTGATAAGAGGAATTGGTTCTGGTATGACTGAAATCACAAGAACATCTGCCACCAAGAAACAAACAAACAAAATACCCCAACAAGACCTTCAAAGACGTCTTTTTTTAGCAAACTGTAGTTAAGCTGCTGAATAGGACTTAATCGGTACATAGGCTTTGTGCTACTCACTGCAGAAGTGAACTTAATTCCTAATTAAGCCATTCATAAATTTAGATTTATATATAACTAGTTTAGTCATTCCTGCTAATCTGCAGTTGGAATTTGAATTCAGGTGGCAAATGGAACATTGTACCAGCTTTGGCATTCTGTAGCTATGTTCTCTTTCAGCAAGACAGATTTGCTTGTTGCATGTATTAACACCAAACAGCTTCTTAAAACTTAGTTTAGTTTTTAAATAATATGTGGTGTTCCCATATTGGGTAAATATCTTCAGATGAACCACCAGCAGAATGATTTCTTATGAACAGTGTACTAGATGTCCAGCTTTGCAAAACATCACTTAGCACATGCAGTATAGAAAGATACCTTGGGAAAATATGTGTTTATGTATTCATTCTTGTTACTTAGGGAACTATAGGCATTTTGTATTGCTGCCTTCTTTAATAAAATAATCAGAAATAGTAGGAATTGTTTTTTGTATTCTGGGTCCCTGATCAGTTTAAAAATCTTTTGCAGAAATGAAAAACCAAAAAACCCCCAAACAACAAAAAAAAACCCAAACACAAACACAAAACTATGTAACATAATGCAAAAATATTGTAAACCAAAAAGAGCAAATGTATTTATTTTCAAATAAAAATAATGTAAAAAAATAAATGCTACAGACCTTCTACTTGTGAGGTGGGAAAGTACTAAAGATAACAACCCTTGGCACAGATACTAAATGAATGCCCAAAATTAACACATTTAAATTGGAAACAAAACTCAAACAACTAAATTTTGGCATGCTGAGCGAACATGTAATGCAGCAAACGAAGAACTGAGACATAACATTGCAAAGTTAATTTCTCTGTTTTTTGGAAAGGAAAGGAGCTTAGAACTGAAGGTGGGAAAGAATCTAAAACCACATTAACTTAACCTAGACATGTGTGAGATTTTGAACAACTTCAGACAGGAAAAAAAATCTGAAAAATGAAGGAAAATTGTAGGAAAATATGAAAAAATGCCACAAAATTTTACAAAACTTAGAAGTTAGCATGCCAGACCATTGCAAAATCTTTTTTCAATAGCTCTTTTTCTAGGAATAGAAAATTCTGTTTATCTAACCAATCTACATGCCAATAATTCATATAATATTATGCACCATACTATATTATTAGACAAATGGAAGAAAACAGAAATTGATAGGAAGTGGGACAAGCTGCTAGCAAAATGTGCCACACGTTGACAGGAGAACTGTCATAGAAGATGCAGAATATTAGTACAATTTCCCAAGGACCTGCCCTGACTTATGTGATATTTTCATTACTGTCCTTGATCTAAAAAATACATATGTGTAGTGAGGGTGTGTGTCTTGTGTCTACTTTGGCCCCCTGCCACAGCACATAGAGTGGTAAAATGTGCCAACAGGAAACATCATCAATACACAACAGGATCAAAGTATAGGAAGGTAGGAACGATCTTGAATCCTGGAGTCACAGCAATGGAATAAAGTGTAAAGTACAAGGGCATGCATTAATGCATTGGAACTAATAACAAGAATTTCTGATCTATGATGACTAATCATCATGTAGAAATGATAAATAAAAAAGATTTAATATATTGCTTCATCCCAAATTATGAAGTATCGATGTATTACAGCAAGACATAGGTGAATTTAATCTTACAATACATCAGAAAAGAATTTTCTTGTATTCTGTTTAAATCCTTGGATTGTGAATTGGACAGTTTTGCTTAAATACATGGAATTCCAAGTCTATGTCACAGTATGAAAACACAGGCAGATAAATAATCAGATTTTTTTTTTTAAAAAAAGGAAAATACTGCTTTTTAACTAGAAGGGAAAATCAGGTTGTGTTATAAAATTTTCATTAGCTAGCTCACCTCTTGGTGCCCATTGTAAATACTAATTCTGGATTTATTAATTACAAAGTGTTCACCCTATGTCTCTCATTCATCTGGGGAATATAATACTGTCATTTACTCCCATCACTGTGGCTTCTAAAACAGAATTAGGACCCTAATTGTGGGGACAGTTAAATAGATGCTATGGAATGCAAGAAAGCTGCTTTCTTCTTATAGAGAGGACTAATCAACAGAGATCTAGATCTTCTACTTCATTTTGTTGTAGGTCTCTCCTAAAAATGTAGCTTTTCCCTCAAAAACTGAAAAGGGATGTTTTTCCTTTAAAGTTATAGTTGGAAGAGGAACTGGACAATTTCTGTTTCAATCTCTAGAAAGCAGTGAGATCTTGAACGACAGATTAGAGAGAATTCATCTGGTGAGAGAACTGTATTTTCTGTCTCTAGGACTTAGTTCATGTTTTCCTTTCCCTGAAGCCATGTGGAGGGTTGACCTTGGCTGGCTGCCAGACACCCACTCAGCTGCTCTCTCATTTTCCCCTCAGACAGGACACAGGGAGAAAATAGGATGAAGAAGCTCATGGGTCAGGATAAACACAGGGAGATCACTTACCATCAGGGGCAAAATAGACTCTGCTCGGGAAACACTAACTTAATCTATTGCCAATTATACTAGGTTTGAATGGTGAAAAACAAAGATAAAAGCTAAAAGACATTTTTCCTACCCCTGATTCTTCACAGGCTACACTCCACTCCTTTGCTGCGCAAGCAGTGCAGGGGCATGAGGAGTGGGGGCATTGTGGTTGGTCTATAAGAGCTGCTTTCTGCTTCGCCTTCTTCCTCACACATTTCCCCTGCAGCAACATAGGCTTTCCAAAGGCTGCAGTCCTTCAAGAGGAACCTGCTCCAGTGTGGGTCCTTCCCACAGGCCGCAGTTCCACCAGGGCATATCCTGTTCTGGCATGGAGTCCTCCACGGGTGCAGTGTGGATATCTGCTCCACCATGGTCTCACCAGAGGCTGCAGGGAATTACCTGCTCCACTGTGGTCTCTCCAGGGGCTGTGAAGAAATCTCTGCTCCAGCAGCTGCAGCACCTCCTCGTCTTCTTCCTCTCACCTCAATGCTTGCAGGGCTGTTTCTCACATTTCTTCCCTCACTCCTCAGCAGCTTTTCACCCTTTCTTACACAGATTTTCCCCAAGGCCCTACCAACTTGGCTGAGAGGCTCAGCTGTGTCCTGTGGTGGGTCTGCTGGAGCAGGCTGTGACTGTCCATTTCCAACATGGGGCAGCCCTAGCATCTCCTCACAGAAGTGGCCCTGCAGCTGCCCAACAGCAAACACTTGGTCATGGACACCCAGAGCTGTTCCCCGTGGACAGCAAGCTAGAAGGTGTTTCGATGGCTGGACAGCCACTCCCCATTTCACCAGCCAGTCATTCCTGCAGCTGGCTAGCCAGAGCACATATGTCTTGTTGGTTAGACAGAACTGATTAACATGGCACCTGAAGTTCTGCCAGAGATGAGCCAGAGTCACTCTGCCCAGCTGGTGAGAGAGACCCGCTCTTCCCAGCTGGTCAGTCACAACCTCTAACTCTGATGGCCAGCCAGAACCTCTTTCTCTAGCTGGCCAGCCAGGGTCCAATACTCCAGTCAGCCAGCCAGAGCCCTCATTCTGTAGCTGGCTAGCCAGAGCCTTCATTCCCTGAGATGGCCAGTCAGCCAGAGCCCATTTCTGCTGGCCAGCCAGCCATAGCCCTCTTCTCCCCAGTCGGCCCACCTGAGCCCTCTGTCCTCTGACCAGCCAACCTGAGCCTTTTTTCCCCTGGCCACGCAGTCTGAGCCCTCTTTACCCCGCCACTTAGCTAGGGCCCAAATCCCCTGCTGGCCAGCCAGTGTCCTTTGTCCCCCAGCCAGCCAGAGTTTTCTTTCTCCCTTGGCCAGCTAGCCAGGGCCCAGTTCCCTGGTCGGCAAGCAAGGGCCAAATTCCTCCAGCCAGCAAGCAGGGCCCTCTCACTACTGGCCAGCCAGCCGGAGCCCTCTTTGCCAGCTGACCAGCCAGAGCCCTTTTCCCTCTGGCTGCCCAGCCAAAGCTTTTTTCCCCATCAGGCCAGCCAAGGCCAATTTCCCCTGACTGGCCAGACAGAGCCCTTTTTACCTGACTGGCAGGCCAGGACCCAAATCTCTTGCCACTCAACCAGGGCCCAAATCCCCCAGATGACCGGCCAGAGTCCTCTCTCCACTGGCCAGCCAGCCAGAGCCCTCTTTCATGGGTAGTCAGCCAGAGCCCATTTCACTGGCTAACCAGGCAGTATCTCCTCTCCTCCTAGTCAGCCAGCTAGAGCCCTTTATACCCTGCTAACCACGGGAAAACCAGCTCTGCTGTTGCCTGCTCCATGTCCCTCAGGGTCTTGAACTCCTGCTATGTCATGGTCTATACAGCCATGGTTTCTGTTAAGATACCTGACCATTTCTTCCGTAACTCTATTACCCCATTTGGTGTCTCTAGTACTGGTGCTGTAGTAATTTGGGTACCTTAGAGCTGCAAACAGCAAGCACTTAGCATTGCTATAGCTTTTCTCTGAAGCTGCTGAGGCAGCATTTCCCAAAGTCTCTTCAATATTCCTCCTTCAGTTTTCTCATGCCATGATTTTCATACCATTGTTCTCATGGACATGCACCTGTAAACCCCAACAGTGCTGTTATGGGAAGTTTTCATGGGAAGAAACAACTGTTTGCTCTGTGTGTGTGTGGGAACGGGGACAAAATCTTCTTTCCTCCACTTCATTACCTTGCTTTGTACCTCTTAGTTTATGTTGGCAAAACCCAACCACATTGTACAACAGAGTAGTTATTTACCCACTATTTATTTTATCAGTATTTTATGATAATTCATTATTAAATTCATTATTTTATTCATAAAGTGAACTAGAATTAAATTCATTATAATGTAATTCATATTATATTTTAAAAAACGTTTTTAATTATAATCATTATTTAGTCATTATTTTTCAATGGTATACACTATTGGAGCTTAACAACCAATGTGCAGTATTTGCACCTGATCAGCGCACTCCAGACAGCCAATATCTCTGTAGCTGCTGGCGTTTTAATTTTTAAAGTCCTTAATGCTGTCTCCTAAGGCTCAAATAACACCAAAAAATACTGTAACTTTTCTTTATATAACTTTTCTTTAATGGTGAAATTGTTAAAGAAAATCATAAAACTGAGAAGCATTTTGAGGGTAGTGGTATCACAGAACTGCCATCAAGAATCTTACTGGTTTTAGGTGGGATCCATTCTTACAGTCCTAGTGTCTAATAAGAGTTCAAATCTGTCATTATGGTAAATCCAGTTTTAGAAATAGAAGAATGGAGTCAATGTAGTAGAGAAACAAGGTAGACGTCAAATTCACTGTAAAAGATAGATGACAGATGTTATTTTTCTAAACTAATCCTTTCTCAGTATCTTTTGTTTAATTCAAAATATTTATTCTGTATCCAATGTGGGGAACACAGGTAAAGGAAAGGAAGTACATTTAAAAATATTATATATAGCTGACTTTTATATAATTTTCAAGAAATTACTTACATTTCTTGCCTCTGTGAATATCTGATTCCCTAAACACTAAGTGAGATTCTTAGCTTTCTATTACAAAAACAAGAAACAAATGGTTCACTTTGTATTTTATTTGTAAGAGAAAATAAGTACAAATCGATAAATGTGTACAAATAAATAAATGCTTCATAAATGTGTTCTTTAAAGCTATTTTCTAATACTAGCCTGTAGTTTTGCTGTGTTTTTCTAATAGATGGAACCCAAGAATTTAAGAATACAGAGCCTCAAGGTAGCTATTCAGAAAATGAGGATTGAAAAGAAATCATCTTACATGTTATGCATCTTTTAATTGCTAGGGCAATTTTAAGCAGGGCCTATGCTCAGAAATCTACTGATACAGTTGCCACCTTTAATGAATGCATTCTTGGACATTTAACAACTTCATTCCTGTGGTAGACCTTCTTCCTTTCTGTGGCTCATTACAAGAGTAATCCTCTAATTTTTCCACATGACCTGATATTCCTGACACCTTCCACAGCTATAGCAGAAACACTATTCCTTTCTATGATCTGTCAGGTGTAACTACTGATATCAGCCCTGCATCTCAACCCAAAGTACCACCAAACTTGGGAAAGAGACAGAGAACAAGTCAGTAATCCACTTGCAAGCATGCGGACAGTTCCCCCAAGATCAATTGCATTGTTGACATGAACCAGTGTTTTCATAATCAGGATCTTGTTCTAGCACAGGAATTGAAGAACGTACTATTTCAAATGAAAAGCTGGGGGAGATTTAAGTAAGCATAATGTAATTGCTTGAATAATCAGAACACTGGAGTGCTAACATTGCTATTCCTTTGAATACTTTGATGGAGTTTTTAATGACTACAAGGTCAGTGAAAAGATTTATGGCCATTATTTGGAAAGAGAGGCAAAAAGCCAGAGGTTTTGTTTTTCTTTTTCTTTTAACTTTCTAAGCTGTGAAAAATGAAGACGAAGCAACAGGGTGAGATGGAAGAGAACATAAGACAAGAAAATCAAGAAGTTTCTTTTTCATTTTTTAACAAGGAAAAAGGACAAGATGGAAAAGATGCAATCTTTATGATTCTATCATGTTTCACACATATGGTACCCCATATTGGTAATTTTTTATATTTTGTGTTAGGTAGGTGAAACAGTATAATGCTCACCAGCAATTCTTGCATGAAATAGCTGCTTTGAAAGTTTTTAGAATAGACTAAAATGGCATGATGTCCCCAGCTAAGTTGCTACAACAGATAATTACTTTAGCTGAAAATGTGGACTTTGAATTCATTTTGTCCTGTCTTCTAGTCATTTGGATCTCATCCAATGACATTTCTGTGCTAGAACAAAGTAATTTCAACTTTAATTTACATGAGTGGGAACCTGGAGATCATAGTTAATGTTCTGTTAGTCAAGTAAATATGGTGAGCCACATAAATCATTTTGCCTAATACATTGTAATAAAGAAGGCCATCATATTTTTATATGGAAATGGAGTAAAACATTATAAATTTTACGAGTGAAGAAATTGCCTTTTTAGTTTTCTTTCTGTGATGAGCTGACCACCTCTGAACACAAAATACTTTAGCTTTGAACAGTCTAACTTCTAATCACATCATGCAGCATGAAGTGAATTGTCTTTCAGAAGTCTTCAAGTTTACTAGGTTTCCATGGTAACCAAGTTACAATCTCATAAAATAATGTATGAGTTTTGTCTTAAAAGATCTAATTTCCATAAAGCTATTTTCATTACCATTAATTAAGTTACAATCTTTTAATACTTTACCAATTATGTTCCTTATCAACTTTGTCCAGGATTTGTGTCATGCTAACTAGCTTAAATGTTGCTTAAGTCATCTTATATTTATTTTGAAATATGAGGACTAACTTCTTCTGCACTGTTGGAGTCTTTCCAAGGGTTTTTAAACTCATCTAGACATGCAATCTGTGTCACAGAGTGCTTCTAGGCCAGTTTTAAAAATAGTTTCAGGTCAAGATGTGAGCACTTCTTAAATTTGATCATTAAGTTACTGTTTAATATGTTTATAGATACTTACAAATTAATTTGTTTTCAAAATAAAACAGTAAAGGCTGTCATTAAACAGGCCTTTGTGTCAGGATAATTGGAGGGAAGGAGTGTTTAGTTGCATTGTATTTTTCAGTAGTTAGAAGCAGCATAACAAGAGACTGCAAAGCCATATCTCAGGAGAGTGATAATGTTAAAGCTCATAATTAAATAAATTTTTTGAAAGAAAGGTTTTCTTTTAGCTGATTGCAAGCTTAATGACAGTTGTGTCATTCTTCTGCAGCTGTCCATCTGTATGAGAGAAAGACAATGATTTTAGAAAAGGTAGGGGAAGTCACTGGAAATCAAATGAAATTTCTGAGCAGACTACAGCCTGCTGCCATTTGTTTCAGTTGCATTTAGAGAGATAGTCTGTGTAATGACACAGATTCATACTGAGTACGTGCAAATTCTCAATCTTATCTTCTTAGGTGAAGAAGGGAAAAAAACAACAGCAAAAGAAATAAAATAGTCAAACTTCTCTCCATTAAAAGTAACATATATATTTATTTGATTGCTTCTAATTTTCTGTACTATAATTAGTATTTTATCTGTCCTAACTAAAACTGGCCCTAAATCATAGCTATAGTATTTTTAAAAATAATTTTAAAATAATTCTTATTACGCTGATACTTCTCTATTACAAACTCCTAGGCTACTCATGAATCTCAAAAAATATTTTGCATTAGAAAATTCAGCCTGGTTTTTATTTATTAACAGCATTATTATTTGATTATTTTTCTTTCAAGCAGAAATAATCATCAAATACATATTTTTAAATGGTTAATTTTGTCCAAGGAAGCAGAAAGCAGTTAGCATCATATGCAATTTTTTTCTCCAGAGACTATTGTACTTGGGAAGGAGGAAATCCCACAAATTAAATAATAACATTTTGTGCCACATACTGTAAATGTAGTCTGTTGGTTTTGATAGTTAGGCATATTTCCTTCATGACCAAATTCAGAATTTAAACTGCTTATAAGAGTAGGGAAATCATTGTCAGATTCTTGTGAAAACCAGCCTAAAAATATGAAGGCCTACCTGTTACACTATTATAAGAGTTTGCTTATATAACCAGTCTATGCCAGCAGTCTGGTAAGAAGACATTAACATTACTTAAATATGCATTGCCCCATTTAGTTCATGCTTAGTTCTGCTTTTTATGACACTTTATAATATCTCCTGGATTTAAGACCTCTTTTAGATTTCACTGAATATATACACTGTACCAGTTATGACGTTTTGTAGTTTGTATAGCTCCCCATAATAAAATTAGAATTTTATTATATCTAATCTTATGACATTACTAGAACACTTTAAATAGAACACATAACATAGATATATACTTGTAAATTCAAGAAAAGAAAGAAAAGAAAAAACCCCACACACCCTTGTAAGAATTATTCATAATAGATAACGAAGTGAGATAATCTATATGCTTCCCTCTCAATGGCTCTGCTACTCAGATGTCGTATAGCGATGATGTTCCACTGAAAATGCTTCAGCATCTGGTCCAAAAGTAAAGAACCCCTTCCAATTTACTTGGATTTATTTTCCTTTGGTCTGAACCTGTTAAGATTTACAAGGAAAAGAAAGGGATATATTACAGATAAAATTAAGAGTTGGCCATCTGTATTATAGGGCTCTGAATTCAAATGAATCAATATGATTTTCATCACAAAATACTTTCTGGCTTATGAACACTATGTTAAAAATAAAATTTATATCACTGTGGAGTTCCAGTGGGAAAACTGTCATAGGTAATGCTAGGGTGGACTGTATATTGATGGATTTTACAGTCTTGTCACATTAGCAATACTTCTGTGAGCGTTTATCTTGCTGACAGTGACTTTGACAGTAAAAGAATCGCTGTACAGAAATGTTGCACTTTCATTAAAAAATCAAGCTCTTTTCCCTATCTGGTTGTCTGGAGAAGCAGTGCATGTCTACCTTGTAAACTAAGATTCTGGAGAAAAAGTAACCTTGAGACTGCTTTTCCTTGCTGGCCCTCTATTACTGTCCAGTGGTGAGGAGAGTAATTTTTCTTAGTGCGGATAAGTGGTATCTTCTTTTATGCTTGGGCTTTGGGATCCTTTTGTCAGATTAAGTGAAATGTTAGGAGGAGATGGTTTCCCACCGAGAGCATCAATAGAACATCTCTTTATGTTTCAATGACGGTACTTTCACAACTGAAAAAATAATCATATCCATTCTTTTAAGCTAAAAATTTAAGAGAACACTCTGGACTATGATAATAATCTAAAGAGGCCTAGAAGCTATTTTCTATATTTTGCCCTCTCTTTGATGCAAATACTACAGAATATTTTCAGTAAAATTCAATCACACATTTACTTTATTTTTCCTCATGCAGATTGCCCCAACAAAAATCTGCGACTTACACATTTACACCTACCAAAAGCAGAATCTAAAACTGCCTGAACAGAGCCTTATTTTCCTTTTAACTTAATTAGTAAAAAGATAAAACTTTAAATGCTTGAAAACAAAATTCCTAGCATCCTATACACTTTTACAAAATACAGCTAAAGGATTCTTCTTTTCAAAAATACATTTTGCAGGGAACAGGTTGTGAGAGCTTCTGTAATTTATCAGATTATTTTAATCAGGATTTATAAAGAAAACATCTTGTGAAATTGCCTCTACTGTCTTCCAGTTGGTACTATGTAATAAAACAGACATTGTACACATTTTTCCTAGATGTTACAGTTCATTTACTACATTGGTTCATTGTTACACAAAATTACCCTAATCTGTTTAAGTTATATTTTTACTGGACTTTGCAACTGTTCCTCTAGTAAGATATTAGTATGTGAAAGCATTAGTCAGTTGTGCATTTCTGGATTTCTTCGAGAAATTCATATGGTTTCCGGTTATAAGACTGGTCTGAATCACTCATTTTTTTTTGTTACATAAGTGATATGTAATAAGTGATAAGCATCAATGTCAGCATTGAAAATCCTTTCCTTTGCACTGGCTGCTGCAGTTGAATGTTGATTGAAAATCTACAAAATTGTTTTAAAAAGCAAAACCAGCAATGAACAAGGAATAAGAGAAAAAAGATACATTAAAAGAATCCATAAAGTTTTGCTCAGCTGTCATCAGCAACACAGAGGACATTTACTCTGAGACAGACATGATATGAAATTCAAACTCAGAACAAACGCGGTAGAGGAAGCTCTCCAGCTATGGAAGAAATTCAGAAAAATCTTTTTGAGAAAGAAGAAATAGAGAATAATCTATAGCAGATGTCTATGAATCAGGGGGTTATTAGCCAAAGAGAGGAATTAAAATGATTAGTCTGTTGTCACTAGCAGGATACAATTTGATACAATGTACTGCAGTCCATAGAAAGAGGGTAGATGATTGAACAAAAGACAAAAAGGAAAGAAGAGAATAAGCCATAATTAGTAGTTCATTGTTCTGCTCAATTGTAACATCTTTCAAATTAAGTCACTGTTTGAAATATGCAAATTACTAAATTCAAAGATGTTTACTTGACCTAAAGTAGGGTTTAGAACTGAAGAAAGTACATTACATTCTTGTAATTTATCTACTATCCTATTATGTTGCAGAAATCTAAGTGTAATAATATCTGTTTAAAAATGACATAAAATGACTCTTAGAGGTTTATTAATTAGGTATAGTGAATTGATTTTTTCCTTCTTTCTTTCATAATTATCATGGAGGTCAGGAAAAGCACATAGCAACGTACTCCTTTTGATCATCCTTTCATTTTTTATTTATTTTTTCCCAGGAAATTTCATTGAAGCATTAAATGCATTTATCACAAGATGTTGAAAAAAATAGTTAAGTAAAACCAGGAATAAGCTTTTTCTTTACCATTATATGTTTGATGTATTTTGCAGTGTTCTTATGATTTCTGTTACTAGGAAGATTATAGAAATATTTTTAATCATAAAAAAGAAATCAAGCAACTTTTCAAAACATAAAGGCTTAGCTGTAGTTTGACCTACAATGGTTAGAGAAAAGAGGAAAAAATGTCTGGAGAGGAGCAAACCGGTCATATGAAGAACTTTTCCAGGTCTCAGCTTCAACTTCTAGTTCCAAATATATCCTACTCACACATAATTTCTCTGATTCATGGCAATTTTAGAAGTCTGGAAGTCAGTTCAGGAAGAGATGCTATCTGTAAAATATTATGGGAGTTCCAATTTGCTACAATATTTCTCTGCAGATTCAACAAACTCGTCCTTAGGAGTACTCTAAAAATTTTATGGTTGAAAAGCTTCCTGTCTTTAGACTGCCCATGTGTTTTAGCTTCGTGTGATGTCTTCATCAAAGGAGAGACTTATTTGCAATCTTTGCCTTTAACTTTGAAGGATTTTTTAATCCATCATCTTGATTTTTTTCCTTTACAAAATCATCAACAGTTTTGTCAGCTGAATGTTTTAAAGATGAAGTCAACCTAGGAAATTGTATGGAGAGGAAAAGGAAGCATTTTTTGCTGAAATACATGCTATTAAAATAGCATGCTTTTGGCAATGAAATATTATAAAATTGTTTAAAAACAGGTTCCAGAAATATTTAACATTTCTATAATAATTTTAATACGATTTAAAACCTAAGAACTGGGGACTTTTTCTATACTACTAAAACCTATGGCAAAATTCCTCTGTACTGCTGTCGTGGTTTAACCCCGGCTGGCAACCAAGCACCATGCAGCCGCTTGCTCACTCCCCGCAACCCGGAGCCGTGGGGAGGAGAATTGGAAAGGAATGTAAAAGTCAAGGATTGAGATAAGAACAATTTAATAATTTAAACAGAATAAAAAGGTAAAAACAACAACAATAATAGTAACAACAGCAATAATAATAACAACAACAACCACAACAACAGTTATAATGGAAAGGTGGGGAAAAGGATAAAATCCAAAGGAAAAGGGAGACAGGAAAACAAGTGATGCACAGTACAACTGCTCACCACCCGCTGACCCATGCCCAGCCAGTCCCCGAGCAACCATCCCCCCCGAGCTAACCCTCCAAGTTTATATACCAAGCATGACATCCCATGGTATGGAATACCTCTTTGGCTGGTTCCGGTCAGCAGACCTGGCTGTGTCCCCTCCCAGTCTCTTGTGCCCCTCCAGCCCTCTGGCTGGCAAGTCCCAAGAAACTGAAAAATCCTTGACTTAACATAAACATTACCCAGCAACAACTAAAACATCAGTACGTTATCAACATTGTTCTCACATCAGAGCCATAACACAGCACTGTACTAGCTACTAAGAAGAAAGTTAACTCCATCCCAGCTGAAACCA
>JAVJGI010000014.1:105598809-105611765 GCA_035590275.1 Ibycter americanus
AGCTGTCCTGTTCAGATATTTATTCAGATGAAAAGAATGATATCTACATAATTCAGGAATCAAATGACAGGAGACAACACCATCATGGCAGTCCTCCCAGAGAGATCTGGGGACATTGGTGGCTCACTGCAACATCCCCAGCCTCTTTGCTTAGGGAGGGCTGAAACTGTCCACCATCAGACCCAGAGGGGCTTCAGAAGGGCGAGTGTAGAACCACAAAAAAAGAGGGCAGATATTAATAACTTTTCTTGTATAAAAAAATTAAGGATATCATTGACATCTGTCTATATGGATCTGGAATTTAAGTGTTGGTATTATTGTAACTGGATATAAACCTCCTCATTTGATTAGACTGTTACACTATTACACTGAGAAAGTCTTGACTGAATATGTATTTATACCTAAACATATATATACATACATATATACACATACATTATATTTAACATTTACATTTAGCAGACTCAGCTTTAAATAAAATACAGCTATTTTGCTTCCTTATCTGTACAAGATATGAGCATGTCTTGCACAATTACAAGTGATTTTCTATGGTACGCAGGCTGGGGAAGAAAACATTTACTATTTAGATTTTGTATATACTCACATTAAGCGTTAGGAGAACAAAACCCAGTAGTTTTCCCACATTTACATTAGAAGTATATACTAGAGTGAGAAAACACTACCAAAAACTTCTAGTATGCCTTCTTCACAACATGATATAAAAACTTTGAAGAATATGTTGCTAAGTTGAAATATCTGTACATAGATTTATCTGGCAGAGTCCCCTGGGAGGAAAAGAGAAGGTAGATGTTTTGTTGGGGAAAAGGAAACCTGATGGTTTCTTGGGTAATTAGAATATGAACATTATAATCTTCATGGAGCAGCATCTGTCAACAAGGCAATCAGATATTAAATGCAAAGAATCAAACAGCAGTTCCTGGTCAATATTCAGTCTGCTTAGGAAGAAAGGTGCCTGGTATTACTTCTGTCAGAGTGCTTGGTAGCTCAGTCATGTCCTTATGGCACCACATTTGAACCTTTGCACTTCAGCAAAACCATCCCCGCTGAGCAAAGTTCAACCCTTTCTAAAAGGAGATAATAGCAGACCTATTATTATAAAGGAAATATAATATTAACAGGGCATAATACTTATAAAATTAACAGATTAAATAACTAGTCTCTGTTTCCATAAATTACAATAGTAATGAATGCCAAAAATATTCTAGGGGAAAGGTTCTTTCAAACCAATCGTGTATTTATATATGTCCAAGCATAATCAAGGAATGGAAGGAGCAAGGACAATATATAGGGTGAGGTAAAAGGATAAAGTGGAAATAGTTGTGAAAGCTGGTAGAAGAGCTTTAGCTTCCTTCACTTTCCTTCACCTCCACCTTCTGTTTTCCAACCTTTGTTTGAGAATAGGATTCAAATGGGTGCGAACATATCCCTTATCAGAAATTCTTCTATGATGTTTAAGGGGTTTTGCCATATCATGATAGGCAAGGTGTTTACTTCACCATGTCCTCCAAATAAATATCAATTCTATTTGCTCAGGAATAAAATTTGAATGAGAGGATTGGGAATGTGAATAATTTACCTATTGTATACAATGATTCCTCAGAAAGTCAAATGATTCAGGGAAATAAAACTACTAACAACATTATTGATAAAATCATCTATGAACAGCCAATATACCCACAGCGCTCTAAGACACAATGGGTAAACTCTCTAAAATCTCCATCCTTCTAAATAACATTTCCACTGCAAATTTATAACACATAAACTGATGTTCAGAGATCTAGTTTGCAGGTCCTCTACACACTTTTCCAATACTCAACTATGACATTTTTAAAAAGAAGAAATATATATTTTTTCACGCATTATTTTTATTTCATCAACACCTATTCAGCAAAATTTGTCATGATTGATACCTATAAATTCTACAATAACAACAATAGTAACTAACAGTAGTAAGTAGTTGTGGTAAAATAAGATTGTACACAAGTAATAGTCTATTACAGCTAGTTGTTTACTTTGAAATTTCAGAGGACATAAAATAATAATTCTGCTGCCGTAATTACTTGTATTTATATTGTGTCAAATTTTGTAGGTATGTAGTAAAAACCTAGCCTAAAAAACGGACAAAATGGCATGGTACTGTACTATAAAAGACAATATAAACTTTTCTGTATCTTAATAGCGATCTATGTTATATAAAACATATGTTCTGTACATTTCCATTCAAGACAAATTTCTACTAACCCACCTTTTTCCTTATGGTTCACTTACTGGCTTATCTAAGGCTTGTGCAAAAATGTTATTGCAATATTTCTTTATTCCATATGACACTGCAGTGCTGAATGTAGATGATATATGTGTCATTAATAAAATAATAATAATAATAATAAAAAACCAAGTTTTTCAGTTATGTGGGGAAGTCAGTTTTATAGCAGACAGGTGACAGTAAAGAATTGATGCAGCACCTGCAAACCCTGCCTGTATGAATTGTGCATCTGTGTGTCTGCATGCACATGCTTTAAATCTTTTTGTTTGTTTGTTTTGCAAAATAGCTGTAATTTATATGTCAGAGCTGAGTACTGTTGGCTCATTACTTTGCAGTTGTGTGGTGATTTGCTACAAGATGTTTCTATGCCTGACCTATCATATGCGCCTAAAAAGAGCTTTGAGCTCAGCGTATACTAGGCAGATGGACTTGTATTTTGCTGATAGCAGAACACACAATTATAAATGCACTGCTGCAGATGTAATTCATATACTAACAAAATGGGTTGAAGATGTCCAAGTGGACTATCACAAATACAGATGGCAATGCTTGGCTTTCCAGAAAAACTGTCCCCCTAAGGGGCAATTAACAAATGCAGAAAATCCAAGAATCTGAATATGCACCAAAACAATTTATTATTAAGGAGCTTTGTGCTTATTCCAAAACATCACCAGCACTGTCAAATGCCAATTATTCAGGTTAAATCTCATTCCAAACGAATGTGGGTTTTTTCATATAAAAAATGTTAGCACAGCCAAAAAATTATTTTGCCATGTATATGTATTGTTAAGATCTTCCAAAAACCTACTTAAAGGGAGATCCTCTAGTGAGATTATTAGCAGAAAAACTAAAAATGGATTTTAAAATTGTTTAAGGATGCAGCTTTCAAAATAAAATGATCAAAGTGTGCTTCATGAAAAGTAAAAACTTATCCAAAAAGAGACACCATCAACTGTTTGATAGTTTAGATTAGCTGTGTTACCAAGCCGAATTCATTCTGATGTCAAAGCTCCAGGAGGTGTTCTTTCATTGTGTTTTAGTTTCATGGGTATTTAAAGTAGCAAAACATTATCATCATTCCCTGCATAAAATGATGCTTATTTATAAATCATTTGTATGTTTTACTGTAACTATGTTGTACCTTGTTTCATGCTATAAATTATATTAGAATTTATCATTTTATAAAACAGAAAAGATGCAACTGACCTATACAGAAATATCCAGAAAAACCCAGGATTTAAAATATATCTTTGGTAAAGCTCTTAGGCACATATCCCACTGATACACAGATCTAACTGGAAAATATCTGCAATTTACATCTTCAGATCTGTTTAAGAGGTAGTGCTGAAGGGCAGTAAAAGTAGTAGCAAAAATTGGTGGCATTTTATTATGAGGGTTGGTGCTAGCAGGCGAATCCAGTGCTAGCTGCTCTTTGCCTGTGAATTTGGTTTGCTGCTGTGTGGCACATTAGGAGGTATGAGCTGAGAAAGCCCCTAAATGTACCTGAAGGCAGAAGGTTAATTTCAAAATGCACAGAGCAGCAGAAGCAACTGCTGGCTTAGCATGCAAGCAGCTGAGCTCACTAGGAGTTCACAGCATGAAATAGCAACAAATTAGAATAAATTCTAATTGTCTTTACCTGGGAGAGCAAAAGTCTGTCCTAAACTCTCTAGGCATCAAAAGTGACAATAGATAGGGACAATACAAACTGCTATTTCCTTGGAGGAGTCTAACCTTTTCTTTTTCACAGAAGAAGATTTTATCCTCAGTTCAGTCTGAAAACCTTCATGTGGAATTCCACTCAAGTCTATCATCAATTTAGAAATTGTAAATGTAAACAAAAGTTTTCTTTGGCTGCCTGTCATTAAGAATCAAAGCATTCCTTGAATTACCTATACGTTCATGCTGAGAAAAACTTTCTCATGGAAAGTGTCCATACTTACATCTCACCTCTGTTTTTATATCTAAAATCTTTAACTACTTTTTAGTGTTTATTTTAGATGTAGAATATTCTCAAATTACACTCAAAAAAGAAAATATTTCATGTAGGTTAAGTAAAATAAGACTGATTTTTATCTTTAGTTCTATAAAATTATTTACTCCTGAGTCAGTAAGACCTTTTAAGGAATTATTCTCTACTTAAAAAAAAAACAAAAACAACCACCAACAAGCAAACAAAAAACCCACCAAACAAAAAAACTGCTACCACAGAATCATGCTCTTATCAGAAATGTTGACAGAATTAACTGCGCTTGGGATACCAAATACTGAAGAATGTTTCCATTGTTTTGGGAACTGGAATGCTGAGGACTGTCAAATGTCTTTCAGCCTGAGCTCAGATCCATTTGACCAGTTCTTCTCTCCACCATGAGATTTCAACAACCATTTTTTGTCAAGTACTGTGGAAATCAAAACTATTTTGAACATGTTTGTTCTAGTACTGTAGTTATATGAAATTCTTAATGATGGTTTAAAACAGAAATAATAGCATGTTGAACACATGCTCACACATGCAGAGTGCTACGACAATGTCAGCTTTCCCCATATAGGGGAAAAGGTTATCTTGGTTTTCTGTAAAATTCAGTTTTCATGAGAAAAGATGTCACAAATGCCAGCACCTATATTAGCCTTTTGAGCTACAATGGGTGGATCTGTCACACACATATAGACAGGTATAAATTTGAACTTCTACATTTGTGAAAGAGAATGTCACCCTTTTGCATATACTCTGCTTTTTAGTTCCCAATATTGATTGTTTCTGCTTGAGAAGATTATCTTCTATTATTTCTCACTGAAGTCTAATTGTTTCAGAAGTGATGTGTGTTTTTCCTGACTTACTTTTTGTTAAAAAATAGAATAAATATACAGATTAGAGTAAGTGTCTCAGAAGTAAGACTTAATTTTTGGGTTGGTTGGTTGGTTGGGGTTTTTTTCCCCAAATGACTTCAGAAGGAAAATAGTAACTTAAAAGAAGACCAAACAAAACCCAGTCTAGCAAGCAATTTGTTATATCAGTATATGTTTCACTCTTCCTGGTATCTGAGATCACAAAAGGATTTTTTTTTTTATAATACTACCATGTTAAAGGTCACATAATTTTTTAATAAAATACACCTGCTACTGATCTATTACATTATTAACTTAAATATTGTGTATCTATTGTGTTAACTAAGATATCAAACTTGCTAATATTCTTTAAAATTTCCATATCAGAATATGAATCTGAAGCAAAATATAGTGCTGGTCAGGATTCTCCAAAACTCTTTCACCCTATTATTCTATTAGTCTCTTCTTTTTTTTTTTTCTTTTTTTCTTTATTTTTCTTTTTCCCCAAGCTCAGGTTAGTTTAAGAAAGGAGGCATGGCAGAGACTAAGATGACTGTGAATACTACTAATAAAGCAAAATATCAGCTCTACTCACTGTATTTGACTTCGAATCTATTATTACTCTTTACAATAAATACTGAGCAAAATATACTAACAGGTTTTTTCAATCAATTATTTCAAATAACTAGATATCAATACATGGGAACACCTACATACACTGTTGCTCAGCTGAGTTTCTATGCCACTGTCTTTTTATTCTCTGAGGAATTAACTTGCTAAGGAATAAAACAAAAAGCTATTTAAAAACCAAGTACTAGTTGCAACTAGTCTAGTTGTAGTACTATAAACCCTATTTATTATGTATTATCAAATACAAAGATAACAATATTTGCTTTGTCAGTGTGAACCTCTGAAAGTTTAAAATAATATTTTGACAATTGTGTAAAAATAGATCACCCCCCCCCAAAAAAAATCATGCAGATAAAGAGGATCATTCTATGTGGAAGTCAACATTGGGTAACTTTTCAAACATCTTATGCATCTCCTTGGATAGACTATTCCTGTGTTACCAATAACGTCTGGACGCATAATGCTACCTAGGCCTTATAAATGAATGACTAACCAACTAGGTGATGAAGAGTTCTTAAAAAAAAAGGGGGGAATCTGTAGATTCAAACTTCCAAAAAGACAGTTTTGATTCACCTTCCGGAACAACAGCAAAAGAAAATCTAATTGTCTTTTGAGTCTTCTGTAACCCAATCTTAAGATTTAAGGAGTTAGCAAATACATTCCAGGGAAATTTTTGTAAGAGAACATAGGAAAAGGTGCTGTCCCCAAAGTGACTTGAATTAAATCTCTGTGTTCTGTGTAGCATGCTCTGACTTTTAACAAGATATAGTATTAATATGTCACCAGTACAAACTGGGGCTCTGAACAGCAGAGTCAAGAAAGTGGAATGACTCTGAAGAGTCATCAGGATTTCACAGAAACAGGATTTATTATTGTCTTTATATTCGTGGTTTTAACATAAAGTGTTGCATAGATCTTCGTGGTTAGAGAATTAAAAAAAAAAAAGAAAAGAAAACAAACCAACAAATTGTGGATTTTTTTTTTTTTTTCAAAAGGTAATACTCACATGGGGAATCTAATCCCTCAAACAGGATGGTCAGCTGCTGTCCAGATGCTGACACAAGTCAAAAGGGTCTTAAACAGGATGGTCAGCTGCTGTCCAGATGCTGACACAAGTCAAAAGGGTCTTTTCAGCTGCATACAAATTGCCACGTGAGGTGAGATTGCCAGAACTGTTCTGCTATATTTTTACAGTTCAGCTTCTGTATGGTCTCACATGATCACTTGAGCACATGTATAAGCATTGCTATTGATTATTTTAACCCATATAGAAAAAACATTTTAGCTATCTTAACTATGTGCAAAAGACGTATTTCTGCATGACTGTTTCTACAGTTGTGGAAACAGTTTCCACAGACTATTTTAAATTACCTATGTTCAGTTTAATCAGTTTCTTCATCTACAACAGTACTTACCTCAGTGTCTCTTCCATGGACAGATTTTCTTCCCAGAATGTTAATCAGCCATCAATTAATCAATCAACAGGTACAGGTAGTGCCTACAGGTGGTCTAGGCACAGCAGAAGTCAGCTAGGGGAATGTCCTGGGCTGTCCAAAATTCTTGCCTGGAGAACTCCTGTCAGAACTAGGCAGGTGTCAGTCCTGTGAATCATCTTCTCTGAAGTTCATATATTGTCTCAAATCAGCCCATTGTCTCATCTAGTAAAGACTAGCTGGGGAGTAGCTTCATCTCTCAGGGAACTGTTGACTTAAGTGCAATAGGCATGAACACAGGCAAAGACATATATCTGGTGTACCCAACTACATCAAAATTATAACTATAGGGCAAACCTGAATTTCATTCTTATAACTTCAATATCATAGATTTTGCCATGGGGATTTTGTTTAAAAGAGCGGAGAAAGATATTTGCAACACTTTTGGGATTAGTCTGAACAGAGAGATTGCTGTGGTTTAACCCCAGCTGGTAACTAAGCACCACGCAGCCGCTCGGTCACTCCCCCCTCATCCAGAGGGATGGGGAGGAGAATCAGAAAGGAATGTAAAACTCAAGGGTTGAGATAAGAACAATTTAATAGGTAAAGCAAAAGCCTCACACACAAGCAAAACAAAGCAAGGAATGCATTCACCACTTCCCATGGGCAGGCAGGTGTTCAGCTGTTTCCAGGAAAGCAGGGCTCCATCACATGTAACGGTTACTCAGGAAGACAAATGCCATAATGCCGGATGTCCCCTCTTGTTCTCCCGGTTTATATACTCAGCATGACGTCATATGGTATGGAGTACTTTTTTGGCTAGTTCAGGTCACCTGTCCTGGCTGTGTCCCCTACCAGTTTCCCGTGCCCCTCCAACCCTCTCGCTGGCAGGGCCCAAGAAACTGAAAAGTCCTTGACTTAGTATAAACATCACCCAGCAACAACCAAAACCATCAGTGTGTTATCAACATTGTTCTCACACCAAATCCAAAACACAGCCCCGCACCAGCTACTAGGAAGAAAATTAACTCTGTCCAAGCTGAAACGAGGACAGAGAAAGGTAGTAACTTATGCTCTACACCTTTCTTGAGAACTAGAGAGCTTCATCCAGAGAATTTCTTTAGTGTTCGGTAACAATACACTCACTTGAAAATTATACAAAACCAATATAAGAATCATAAGTTACTTGAAGGAAAGAGTAACTTATTTTATTTCTTACTATTGTTAATAATAAGCCTTATGAGTGAATGGCAGACTCCTGTAAACGTCATCATTATTTCCCTCTCATTCATTATGAATAGCACAGTCTGCTTTAAAACGCAGGAAGACCTCAGTGATTTTAAGGATATAAATGATTAAAGAAATATCCAGAGCAGTACAAGTAAGAAATACTATTTTCTTAGATTTTTAACATCACTTGTAGTTTTCTAACTTTATAGCTTCAATTCTGTGAGGATGCTACAAGTATGTTTCAAGGGCTCCTGCTGATTTTAAAAACATTTTTGATGCCTAATGATCATCAGAAAACAATTGTAAATTACTACCTCAAATTTATTTTATCAAGGATAGACTGTGATATATCGAGTTAGATGGTTGATTGGGGAGTAAGCAGGAAGAAGAAAAGTATTAACAATTCAATGGTTAATTAGGAATGACAGAAATAACTGAATATGTGTACCTTTACACATGGATAAAAATAATTTGTATGAATTAATGAAACATGAAAGGGGGAAACATCTAAAGAAAATTGATCTTCATTATCAAACTCACATAAACAATTTTGCCTTTCTGTACCCAACCCTACAATTTACTATAAATCAATTCTAAAATTAAAAATTAAACAAAATGTTTATACAGTTGGCTGGTAACCACATTAAATGTTATTTTAATAATGTATATTATATTATTAAATAATAATAATAATAACTAGAAGAAGAACAACAACAAAATACAATACAACAACAACAAATCAATAAAATTTAGACATGCATCACTAATGAAGTATTTACACAGGATATGGGTGTGACTCTCTACAGAAGAGTTAAAAATCTTTAGACGCATAACACCTGCAGCAGGTGATATAAAGCCAGTGCACAGAGTTCCACCTTCTCACTAGTTTCAGAGGCCTTTGGAGCAGTCCTCATAAAGACTTTTCTTTGCATGATTAACAGGGTAGCAGATCTGATTCCTACAAGATATTGCGCACAGGAAGGAAAAAACAATGTTCTTAAGGACAAACAGAGACATGATAGCAGTATGCTTTTCACTGCTTTCTCAGGGAAATATGGAAGTATGGAATCCATGTCACCTGTTGCCACAAAGCCGTGTCTTCGCTGAGAACTATGCAAAGTTAAAGACTTTATGAGTGTATACCTAAATTTGAATTGAAATAAGTATAAGTATTATTTAATGGTTTAACTAACAAGGATACATGGTCTCCAAGATATCAAATGATTAAAGGCAGCTTCTGATGTTGCAGAAAACACTACTGTAACAGTACCTAATAAAGACTGATTTTTTTCACCCTCTTGACTTGTTGTATGCTTTTTTTTTAAGAAAAAAACCAAACAACAAAACACACAATCTTCCCTCTCATTATAAGCTTTCTGCAATATTTTATTTATTTACTGCAATGGATTTTCCAAGTTTTCATGTAAGTCATATCTTACACTAAAATAGAGAAAATTTCTGTAAAGTATATCAGCTTTCTTAATAGTCAATCTTTTTTTTGAAAAGCAATCGATTTCTTCGTATTATGATGATTTTCTCAACAGAATACATACTTTAATCATTTCAGTTCAGTCACATTTGGAACCCTTTATTTCTCCTGCTGATGCTTTTCAGGGAACTTTTACTAGCTCAGTAGTTCAACAGGTATTCTCTCAGACTCAAGATATTTATTCTATGTCTCACTGCTTTGGTAAGAAGTTAGAGCTTTGATAACTGCCTCACATGAAACAGCAGTATTTAATTTTACACTGTATGCATGTATGTTTTTCCTTCCAGACCCTTAGCTTAAAGCAACAGGAAATGTTTTAATGATGCCTTTATATGAAATAATGCATTTGATTTGTAGGAATGTGTCCTGGTTTCAGCTGGGACAGAGTTAATTTTCTTCTTAGTAGCTGGTACAATGCTGTGTTTTGGATTTAGTATAAGAATAACATTCATAACTGATATTTTTATTTGTTAAGTAATGTTTATTCTAAGTTAAGGACTTTTCAGTTTCTTAGGCCCTGCCAGCAAGAAGGCTGGAGGGGCATGAGAAACTGTGAGGGGACACAGCCAGGACATGTGACCCAAACTAGCCAAAGGGATATTCCATACCATAGAACATCACGCTGAGTACATAAACTGGGGGCAGTTGGCAGGGGCCTTGTGATCACTGCTTGGAGACTGGCCGGGCATCGGTCAGTGGGTGGTGAGCAACTGTATTGTGCATCGCTTGTTGGGGTCTTTTTCCTTTTGGATTTTATTCCTCCCTCCCTCTCTCCTTTTCATTGTAATTGTTGTTGTTGTTATTATTACTATATTTAATTTTATTTCAATTAAATTGTTCTTAACCCATGAGTCTTATGTTTTTCCCGGTTCTCCTCCCCATCCCACCAGGGGAGGGGAGCAGCTGCTCAACAGCTGTGTGGTTCTTAGTTGCTGTCTGGGGTTAAACCACAATAGAATTTTATGAATCTGTAACTGATTTTAATGGAAGATATGATATGTCTTTTGTAATTCAAATAGTGTTTTTAAAATTTAATGTTTGGTGGGTTTTCTCCATATGTTGCAATACATGAAGTTTTCCATTTCATATTTTTTTCTCAAGTATTAAACCAGTGTTAAACATACCCTAGGTCAAGCAGTGACAAATTTCAGGTAAAAATTTATACATCTGAAGAAAATTAGAGGTACCTCCCTAGAGCCAGGAAAGTGTTTGCCAGAATAAAAGAGCTACCATTTCATAAAGATGTATGGAATTAGGTACCTGGATGCAGTGTATTAGTTTTTTCCCTCCAGATTTAACTGGTCATGTCTGTTTTCTCACGTTCTTGAAGCACTAGATTTATTTTGCATGCAAATATCAATTATATTAACTATGAGCATTATCTCATGCACCTGAAGGAAGCAGACGAGTTATTGCATATGAGATGCTCAATGATGTTACCACGGGGTGACCAGAAAGGGTTATCAGGTCCTGAAGGAAGGCAGTGCGTGTGAAAATACTCTAAACGTCAGAACAATTTATCTGACCTGCCATTTATTTCTCAAAGGCTTTGGAAAAGGAAGCAAGCTACAAGAAGTTATCAGACTGGTTACATTGCCCTAGAGGGTACCATTCAACATTTAGGTCTTCTGTTGAGCATATCTAATCTAACTGTAGCCTTTTCGTTATGCTCTCAGTCCTCATCAGACACAGGAGCAAGATGGGTTTATGGTTCAGTGCAGTTACGATTTCAACCACACCAGCAAACCTAATTGCAAGGACAATGCCACTACGAAAATAGTTAACAACACTAAAGACAACCTGCCAGCTATTAATATGAAATTAAAGCCTCAAAATATAGATGTTAAAGGCTGCTTTAACTGAAAGCTGCATAAAGTAATCTCAGCTAAAGAAAAAAAAAAACAGTAATAAAAATATATCTTAATCATACATATGCACTCCTGTACACGTACAGACTCAGACGAATAAAGGAAATGTTATCTTTGTCTTTTCTTTGCCATAAGCCAATACTGGAATTACGCTAGGCTATATTACCACTTTAAGTCAATATACTGTGGTATAGAAGAGTTTGATAAAATTCTATATCTGCACAACTTAAAGAAGCAAGACTATGTTAAGCAGGAGACATTTACTAAAAAAAGTAAATGCTTACGACTCATTACACCTTAAATATTTTTATACCTTCTTTAAACAGTGGAACAGGGGGTTTGGGTTCTCTCTCTTGCCCGCCCCAGTTCTTTTTTTAGACAAGACAGTATGTTCAAGGCATACACACATATTGTGTCTAGGTAAAAAAAAAATCGATTTCAGGGTATATGTCAACATTTGATGAGTTCTGGGTAGAAGGAAACAAACACCCTCCTCCACTACCCAGATAAGATAACTGTTTTTGTAGTTGTATCCATGAAGGAATGGAGTGGTACTATTCTTTTGCCATCATAGCCTGAGACTGAATGGAAAGTACACTAGGTTTTGTTCCATATTTTGTATAGGATTTTTTTCTGTACGCACAATTTATTAGCAAGAAATTTTCATAATATAATAGTATTATTCTTAATTTAATTGATTAAACAATATTAATTATTCTGTTTAATTTCCATTTAATCGATAACCTTTGAAACATGTCCAGTAATTTTTTTTTTTTTTTTTTTTGGAGGGGGGAGGGTTGGGAAGGAGAAAAGAAGATTAAAATTATCTTAGTGTACAAGCACTTGTCATTACGGATAATAAAAACCCCTGTAAGATAGTCCACTGTAAGGATGAAATGAGATTTAAGACTGAAACATTGATCTAAAAAGAACAACTGAAAGAGTAGGTCTATGAAAGAAAGGTGAAATAAAACACCCTAGATGGAAGTGAAGCTTAGGAAAAAGAGAAAAAGAACAACGAGGAACTGTTACTTCAATGAAAAATCAGTTCAAGAAAAAGTAAGTAAAAATAAGGAAAAAAAAGACAGAAAAAATAGACAGAAACCAGAGAAGAATATACTAATGTCCTGGTTATAGTGGCTGGGACCAGTTTATCACTGTGTGGGTGTAACTGGAACTGTGTATTCTATACCCCC
>JAVJGI010000014.1:105637484-105652176 GCA_035590275.1 Ibycter americanus
AACCCCATATTGGAGCAGGGGAAGAATGTGAGGAGTTCTCCCCCTGAGGAGGAAAGGGCACCATAGACAATGTGATGAACTGACTGCAACCCCCATTCCTCGTCCCCCTGTGCTGCTGGGGAGGGAGGAGGTAGAGAAAATAGGGAGTAAAGTGAAGCCTGGGAAGGAGGGAGGGGTGGGGGGAAGGTGGATTTTTTTAAGCTTCAGTTTTATTTCATTATCCTACTTTGATTTGATTGCTAATAAATCAAATTGACTTTTCCCAAGTCAAGCCTGTTTAGCCCATGACTGTAATTGTTGAATGATCTCTCCCTATCCTTATCTCGACCCACAAGCCTTTTGTAATTTTTTCTCTCTCCTGTCCAGTTGAGGAGGAGAGTGACAGGGTGGCTTTGTTGTGCACCTGGTGTATAGGCAGTGTCAACCCATCACAGAAGCTCCACAGAAGCTTTCATCAGATAGCCTTGTGGATAATAAGATTATCATTATTGTTTCCACTTTACTGAAAAAAGTTGGTGCTGGAAGAAAACTCTTTACAGGAAATGAAAAAATGTATGTGGGTTCACCTTCCAACAAGTCTTCTGATTATCATAATTTCTGGTGTCAGTTCTGTACTTCTCTGTTTTCTTTCAAAAGGTGAAGTGAGGCTTTTTTCTCTCCTGGATCAGAGATCTCTGATAAAAACTGTGATCAACTGCAATTAGATGTAGAAAAAAAATAATAGTTTCTAGCAGTGTGATAAAATAGAAACATTTTTGTTATGTTTGTGCCAGGAACACGTTAGTGCCGAGACTTGCACTCCAGTGCTCATTCATCACCTCTAAGCACATGTTAATAACCAAAATATAAAGCTTCAGAGATACTGTTATTCACAGAATCATAAAATGTTTTGAGTTGGAAGGGGCCTTTAAAGTTCGTATAGTCCAACCCCCCTGCCATAAGCAGGGATATCTTTCACTAGATCAGGTTGCTCAAAGCCCCACCCAATCTGACCTTGAACATATCCAATGATGGGACAACCACAACTTCCCTGGGCAACATGTTCCAGTGTCTCATCACCTTCGTAACAAAAAAAAGTTTCTTCCTTAAGTCTAGTCTAAATCTAGTCTCTTTAAGTTTATAACTATTGCCTTTTTCCTGTCACTACATGCCTTGGTATAAAGTTTCTCTCCATCTTTCTTATAAGTCCCCTTTATATATTAAAAAGCCTCCCTATAAGGTCTCCCTGGAGCCTTCTCTTCTCCAGGCTGAACAACTACAAGTCTCTTAGCCTTTCTTCATAGGAGAGGTGCTCCATCTATCTGATCATTTCTGTGGCTCTTTGGACCTGCTCTGATAGGTCCATGTCTTCCTGGGGACCCTACAGCAATATTCAGTGCTCCAGATGAGATCTCACAAGTATGGAGTGGAGGGGAATAATCACCTCCCTTGATACGCTGGCCACATTATTTTTTTTTGTATTGCAACCCAGAATATGGTTGGCTTTCTAGGCTGCAAACACACAATGCTGGTTCATGTCCAAGTTTTCATCCACCAATATCTCCAAGTCCTTCTCCACAGGGCTGCTCTAAATTCATTCATCCTCCAGTCTGTACTGATATTGGGAACTGCCGCAATCCAGGTGGGGGACCTTGCACTTGGCCTTGTTGAACTTCATGAGGTTCACATGGGCCCATTCTTCAAACCTGTTAAGATCCCTGTGGATGTCATCCCTTACTTCAAGTGAATCAACTGCACCACTCAGCTTGGTGTCATCTGCAAACTTGATGAGGGTGCACTCAATCCCAGTATGTTATTGATGATGATATTAAATGGTATTGGTCCCAGTACAGACCGTTGAGACACACCACCAATTACTGGTTTCCACTTGGACGTTGAACCATTGGCTGTAACTCTTTGCACTCAATCAGCCAGCCAATTCCTTATACATCGAACAGCCCACCCATCAAACCCATATTTCTGCAATTCAGAGGTAAGAATGTTGTGGGGGACTGTATCAAAGACATTACAGAAGTCCAGGTAGATGACATCCGTAGCATTTCCCTCGTCCACTGATGCAGTCACTCTGTTATAGAAGACCACTAACTAGCTTATTCAGGCATGATTTGCCCTTGGTGAAGCTATGTTGGCTGTCTTGAATCACCTCCCTGTATTCTATAGTCTCAACATAACTTCCAGGAGGATCTGCTCCATGATCTTACCAGGAACAGAGATGAGGCTGACTGGCCAGCAGTTCCCAGAGTCACCCTTTTTACCCTTTTAAAGAATGGCTGTGATGTTTCCCTTTTTCCAGTCACTGGGGACTTCACTTGACTGCCATGACTTTTCAAAGCAACAGAAAGTGGCAACTTGGCAACTACATCAATTGGCTCCTTCAGGACCCTGGGATGAATCTTTTTATGTCCCATGGAATTGTGTCAAGTGGTCTTGAACCTGGTCTTCTCCTATGATGGTAGGGACTTTTTTTTCCCCTGCCTTGAGGTTCAGGAGCTTGAGAGATGTGGGAAGAGAGATTACCATTAAAAACAAGGTAGAAAATTTGTTGCATACGGCAATCTTTTCCATGTTGGTTGCCACCAATTCTCCTGTCAGGCTGGGTACATTTTATTTAATCTTCTCTTTCTGGCCAATGTATGTGCAAAAGTTCTTCTTATTCTTTGCATCCCTTGCCAAATTCAGCTCCAACTGTGCCTTAGCTTTCCTGATTCCATCCCTACACATCTGGGAAACATCCCTATATTCTTTCTAGGACACAGTTCCTGATTCTACTGCCTGTGGATGTCCTTACACTTTAGTTTGATCAGGAGGTCCTTACTGAGTCATCCTGGTCTGCTGACACCTGATTTCTTACATGTAGGAATCAAGAGCTCTTGTGCTCTAAGAAAACATCCTTAAAAAGATGTCAGTTCTGTTGAGGTCCTTTGTTCCTGAGGGCAGTTTCCCAGGGGGTCTCATCCACTAATTCCTTAAATAACTGAAAGTTTGTTCTAACATTCTGTGTCCTGACTGTAGTTCTCAGCTGGCCCATGATCCTCATGATTGTGAATTCCACCAAGGCATGATCACTGCAGTTCATCTGTGTTGGTAAGCAACAGGTCTAGTAATATTTCTCCTCTGGTTAGGCTGTTTATCACCTGAATTAAGAAATTATCCTTGATGCACTCCAAAAGACTCCTGGACTGCTTACAGCTTGCTGTGCTGATTTTCCAGCAGATGTCAGGGTGATTGAAATTCCCCAGCAGGATCAGAGCCTGCAAGCGTGATGCTTGCTGTAGTTGAGTAAGAACATTTCATCAACAGGCTACCCTTGGTTGGGCTGCCTGTAGTAAACACCAACCATGAGTTTTTCTTTGTTGTCTTGGTCCCTGATTTTTACCCATAAGCTCTCAACCTGTTTGTCACTGTTTTTCAAAGACAGCTGTGTGCAGGTAATGTATTCTACACAGAGGGCAATGCTCACCCTCTACCCCTCCTTCCTGCCTGTCCCTTCTGAACAGTTTATTGCCATCAATTACAGCACTCCAGTCGAGTGATTCATCCCACAATGTTTCAGCAATAGTAATTAGATTGTAGATTTCTAGCTGCTCAGTGGCTTTCAGCTCTTCCTGCTTGTTACCTATGCTGTGTGTATTGGTAGACAGGCACTTCAGCTGGGCTACTGATCATATTATTAAACATATAAAAAGAATATATGCTCATGAAGAAGATAGTATGGTTAAGAAAGGGGTGGAAGAAATGTTTTAGAACAGACTGGCCCTGTAAAAGATGGCAACTATTAATAGTTTGATAACGTGCTTTGACTACATTGTATAAATTCTTGAACATCTTTACCAGAGGAATATGAGATTTCATTAACAAACTGTGAGATCTTGTTAATTCTCTTAGCATTTTTACTGTTTATTCCACTTCTATGGAAGGCAGAAAATAGAGATGCTTCAGATGAATGTTGGGTACTCTTCAGCAGGCATTCCTACAGTGCCCTCTTGTGATAACTGAGCTGTGGGCTCTTGAAAACATCTCTGACAGTAATACAAAGTAATAGAAGTAGCCATACTTAATCAGAGCTGCCAAAAATTTGTCAGGTGCTCAGACTTCTGTAATGACAAGTACCAGCTGCTTCAGAAAACCACAGAAAGAACTCAGATGGCTTCCATATCAGAAGTTTCCTCTTAAACTTTGTCAAGGATTAATTCCTGTTAAGAAAATGTACAAATGTTTACTTCAGGCTAAGTTATCATCATTTTAGTTGTATGCAACTAAAACTTTGGCCACAAAGGTTTTGAATTATTTTTAAAAAGCTGGTGTTCTTTGACCACAGGAGTATATTCTGTCCCTAAAACATTTCTAAATCATTAACTTGTTATCTTTTAATTTCATTGATGTCTTCATTGTTTTCCTTGTAATAGAAAAAAGGAGATATGTATATAGGAGAAAGAAGTTATACACAGTTTAACTTTTTGTGCCATTTCCAACCTTTTGTGGATCCATATTGACTTCTATCCTCATGCAGTGTGTTGACTTTTTAGAAATAAGGTGGTAGGAGGTTCTGACAGTATTCCATATGAAGACATTAGCAGGTAGTGACTTCACCTCTAGGTACTACTAAGTATTTGAAATTTCTATTTTTGTACTTTATAATATTGCTGGCTGTTCTAGTTGTTCTCTGATCACAGGTGACATGAATATTTCTATCGAGATAAGAAAATAGCCTTGGTACCACCGTGTTGAGTTTTAGCTTGAAACTTGATAACATTAGCTCAAACTCATTTAAACACCTTTGCTGGAGCCATTTCATTTGAAATTCTGAACAGAAAGTGTATTACCTGTTCTACACATATAGGTGTATCCCCATAGAAAGAGGGCTAGAACATTTTCCATAAGATTTTTTGATTTACTCATATTCCGTAGATACCTATGTTTATTTCTGTTTGATCAAAATTACTTTCATCAGCCTCAGTGTTCAAACTTTGTGAACTGTAGATGATTTGGCATTGCAACAGGCACCCCACATTCATTACATTTCTTGTATTCTTTAGCTTATCTTGTTTATTTACCCAAGACAAAATTGCAACTTTTATAGAGATTATTCATGAAGTTCAAGTGAAATGTTCTCAATAGCTACGGCTTCCCTCTACCTCCCATCCATTCTTTTCCTCAATTCCTTTATTCCACCCTATATTAAGTAAGCGCGATTAGATGGTAAGAGGTTATTTTGGTTTATGGTTCTGAGCTGGAAAACAAGAGTTCATTACCATTCCATTGTATTTATTTTCTGAAGCATCTGGTGATGCAGTTGTCATCTAAGCCGTGTTCACATTTTTCTAGTTTTCTGTATTTCCAGAATATTTTTTTCTTAGTTTAACAGAGTTGTGTATGCATTTTTGGTATCTATTATGTGGTTTTGCATCTGAAGAAACACAAAAGACAGGAAATCCAGCCTAGTCTTAGTCTGTCTAATCAAGTCTACCCAGGCCAAAGTCTAAATTTGAATCAAAGAGTAATTAAGTTTAGTTTTTTAAGACAAACCCATAAAAGCTTATTTAACAAAGTCTTAATCTCTGGTGAGCTGATTGATGTGGATCTATTGCCAATATATTTTCAAATTTCTAAAACTGTACAATAGAATTAATATCTTTCAAATTACTACCTGACTCAATGATTATAATAGCATCATTTCACACAACCAACTAATTTTACCTCTTGTTTTCCTATTTAGTTTCTGATCTTGATACCAAACAATCCTGGTCTTGGTACAATATTTGAAGAGCAAGAAAAGTATTTTAAGTTAACTGGTCTGAAATATTTTTTCAGCTTTTTAATATATGTGACAAATATGGCTTTCTTCTTGACTGATGCATATTATAATCACCCCTTCTGAGTGTGATACATGATGGGTTTTTTTGTGAATTAATGTAAAACAAAATTATACTCACTGTCTTGATAACAGTATGATAGTATGCAAGGTATCCTTAAGATTTTTTTTCTTTATTTTACACATATATTTCTGGATAACTGAAAAGCATATTTCATTCTCATTAAATGATGATATTGATATGCATCTTGGGTCTTAATGTTACATAGGAATTTATCAAACACCTTTCAGCATAGCTACAACACGTACTCCATTTATTTCAATAGATAATACAGCATTAGATCATGAAGGAGTTCATTATGTATCTTTCAGCTCACAATGTATCTGTCAACAGTTGATTAGTAAGCAGTTTGACTTTTGGGATCACTAACACCAGTTCTGGGATGCAAGGATTACCTTCTGTGCTTTGCCTTAATCCCCTTGAAAACATTATACATATTATTTATTTTTTTTTAACTGTATTTTTCATGCTTTTCTACATGTTTTTCAATCAGGTCTTTTTAGAAAATTATTTTGCTTTTTATTTTCTCCTTTTCCTTTTTAATCTAATGTTATCAATGTATAACAAAAACCAGAAATGGTTTTAATATATGTTACTTGGGCTCAACTTACACTGATCAGATTTGCCTCTTAGAAGGAAAAAAAAACCCATTTATAGTTACTGTAATATTAGCTATGAAAAACATAGAAATATGAAACCTGATGGATTTCTTCAAATTCATATCACAATTTTTACAACATCCATACATAAAACAAGCATGCTTTTCTTCTTAAAAGATTTTATTTAGTCACTATTTTTAGGATATTTTGTAAACTATAGATGGTTGAAATTTCAGTCAGTCATCCTGCTGATACTGGAGTTAAAAGATGAGATTTCAGGTTAAATGCATTTTCCTATTGAAAAAGAAATCAGAAGGAAATTCAGAAAAGCATGAAAAACCCATCCAGCTTAGTCTAATAAATGACCATTGAAATTATAATGAAATTATAATGAAAAAGTTAAACACTATGAGGTTCCCTACCACTAAGTCATTATCTATTTTTCTGCAAGTGATAATAATAACTCCTTACTTATACGTTACTTATACATACTCTTATTTGATTGTCATACAAAGGCTGCTTGTTCATTTAACATGAATACACATATTAGTATATGTAATAAAGTACAATAATATGAGCTGTTACTGAGCTAAATATATTATGCAAAGCTTTAATGCATGAGTCTGCATAAAAATTAATTAAATCCAAGAAACAGAAAAATTAGGCATTTAATAACATTCATTGCATATCTTCATTTTATCTATTTTGTTAGTGAAACTGTGCTGAGGAAAATAGGCCTGAAGACTTGACCAGGCCATGGTGTCTTCCCCTGCAGCGACCTTCATATAGTAGGGATGAAATGCAATTGCATTTGTCATTTGCTGCCCTCAGCAACCTTTCAGTCAGGGCACAGGAGATCATGTTGACACCTGAGGAGAGCAAGATGAGGCAATCTACCCCATGAACTAAATATCCTTGAGCTCTTTTGCTGCTTATATATGTCTCCTTCAAATCACAAATGCAAACATGATATTGCCTCTACCATGATCCCTGGTGTGAAATGTGAATTCACCATGCAATCTAATTTCTTTGAAAAAAGGAAATTTAGCTCTGATTGTGGTTGTAACTATAAGCAGCACCAATGGACAGCCATGTTTTCCCATCAATACTCTCATTGTGTCAAATTTTTTTTTCTTCTTATTTGTGGCTGCGTTGTATTACTGCTATTCATTATTTCTTGTATTTCTTCATTCAATTCTACTTTGTGGGGCTAGTAGACTACTTGTGAGATAATAGCAAAAAAGCATGCAATATTCTTCACAGTAAGGCAACTTCTCCCTTGCAGATGAATATACAATTACCAATGTGGATTCAGAAGCATAGCTTCTAACATTGCTAGAAAAGAATATCCTTCCTTATTCTCCTGCCCAGGCATGCAATATATAGAATCATAGAATCATAGAATCATTTAGGTTGGAAAAGACTTTTGAGATCATCAAGTCCAACCATTAACCCAGGACTGCCAAGTCCACCACTAAACCATGTTCCTAAGCACTGCATCTACGCATTTTTTAAATATGTCCAGGGATGGTGATTCCACCATGTCCCTGGGCAGCCTGTTCCAATGCTTGACCACCATTTCCACAAAGATATTTTTCCTAATATCCAATCTAAACCTCCCCTGGTGTAATTTGAAGCTGTTTCCTCTTGTCCTGTCACTACTTGTCTTGGAGAAGACACCTACCGCCACCTGCCTACAACCTCCTTTCAGGAAACTGTAGAAAGCAATAAGATCCCCCCTTAGTCTCCTCCAGGCTAAACAACCCCAGTTCCCTCAGCTGCTCCTCATAAGACTTGTGCTCTAGACGATTCAGCAGCTTCGTTGCTCTACTGTGGACACGCTCCAGCACCTCAACATCCCTCTTGAAGTGAGTGGCCCCAAAACTGAACACAGTATTTGAGATGCGGGCTCACCAGTGCCAAGTACAGGGGAATGATCACTGCCCTTGTCCTGCTGGCCACACTGTTTCAGATACAAGCCAGGATGCTCTTGGCCTTCTTCACCACCTGGGCACACTGCTGGCTCATATTCAGCTGGCTGCCAACCAGCACCCCCAGGTCCTTTTCTCCAGGCGGCTTTCCAACCACTCTTCCCCAAGCCTGTAGCGTTGTGTGGGGTTGTTTTGACCCAAGGGCAGGACCCAGCACTTCTTTTTGAACATGTCTCTTACTGTGCCAAATCATGTGGTTGACAATAAGTGGCCTGCATATTACATTAATGTTGACTAATAAAAATTACCTGATGCTTAAATATTTCCTTTTCCATTCCTTTCGTTTCCTTGCTTTGCCTTGCCTTGCCTTGCCCTTGCCCTTGCCCTTGCTTTTGCCCTTTCCTTTTCCCTTTCCTTTTCTTTCCTTTTCCTTTCTCATTCTGCCATCTGATCTCTTCCCAAAAAGGAAATCACAAGGAATTTTCTGTTAAATTTTTCTTTTTCAGTTCACAGAATGAAAACCTTTCCTTGTCACTTAGCTACATTAAGGAAGCTGAGGCTGAATGCCTTGGGGACTTTTCTCTGCAAGGAAAGCATTTGGAGAGGCAAAGCACCTTAATACTGAAGTGATAAGAAGTGGAAATGCCTGTGAGCAATAATATATTTAGTGCTGGTGCAGTAAGATCTTAATAGTCAGGCCATCTTTGCAGCATGTCATTGTAAAATGGTGTTAATAAGGAAAGAGGTTTAGTGCTTGGCTAGATGCAGATATACATGGAAGGTGAAGAAATATTACCCAAATCAGATATATTACAACTTTCTGTACTATGTCACAAGTGCAGTAAAATATCTTTGCACATAAATGTTATGGAGATTACTTATTTTATTAAAAAATCCAACCACTTATACTGCAATAAACATACTACAGAGAAAGCAGGAATTGTATTCATTTATCAGGTTTTTTATTTCAAAGTACCAGTGCAGTTCAGATAAAGAAAGCCACAAAATAGTATATGGTACTGTGATTATGAAAGTAGAATAATCTCATACATGAAATAGAGTGTCTGGTGACATAACAAGAAATTAAGTACTGTTGTATACATTATGGACATAACACCAAAGTGGCACAACTGTGTAATAAAGCAGCTTCCCTAGATTTACAGGCAGTTTGGTCAGTAGATGAAACCACTTAGTAGCTGCTATGAACAATGTAGTTTGGGGTTTCTTTTAAGCAGAATTGCTCACTACCTGTGAATGTTGGATTATGTTACATTAGCCTATGGAATAATGAGCATGTAGGCCATTCAGCCTAAAACATTCCAAAGTATCTAGTTAATCATTGGCTTCTATGGACTTCAGTGGAGTTATTGTATAATGAGAAAAGGATGAAGTTCTACATATGAAAATCTATATCCTTATAGGGTTGGAAAGGTCCTTGGCTCTGTGATGTTTCAAATTTGGAGCAATGTTGTGTCCCGGAAAGCTCAGGAAATTATTTTGCAGTGATAAGCAGATGAACATGGAGACAACACTAGTAACTAAAGCCAGGTTTTTGTTGCTTCCTTTTTTCCATTGGAAGCCTCAGGGATTTTCTGAAAGGGAATTATACCCTATGTTCTGTCATGGTACTATCATTATTCTTCACATGTACTTCTTTTTCAATTATCAGAAATACAGGTTGATCATCTTTCATGCTTTTGATGAGACATTTATTTCTTGTTCTTATTTGCCAGTATTGTATTTTCGAATCAATCACTTCCATTCATTCTCATTGTTTGTCATATTCACTTGACTGAAATTAGGTTATTGCTTAGATCTGTGAGGCAAGGAAATGTTTCCAATACATTGATATAGCACCTGAATGGTACCGGTTTATTCTGATACTAAAAACTCTTAGGCAGTACTTGCAACTTTTGACAAATATCATAAATATACTGTTGCCAATGCAATTCATTAAGGTCCAGTCAAACTACTGACAATTTAGATGAGGCAGAAATTAGTATTTCTGCATCCCCTATTCTGTCCATGAATCATAAAACTAGCTGGCTGGAAATTTGAGGACGAAGTTGTTTTTTTTTTAAATGCCAGTTTTCAGGTTGAAAAGTGATGAAAGAAATATGCCAAATTTTCAAAATTGGAGTCAAAAATAATTTAATAAATCTGCATCAGAAACCAGAAAGCGGAAAAGATTTCATCTAGAGAGAGCCAGTCTGGTAGTGAGGGAATGTTTCCATCTTCTGAAAACATGATGGCCTCTTTACCAAACAGTAAAAAAACTGCTTCAAGATGTAGATAATAAAAGAGTTTTTATAGTCTGAGCAGGAAAACTGTCAAATACCCAGGCAATTGATCAGGAAGACCTACCATGACTGGTGTATGCAAAGATGGACAAGATGCACAAAGTATTGAACAGGGGCTTTACAGAGCAGCATAAGGTATCCAGTGGTCTGTGCATTGAGGACCTCTGATAAACATGGGTGACAGATAGGAAAACCCCTGACTTCTCTTGGAAATACAAGCGTGCAAAAAGAGATAAGTCTCAGACCTATCACTGACAAAGTGCTATAGGGAAGTTAGCTTACTAATTCCAGTAATTAGCACATTTTAGTTTGACACAGTTCTTGCAGACTTTACCATAATAATGGGTATATAATAAATACCTCCATGACAACTGCTGTAGTGACTGTTGATCTAAAGTATTTCTTTAACAGTTCTGTTATGTCATTTATCTTCACTAGCTCTTTTACATCTATAAAGTGTAATTCATTTACGACACACTGAGGAGAGTGGAGGTATCGTAAATCACAGGGAAAAGACAGAAGATAAGTAGGGAATTATTGTTCATTTTTTATAACACACCACACACTTGGGGGCATCAAGAGTTTAGAAATAGAAGAGAAAGTCCTTTTTTGCATACGCAATTAAAACCTTTCAGACAACTTTCTGACGTAACAAGGATACATGAGTTCAACATACGTTTAGGAAAGGAAACACAGAGTAAATGCAATGACCTAGAGGGTTCTTAATCTGATGGCTGTTGGAAATACAAAGGATAATGTATATTTTCTCAGGTTTTATGCTGCTTTTTCCAAACTCCAAGCCACTCTACAGTGTTAAATATAGCACCTGAGAGCTTGTATGTCAGTAAAGCCTGGGCTGCCAGAGAGGCAACTGATGGGTTGCCACAGGACAAGATACCCATTTTCCATCCACGCTTCTATCTAGACTAACCTACATGAACCAGATCAATTCAGAACAATAGGGTGGTGAATGAAAGAAAAATTCTTCGCATTTTATCCAAAGCACATCCCAATCTATTAGAAGCTTTATATTGATTTCAACAGATTGCAACATTTTGAACACAGTGAAAAAGAAATATATTAGAAACAATACTTCATGCATTCCAAGCCACTTCAGGCCTCCTAGTCCTTTCTTCAGCACGCTAAAGTTTTAGGAAATCCTTGGTGAAAGAGTTCAGAAATTACTCAGTATTTTAAGACATATATTCATAAACTTTACAGAAAACAGGATGCACAGAGGAACATATTTTCCCCCGTTTCATGGCATTGTTTTATCATTGCACAGTATGTCCTGATGCCTTCTAAGCAAAAGATCTTCTATGCGGTGTCATCATATTTGATGGAGTAACTTCAACACCTTATCAAGGCAGAGATCATTGGAAGGACATCTTAATAAGCATGAAGTACAGCCATGTCATCATTTTCCTGTTCATTCTCACCCTCCCCTACCTAATTACCAAGTAGAATAGCATCCATGTCCTCTATTTATTAAGCCTTTAAATTCTCTGTTCTTTAGTTCTATGACATGAGCATAAATGCCATTGGGTACAAAGCTGTATCCTCTTCCAACGTACTCGTTAAAAGTCACTCTTGATGTAAGCCTCAAGGTGGGCAAAATCCAGTTCTTCAACTGTCAGAGCTTTCTTATAAAAATAATGACTTTGAATTCCTGTATCTCGTTATCTCATTAGAAATGGAACACCAGCAGCCTGTAGAAACTTCTGGTAAAGCACTTCAACATTAAATAGTTATTTTTTATCACTTCCATAGCTTCACTTTTCATGAACTGCCTTCTACTCCTACAGCATTCGCTGGTCATAATGGACAAAATTTTCTCACTGAGATCAGAGAGTATGAGAAAAGGTTATCAAACCCTTCACTTGGCTGTCTTTAACAAAATCATGTTCTTGTCACAGTGAGTACTTGTGGGAAGAGAAAGCCATGCAGTCAGGTTGACATCAAAGCAGCGAGTAAGAACTATGAAAATTAAGGTCTTCACAGGCCTAAATCACTGGACCGAAGACCATAATTAACAGTTTCCTTATCTAGCACAATAAACATCTCTTACAGAATACAAACACAGGCTCTGGAACAGATACTCATAAGAGCTAAAGACTACTTCAGGTCCTAGATAGCATCTTTATCATTTCTTTAACAACTTCCTTATCAACTGTAATCCTAAAACTTGGGAGGAGGGGAATAGAGTTGATGGTGTACATATGCCTGGAACAGGACAAAGGACTCTAAAGAGCAGCCTACTTGAAATTTACCAGTGAAATAACTATGAGAGTGCTTCCAATATCTGTGACTAACTCACTTAACTGACTGAAAGGCTAAGAATGTGGTTTAGAGAGGGAATTAAAAAACAAACAAACAAACAAACAAAAAAACAGACAGATAAAGAGCAGCATTTCAAATACACATTGTTCTTCAACATCTTCTGCTGGTTAGTTTAAATAACACCTCAGTCAATGTGTCTATCAAATGTGAATCATATTCTTCAGTATGAAACTTATATTATTTGCCATTCAGGGGATGTTAAAGTGAATTATATTTTGAATTCCACTCCCCCAAGTAAGGACCTAGTTGTAGTGGATGGAATTTTAATATTACTTTTTTTCTTTTTCAAATAGTCCCATGTAATTTATTATCTTTGTTATGTGAGCTAAGATATTTTTTCCAATAACAAGACAAATACTGCTTTACTGCAATTAATTTTCAAATTGACTGAACTGTTTTAACTTTTTGTGATTCATCCTTTAGATTCTTTATGATGAGGAAGGATCAGTGGAATAGTGAACCAGTCTGGGAATGACAGGTGGCATTAATGAAAGTCTTGAGAAAAACAAGGACAAGGATGTATCTGGAATGGAAGGGAAGTATTTGCTGTGGAAAATCATATCTGTTTATGGAACAGAGATACAAGAACAGGGATGTGGGAAAGAAAAAATATGTCTTCCATATGTGGGTACATGTAAAAGTATGAGTGATGGTGAGTGGAGGAAGAAATTTATTATATGGAAAAAAAAATAATTGAAATTGCCAAATACATAGAGTGTTTGGGAAGACAGTCAATGGTAACTAACTAATGATGTCTAAGGTATTAATAAATTCCTCTCAAGTTCCAGCAGATGCCTTACTATATGTATGGTTAAGCTCACAAAATCTAGATGTCGCAAATTTTGTATGTTTACAAGGATGAACAGTCTTGCTGTATATATAGGGCTCTGCTTATTCTGTAAACTCATTTCAGCCAAAACCTGTAGAATATGAAGTGGTTAGACAGAAATAAAGTGTGATCAGACACCTCTGATGTTAGTGTTTAATGCTGTGCTATTTTGACATCTGTTAATTTCTAATAAATACTTTAAGTATCTCATTATTTTTTTCAAACCTGTTCTACCATGGCTACTGTAAAAAATATTCTTAGTCTACATTAAGTAGTATGTGGGTTAAAAAGAAAGGAAAAAAACCCCAACCAACCAACACAAAACCCAGTATAGGAACCATTTCATAAATCAATTTTACTTCAAGCTCACCAGAAGATTTACTTTTTTTATTGTGGTGGGTTGACCCTGGATGGATGTCAGGTGCTCACTAAGCCGCTCTATCATCCCCCCTCCTCAGCTGGACAGGATAGAGAAAATAGAACAAAAGGATCATGGATCAAGATAAGGACAGGGAAAGATCATTCAACAGTTATGGTCACAGGCTAAACAGATTCAACTTGGGGAAATCAGTTTAGTTTATTACCAATCAAATCGAAGTAGGGTAATGAGAAATAAAAACTGAATCTTAAAACACCTTCCCCCCCACCCCCCCTTCTTTCCAGGCTTCACTTTACTCACTATTTTCCCTACCTCCTCCCTCCCCAGTGTCACAGGGGGACGGGGAAGGGGGTTTGTGGTCAGTTCATCACATTGTCTATGGTGCCCTTTCCTCCTCAGGGGGAGAACTCTTCACACTCTCCCCTGCTCCAATATGGGGTC
>JAVJGI010000014.1:105652399-105676343 GCA_035590275.1 Ibycter americanus
GAGAGGGTGTAGAATACACAGTTCCAGTTACACCCACACAGTGATAAACTGGTCCCAGCCACTATAACTAGGACAATCGGTCTTGGTGTCTGCGCTACCACTGTTGCTGATGGGCTTGACCTTGGCCAGCAGTGGATCTGTCTTGGAGCAGGCTAGCATTGGCTCTATCAGGTGTAGAGGAAGCTTCTAGCAGCTTCTTGCAGAACCCACCTGTACAGCCCCACCCTCACTACCAAAACCTTGCCACACAAACATAATATAAAGATTCTTAGAAATACTAAATGTATCAATAGCAACAATTTATATGATTGGAGTGAATAAACTCTATCATTCATAACAATTTAACTTCTGCAATGAGTGAAAAAAATCAGCTTAGTAATATCTATAAATGTGTGTCTGCAAGCCTGGCATGAACAATTTCAAGATGAAAAATAGAATTTATTAACACCTGAAAAGGTCTCTGTTTGAGCATAATTGTTTCGTGCTGGAATTAGTATTATAGAGTACTTCATAATCTTTTTTAACTGGCTTTGTCTTGAAATTTTTAGATAAAATATTGTGGATCCAAAGGTGCATATATAGAGACATTTACAAGCTAACATGATTATCCCCTCTTATTCTCAGGTCTAGAATGTTGCACAATAATTTTACTTGTATAATTTTGTAATAGCTGGTTTGGGGTTTCTTTTTCATTCAAATTTATTTACTAGCAACATGGATCTCCTACATAAATAAGAAATTTTTTTTTCAATTCTTGATGTGTTTTCATAAACTTTGTACTTTAGGAGCTGTTCTTCAGAAACTGTTTGCTTAATATATTGTGGGTATTTCTGTGACTAATTATGTATTTTCCACAATTCCTTTCTTTACTCCCACCCTCAGCTCTCACTCTCCTTTGTTAATTAAAAACCCCAACAAAACAAATAAAGAAAACCCACCACAACAAAATCACTAAACCACTACAGAATCATAGAATCATTTAGGTTGGAAAAGGCCCTTAAGATCGTCGAGTCCAACTGTAAACATAACACTGACAAGTCCATCACTATATCATTAACTTAATTGATACCTGTATGTAGAGGTAAATCTCACAATCTTCTTCCACTATAATTGAGCAAAATATTAATCATTAACTTTTTCTGGATCTTCCAAAAAATATCTGCTGAAGTTAAATTTACTTAGCTGTCATCATCTTTTACAACTAAAGAATTAGATGGGATTTTCTGGTTACATGGGTCAATAGAATTAAGGATTTTGGAAGCTGGTAAATAGGATTTAAATTTAATCTGTTTTAATTTGTAAGGGCATTATTTTTAATAATATTTTTGACCACAGAAAAATATTTTGGGGTTTTGTTCCCCTGAAATCTTTAACATGCGTTGTCTGATACATGTTTAAAAAGACAATGTATTAAATGTTTCATAAGACATTCAAAGAATATTACTTCCTAATCTAAAGCTATAAAAACCCTCTGCTGATTAACATGAGCAGCTACCCAAATTTATGGTACTATATTTGTGAATAAGTATACCCATGGCCTTGTCTATTCTCCGTGGTTTAGGTTCTAATGAGACACAAACAGGAAAATACTGTTCACAGTTCTTTAGTAGGTTCCATACTGCTTTAAACTGGGAATATAAAGCGCCATTACATCAAAGGAAATTTCTTTTGCTATTAACATGCATATACTTAGATCTTGAATTAACATATTACAACTCTGTTCTTCAGCCTCCTGCTGCCTGTTGCCTTATGTGTATGATGATTCCATTTTTTCAGCAGTCAACAGCTTCAGTTCGCTTCCATAAATACTCTTTGCCTGCATTATATTGGTTGACACTTCTCCATTCAGTGGAATGCAAAACTTCCTTTCCCACCAAATGAAAAAGGCTTTCTTTCATTTTTCTTTTCAGTTTTATATCATAGACACACTTAAGAAGTATATAAAAAAAAAAAAAACAAAACAGAAAACCAGAATATGAAACAGCTATCTATCTCACTCAGATTGCTCACAATCTTCCACAAAACAATGAAAGATAAGTTTTCTTTTAAGGAGAAAAAAAGAAAAAAGAAAAAAGAAAAGAAACCACAAATGCAAGATGTGACTTAAATCAGATTCCTGAATAGTTCCAATTCCTTACACTGCCTGCAACAAAATGCTGCAAAAATACCTCAGAAAAATACTGTTCTGGTCTACCTCAATCTTTTGTATTCAGTGAACAATAAGTCATCCTAATGCATATAATACTTCTCAACAAATCAGAACTTAGGACTCAGAAGCCAGATGTATCTTCAGTGAAGATTATTTATTTTTTGTCATTACACAGATATTATTACAGTTATACACATAGGAAGAAAAAAATAATTCACATGAAGGTTTGACTGAGACTTAACGAAAGACAGGATTATGTCTGCAGTGAGAAAAAGAGAGAATGGAAATAAAAGTAGAGCATGTAAAAAATTAAAAGATATTAATAACAAAGACAGTTGGATTTATATTTTCCAACTAATATACAAAAAATTATTACAAGCCTTTCATCAGTCTCCATTTGAATGCCCTACAAAGTAAATGGTGACACAAAAAGGCAATTTAAGGGGACATCTACATATTTACAATTGTCATCCTATGAAACATTATTTCCATGACTAACCATTGCTCATCTAGATTGTATCTCTGTATCTTCATTAGTACAATTGTTAAGTTATACAATATTTGTTTAAGTATCTGAGGGATAGATGACACCCACGGCTCTCCTCTCATCTACTGAGCCAGTCATTCCATCATAAAAGGCTATTATGTTTTTCATGCAGCATTTTTGTTATTCTATGGGAGCATGGGCATGGACATAAAACCTTTTGAAAATAAGTCAGTGCTGGATACATAGAAAACCTTCCTTCAGTGCTTTTAATGGCTGTCAATAAATAAATGATGAGCAGATACACACTTGGTTCTACCAAAGATAATTTACTTCTGAGAATTTTTTTAAGTGATGAAATCTTTTGCTCCTGAAATTTCCTTAACCAGACACTCTACAGCTAGAATACAAAATAATTTCTAAGGAAAAGGAGTCTATATATAATTGTCATTTTATTTATTTCTTACAAGGTAAGAATGATGAAATTCCGTGTTTGCCTGACATTCTACTTGAAGCATGTTTTCTACTGTATCCCCAAAGAGACGTGTTGCTTTGAAAGATGTAGTTATGTTTTATCAAGATTTAACCAATTAAAACATAAAATAAAATCTTAAAAAGAAAGAAAAGTACCTGATATGTTAAGTTTGATTTTGCAAAGTACTAACATTTTTAAATATCTATATAATAAAAACAGATTAACACACTCTGCACTGGAATAGTGGAAAACCAGCCACTGTAAGTTAGGAAAATAATCTAATTATTGGGGAATTTATTTGGCAACACACACATACCCCCCAATTCACTTATAATTTGTCATAGATTTAAACTGGAGGTGGGGTGGGGTGGGGGTGAGAGGAGATTGATTTTGTGGTGGTTTCCAGTTTTAGTCAAAGCAACTTTCCAAAGCTAGATAAATGCGTTCATACTTTCCGTTCTTTGCAAATCATCCGCAGTCTCTACTCTTTTCCCCTGCTTTACTCACAAATTTAAAATAAGTCTGTTTAAATGGACTGTGGAAGTAACATTGGTTAGCACTGAAAATTAAGTCCTGAATATTGAAAATTAAGTATAATTTTCCAAAAAGCAAAGGCATCTTTAAATCTCCTCTACTGTATTCACGACGTTCCAATAAATCTCTTTTTTTGCCTTTTTTTTTTTTGCCTTCAATACAATATCAGGCTTATCAATTGAAATTTTCCATTGAAAAATGATGGAACTTTATTTAAAAATAAAGTTTCTGACAAAGAGCCTTTAAAACTCAAGCAATTAAAAGAATTTTGGATGGGGAGTTGAAAATGTGTGATGTTAAAGAGAAAAGGGAAAGGGAAAGTTAACAGTCAACACCAAATCAAAAGTAATCATAAAATAGCTAAATAATTAATGAGATTTCAGCTTGTAAACAGGCCTTGACAAGCTCTGAATTTTCTTTTTCTTTTTGTTGTTCTTTTTGCTCTTTAGGTTTTTTAAATACATTTATATTAGATTTCCAAGCTTTTCCCTGGGAAAAAAAAAAAAACAAACCCACACACAAAAAAAACAGGATACTTTGGAGAGGGAGCCTACAAATTGATTAAAAAAATAATATAACTTCACAGAAATATGTGTGAATAAAACTTCGGTCTCAAGTAATGATATGCTGACAATTAGCAGAACCAAAAGACTGCCAGGGAAGGGATTATGCTACAGTTACTTCATTCTTTTATTCATTACCTAAGCATCTATTATAGGCCACCATCAGAAAAAAAGATACAGAACTAGATGTCTGAGGTTTTTTTAATTTTGTAATGATGAGCACAACTGTGTTGATTTCTGTATACACATCCCTGTCTTGATTATTTTCCTTACTCTGCTTCTAAGTATATTTAAATATGTTCCTGACTGTGTTTTAAGTTTTTGACACAGAGAGGTAAATCAAGTCTGCTTCACCAATTGTGTTATTACAACAGCGTTATCGTTTTTCTGATTTTTTGGCAAAATTCCACTTGACCCACTTAAAGCTATGTGGAATGCATAACAGCCTCGACGAGCAAATAGCTACCTTTTAAATTATACAGTATTAACTATTCGTGACAGATGTAGAAGTGTGACCCCACGTGGCCGTAAGAAACAGCTGCAATGCATCTATTTTCTCAAGAGAAAAGTGAGTCAAGTGAATGAATAAGCAAATAGTGAAACAAAAGAGCAGAAAAGCATGCCTCTAAACACATTTCCACTGGTAGCTACCTTGATATAGTTATCATTCCTACTGTTGTGCAAAATCTAAGAGACTTTGTGGAAAAGACAAATAGAAGCAGTCTTTCTATTTATTTTTTAACTTATTTTAGAAAAATAAATTGAAAATAGTAAAAATCAGGAAAACAAGCAGGCAGTGTTTAAGACTTGCTTCATCCCCATTTGCCTTTTACTAAGGAGAAATGCTTTCTTCACACATTGTTATGAGTTTGAGGAGAATTACATGGAAAAATCCTAATCAGCAGTGATAGAAAGCCCACTTGCTAGATAGCATCAGGTGTTCTTCCTTGGCAGTACTTCTAAAATGGATGTGGATTTGAGCTTTTGATTGTTGTGAAAAGATCCAAGACACCATAAATTCAGTGCATGGGATTTATACAGCCCTTTCTTCTTTTACAACTGACAAACACGTTGGTGTGTGCCACACAAAAATTAACTTAAGAACAAAAGAAGAGTTTCTGAAAATTTGGGGTTTTTTAAAGCTCTTAATGAAAACATTCATATTGTAAAAATGAAGGCTATGGAGGTTTTTTCCACCCTATAATACTTTAAAAAGAGAACAGTTGCTCACTGCCATGAAAATGCTGGGGAAAAAACCCACAAACATAACAAAAGAACACGGCTCAGCATGCCCTATCTTAGCTCAAAATTCTGACTGACTGTGCAGATATTGTTACCAGATGTTTAGATGACTGCTTACCTTGCACCACTTGTTACTTGAAAATAATGTTTTGTTGTAATTGAACTATCTTTGCATGGAAAAGAAAATACAGTAGATATTTAGTGCTAGCATGCACTCATGATCAAATATGAGAGCAATCTGCCCTCAATCCTCATTCTACTACCATGTCTTCTTTCAAGGAAATACGTCAAAATCTGTTATTGCACAAAGAAGATGCATGATTATGGGCTATGTGTCGTACACATATGACATGCTTTGTATATCTTCAGGACTTTACATATCTACCTTTTGCTGAACTGGTGACACCTATGTGATGGACTGAAAGACAGCAGAAAGGCATGTTGGTCTGTACTGTCAGGTTACAGTAATCATGAAAATGCAATGAGAAGAAAGCTAACAAATATTTTATTCTTTTTTTCTTTGTCTTTCTTTTTTTGTGTGCTGTCTCTGTGATTTTTTTTTTATTTATTTCTTTATATCATGCATTAGCAATATTAATGCTAATAAAGCTGTTTTGATGATAACTTCAGGGAGTAATTTTTGTACCCCGCCTGGGAGTCTAGTGGCTTACATTACCTCCTCATATGGGCTCAAGACTTTGACACCAATGGACATTAGAGTGAAGAGAATATTTTCCACCCTTTTTACTCCCACTCTTTTATAAAATGAACAGCAGGGAGGAAATTAGCCAAGAAGTTCACAACCTTCCACCTAACTCTCGAACCAGCCATTTTCCTGCCAGCCACAGTGACACCAATTATTATAGGCATAATCCCCTTCTGGTGCTAATTTAGTGAAAAATGTAACTTTGAATAATGTTGAAATAAAGAGTCAATTGATTTACCCCCTATCAGAACTTTAGTAATTAGAACAGTGTGCACAATATAATTATTCATGTTGTTTCTAATTTAATTTTAAATAATTTCAAATAGATAATGAAATTTTAATGGCCTTGGAATATAGGCTATAAAAACAGGCAGGGAAACCAAGATGGTTATCCAACTCTTATCTTTTATACACTTTTGCATCTCTTAGGGAAAAAAATTCTATTTTACATGATAATTTAGCAATGATTTTCTGCATTACAAACGTTGGGATTTTTATCTGTGCAGAATAATAACTGAGCAAATATCCTATATAAAGAATACTTTTTGTTTGTTATTGCTGAAGGACAGAGGGAAGGTGAAATGCAACAGTAGAAGGTATACAGTAAGTCATGACTCAGCATCTCAGTCTCAGTACCTCACTAGACCGACAGAAAAAACGTAGCATTTATTTTAATTTAGTGGTGCAGCGTATTTAATCTGTTATCGTTGTTGGCAGCGGCAGTAGCATTCAACCTAACCCGCAGAAGATATTTTGCAGGCAAGAACCATTGTATCACTTCATGCTCATCTTTTCCTACAGTTATTGTTCCTGCTCCCACACAGAAGGACTGGTGGCAAAATACCTTCTGCTTTATAAAAAAATTTAAGAACCTGTTTACACATGGCAGGCTTTTTTTTTAAGAAAAAGTAATTCATCTAAGTATTTAAAAGGTGTCAATACACAAAACGTGTAAATTGTACCACTAAGCAACAGGAAAAACATCCTATCTTTCCTCTTTCTTTTACCTGAGCAATGGTCTTCTCAGTCAGAATTGTTTTACCCTTTGTCAGAGTCTGTGGTTTCCATGGTTGAGAAAATATTGGAGATATTTTTTTTTGTCTGTTACTTCACAGTTGTCAAGACTGTGAATCATGCCAACAGTAAGATCTCTATACGAGTCACCACAAGAGTTTCCACTGACAAAAATACTCCCTGAATAAGTATCTCTTTCAGCTGAGGTGTGAAAAAAATTGAGCATTTCCCAAGATAGCTGATCTCTATCCTCTATAAACATGAAAATGAGAAATAAAAAACTTGAATCTGATCTCTACACCCAAAGTTGGATAGAAACCCCTTGCAATGAAACGTATGCATATTATGTGTGAATGTGTTTTGCTGAAGAAGATGCACTATCTATTATTATACATAGCATTGCAAGTAAAAAGTGAACCTAACCATTACAAAAGTATAGGAGGTAATCCTGATTAAGCGTCATGGCAGGCATTCAAATACCTGTTATGCCGCATAAGTCAGAAAAAAAGACACCTAGGGATCAAGACAGATGAATAGTGGTGTAGTCCCCATCATTTCTCCAAAGCCCTTGCCCTTTTTTCCCCACGTGTGTTTTTAGCATAGGTTTCTATGTTTGTTTGATTGCGGGGTGGGGAGAGGGGTCATGGTGTGTGCATTTTGGGTGGTTTTTTGTTTGTTTGTTTTTAAAGCCTACTTTCCTAAACTTCATGACAGAATGGCTGTCCAGCTTCCTGGAGAACTGTCATGGTTTAGCCCCAGCTGGCAACCAAGTACCACGCAGCCACGTGGAGGAGAATCAGAAAGGAATGTAAAACTCAGGGGTTTAGATAAGAACAATTTAATAGGTAAAGCAAAAGGCAGGCATCCAAGCAAAGCAAAACAAGGAATTCATTCACATCTTCCCATGGGCAGACAGGTGTTCGGCCATCCCCAGGCAAGCAGGGCTCCATCACATGTAATAGTTACTCGGGAAGACAAACCCCATAATGCCAAATATCCCCCTTTCCTTCTTCTTCCCCCAGCTTATATACTCAACATGATGTCATGTGGTATGGAATACCTCTTTGGTTAGTTTGAGTCACCTGTCCTGGCTGTGTCCCCTCCCAGTTTCCTGTGCCCCTCCAGCCCTCTGGCTGGCAGGGCCCAAGAAACCGAAAAGTATATATTATTTAGTATAAACATCACCCAGCAACAACCAAACCCATCAGTGTCCCATCAACATTGTTCTTACACCAAATCCAAAACACAGCACTGCACCAGCTGCTAAGAAAATTAACTCTGTTCCAGCTGAAATCAGGACAAGAACACACACATCTCTTTGAATAAGATGATGATCAGCACAGGCCTCAGATAAAAGCTAAGCTCAAGATCAGGCCTAGCTGTGGAAGTGTCTTCAGGCTTTACCTACAGATATTTTGAATTCCAAGGGAACTTCTAGCACATTAAAACTCAGTTAGATATATAATTGTATCACTATTATTATTACTCTTTGCCAATGAGGTGATCATAATTTCATTTAAAATTATTTATTTCTACTTTTGTTTTTAATTAGTCCTTTCCACTTGAGATTTTTTCCAACTAATTTAACCCTAAACATATAGCTATTATTGCAACCTATTCAAGTACATCTGTAGAACTACTAAACTTCATGAATATTTATTTTATAAAAATTATAAAACATGGAAGTGAGCTCAACAGAGAACAATGCCAATATCAAAGTTAAGCATTTAAATTATTCATGTACAAACTGATCCTTCAAAAATAGTTTATATTTTAGGATTGACCCATCTACTGCTATCATTAGTGTTAGATTGTTATACTGACATAGACATTCACAGAGAAAGTCTATTAGCTAAAGCATTTATTGCTTAAAAATATTATCTATAATATAAATTCACAGGATATAAAAATGAACATTTGCGTATTAACCTAGAAGCAAGTATTTGCAAAAATAGGTCAGGAAGCCTAAAGTCCACACTTAAATTAGAAATCACTTAAAAAAAGAAAGCCTGAACTAACCTGTTTGCCTTGTGAGTCCCCAACTGACAGAGACTAAAATAACTTTAGCTTTTGCTGAGGATGACAGATGAGCAAAATCCATGTTGAGAGAGAGAGACAGTAAACGAATGATGAAATGCAAAGAGTAAGGAGGCTGCAGTTCTCTGGTACTTTCAAAGGATGCTGAAAACAGCAGCTTTCAAAACTGTTCACAGGCAGGCATTAGAAATAATTGCCACACAAATCCAAGGAAATACAAATTTGTATATATATAAAACCCTATGAAATAACTGAATTTCAATATTTGTTTTGCAAAGAATTTTGTTTTGTCTTCTTTTCCCTGAGTTAATCTCAACTGGCAAAGGATTTCCTTTCAAAGACATCAGTGACAATTAATTAAAATAGGAGGGGGAAAAAAATGAAAAAACCAACAAAGCAAGACAAGCAACATAATAAAATACATAATGTTTTGTGTGACTTCTTATACTGCATGATTAACTTGCATTAACAATAACTGTCACAAGGTTTAGTTTTTTTATACAGAAGGTATACCTGTCCAGGAATAAAAAGTTTTTCTCTCCCTCTTGGAAAAGCTGGATTTTCATTAAAAATAAAAGAAAACAAATCCATAAAATTGAGAATTTCAGTGTTCTGAGCAGTACTTCATTCTACAGCAAAACATTTACATTGGGATTTTTTGCAGAACCAAACATTTCAACATTATTGAAAACATCTTTTAAAATTGTACTTTCATTTTATATTTCTGTTTTTGTTTGTATCAGGTGACTTAAATACTCTAAATTACACTATATGCTCTTTTCCTCTCTTTTTCATATCACTAACGATTTGAAAGATGTTTACAGATTGCAAATACTAAAAGTCATTTTCACAACAAACTTGCTAAACCTGTTCATAATTACTTTGACACTTTAAAATCCTGTGGGCTGCCAGCTGTGAGCACAAACAGAAAAGACAGAATGATAAACTATTAAAACCACCTAGATAAATTTTCTCCCATTTCCTTCCACAAAATCTACATATTTTCCTAAGTGCATATACATCTGGATAGTTTGGCTGTTAAAAACTTGAAACAGCTCTTTACCTAGGACACAAGGCATACTTTGCTTTACAAACAACACAGATATCACTGTCTTACATTTTTGTACTTGTATATTTAGAGGAATTTATCAAGTTATCTTCCTTTTCAGGATTTTTCCAATATTATAAATCATTGATCAAAAATTGCACAATTTTTGAAGAAAATAAACATTATTTTCTAAGTATCCGTTATCCAAAGCAGGAAGCATCCCTAAATGATTTTGAGTAAGCCTGGTCTTCAGTACTGAGGTATTATAAATGCAAACAGAAAGATAATAAACACACTATTTGACTGTAAGCTTATCATATTACAACAATGGACACAATTTGTTGTTGTCTTCATTTCAGTACAATTCCACTGTGTGGTGGGTTGACCCTGGCTGAACGTCAGGTGCCTACCAAGCTGCTCTATCACTCCCCTTCTCAGCAGAATGGGGCAGGGGAGAAAAGAAGATGAAAACAACCCTTGTGGGTCAAGATAAAGACAGTTTAATGAAGCAATAGTGAAAGTCACACACGTGCAATGGAAGGGGGGGGCGGGAAAAAAAAGATGTCATTCTCTACTTCCCATCAGCAGGCGATGTTTGGCCACTTCCCAAGAAGCAGGGCTTCGGTATGCTTAACGGCTGCTCTGGAAGACAAACGTTGTAAATAACAAATGCCCCCTCTTCCTCCTCCTTTCTTTTAGCTTTTACATCTGAGCAGACATCATATGGTATGGAATATCCCATTGGTCACTTCAGGTCAGCTGTCCTGGCTAAGTCCCCTCCCAAAATCTTGCCCACCCCAAACCTACTGGTGAGAGGGGGTGGGGGAGGTTGGAGAGACAGCGATGGCGCTGTGTGATCACTTCCCAGCAGTAGCCAGAACACTGGTGTGTTACCACCATCTTTCTAGCTATCAACACTCTGAGGGCTGCTAGGGGCTCAGCCAGACCCAATATGCAGTGATTTCAGCAGAATGCACCAATAAAACTGCAAGACTATGTTGTTTAATAGGAACATCACCAAATACAATCTGGAAAATCATTCATGAAAAACAAAATATCAGACGGTTATTCCAAAAATCATTTTTTTTAATGCAAGCACATTATTTAAGAACATTTCAAGACTAGATGAAACCTACTTTAGTTATTACCTCTTCATGACAAATACTATTGTCAATTATGGATAGTTCTACTAGGCAATGAAACCAACAGAGATTTGTGTTACGCTTTCTTTAGTGTTTCCATCAATGCATCCTTGCAGTAATAAAAGCACTAATCTTGATCTGGTTAAGGCAGTTATAAACAGAAAATCATTTCATAATCTTACATAAAGGATAGGAGAACAATTTATCAATACACCATACAGTGGATTTGCTATCTGTAGGATCATATTAAACAATATTTGATTATCCTAATTTGTTCTAAAAGCAAGAGAAAGTTAATTAAATTAAAAAAAAAACCAACCAAACAATGTCAGAAACCACAAATAAGAAATTTGGAAACATGAAATATTTGCTTTTATCAGGATAAGACAAAAGGTATCAATAGACCTTGTACCACACATATTAAACTGTCTGCACAGCAGTGCATTTACAGCCTCTACCGCTTCTCACTAGATGCATACACATCTATCTGAAGAAAGATTGAGTATAAAAAGAAAACCAATTCTTCCCAAGCATAAAAATGTAACTACTAAAACTAAGTAAATATCCAAAATTCAAGTCAGACATGACTAATAGCTCACCAGAATTGTTCATTATCACCAAAACTGTTTGTCTTGTCCTATATCTCCAAGTGAAATATATTTAAAAGCTAATAAGGATTAATCATTTAAGTTTTTATTAGTAACACCCACAAGAACACCATCAAAGTAGTAAAAGTTAATACTAATTCTGAGGTGGGGAAGTTGTTGATTTACCTCAAAAGCAGCCTTTAAAATCTTTTCAGTCGGTGCAGTATCACCACTTAATTTATTATTTTTTTTCTTTTCTCTTTTTCTGTGCACTCTTTCACATATTTAGCAACAATTCCAAGTTACAGAAGTAAAATAAACCTAACACTCACCCTCTGCCTTCCATGTTGCCAAAATGAACAATGTAATAACTTAAAGTCAAAATTTACAGCATAGTTGAACAAATATTCTAAGAAATTAAGATGGCATAGAATGCTTTACATGCTCATAGATAAGTAAGGCAATGCAGAACAAAAGGAAAACTGTTCAAAGTAGACCTATCTAACCAGATTGGACACTAGATGAGGAGATGAGAGTAAAATAACCAGTATTGTACCTCTGGTGCTCAGCTGAAAGATGATCTGACCACACTACAGGGGAAAGTAGGAGACACTTCATTTTGCAGGAAAAGCAAAGAATTACCTATATTCCACCTGAAAATCTCAAGTACTTTTTTCTCTAGAAACTAAGTGAATTTGTGTGATATGTGGAACATTCTAAAGAAGAATAAAGACATTCTTTAAAGAATAATATGTATTAACAGATTCCAAGCTTATATGAAAGCAACCTTCAGATTATCCTCTACCCATTGATTTCACTCATTGTCAAATAACTATTTTATCTCCCTGATGTACGCTACACTTTTTTTTTTTTTTCCCTCTAATATAATAAGTATTTATTTAACTGCCAAGGTTAAATTCGTATAAGAAATATATTCTTTAATAAGACTTAATGTGCTGTCAGGTTATGATTGTATTTCTTTAATAGAGAAGGAAAAAATTATTCCACTAGCTAATAATAATTGAAGAAAAATAATCTAAATATGAAAATGCATAGCAGGGTAATGGAAAACTAATTGGTTGTCCTGGTTTAACCCCAGCCAGAAACCAAGGACCAAATAACCACTTGCTCACTCCCCCCACAGTGGGATGGACAAGAAGATCAAAAGAATAAAAGTGAGAAAACTCATGGGCTGAGATAAAGCCAGCTTAATAGGTAAAGGAGAAGGTAGGCATGCAAGCAAAGCAAAACAAGGAATTCATTCACTATTTCCCATCGGCAGGCAGGTGTTCAGCCATCCCCAGGAAAGCAGGGCTCCGTTGCATAACACTTACCTGGAAAGACAAACTCCATAATGCCAAACGTCCATTCCATCCCCCCCTCCCCCTTACTTCTTCTTTCCCCAGTTTATATACTCAGCATGACATCACATGATACGGAATATCCCTTTGAGTAGTTTGGGTCACCTGTCCTGGCTGTGTCCCCTACCAGTTTCCTGTGCCCCTCCAGCCCTCTGGCTGGCAGGGCCCAAGAAAATGAAAAGCCTTTGATTTAGTATAAACATCACCCAGCAACAATCAAACCCATCAGTGTGCTATCAACATTGTTCTCACACCAAATCCTAAGCACAGCCCTGCACCAGCTACTAAGATGAAAATTAACTCTATCCCAGCTGAAACCAGGACATTGATTTAAGACGACCTGTGCTCAGCTGGCGTAAAACAACTGTGAAACCTGAAGGGACAACTACTCTTTTCAGTCTTCTTATATTGGGCTTTTCTGACCTGTTCCTAGCATTTATCTCTCCAGCTGCTATGAAGGCCAATTTTTGTATACGTATAATTGCATACAGATACGTGGTTCCAAAACCAGCCTTAGAAATCAGATAAACTTGGAGGTGCTGAAAGGGAAGGTAAGGCATTCTTCCATCCAATGAGAAGTGTAATGGTTAAAGCTGGAGAAATTTAAGTTGCATGGATTTATCCTCTGTCCTGATGATCTATAAAATCAGATACTTTTAAATTACATTAACATTCTAAGGAACTATTTGGAAAAGAAGGCAAAATTTGTTTTTTTGTGGCTTTTTTTTTTCTTTTTCTTTGGGGATTTTTGTGTTGGTTGGTTGGTTTTGGGGTGGGATTCTTTTGCAGTGAAGTAATTAGTTCTGGTGAATGCCAACCCTTTGCAAGCACTGACTGTTTGCAAATGCTACCTTGATTGATTGGTACTGTTCCAGAGCATCTTTGTCAAGTTTCAGGATCATGATTTTTTAATTTCCTGTGTTCTCATTTTCTCCTTGCAACAAGGACAACAACGAGGAATAAGAGACTGTTTGGGGAGTAAAGTGAGACCACCTAGGAAGCTTAAAAAGAGAACCATTAAATAATATCATTAAGTGAGATTCTAACACCATTACTGGACATGCAGTAGCAAAAAATGAAACCCCAGCAATGATCCAAACAATGATCCAAGAATGTGTCAAGCAACTGACTGGCTCAGACTACTCCTATATTTAAGATGATAGGCGCTTTCTGGGCTTCTGTCCTACTTGACAAAGGGTGAGCACAGAAGAGGTAGTCACACTCTCAGGATGGCTCAAACTAGCTCAGAAGCTTTCAAACACTCATCTATCCACAGGTATTCTCCTACCCACTGTTAGTACATCATTATGCAAATTTCTTTTCTCTAGTCCTTGCAAGAAACAAGGTGTTGTAAGAACAACAGAGAATGCACGACCAAAGACAGAGTCACATAAATTAAATGAAGAGAAAGCAAAAAAAGAACTTAGAGACATCAATGTGTAACTGCCAATTTAATCAAATATATATACGTTAAGCTGCCACTTTGACAGTCACAAAGAACTGTGTATCTTGAAATTAATAAAAAAGTTGAATGCATAAAATAGCTCTTCTATTTTGATTACAGTATTGCTCAAAGACTCTTTCTAGAGACCAGGACACTTTCCTGCAAAACTTGAAAAATAAAGAAATAAACCAAGTGACAACATCCTGTCTATTATGAAGCATATATAATTCAAGTATCAGATGTAAAAAACCATAAATTTCTTTGGGGGAAGACAGGAAGGGCAGGATTGTATCTTCTTTGCCTCTTTACAGGGCCCTGCAGTACCATTCCCATGACTGGGCATTGCAGCTCTCTCTGACCCAGATTGCACCTACTTTTCTCTTAAGATATAGACAGCTAAATCAAATAGCAGGGACAAATATACGTTCCATCAGCTGACTCAGGAATTCAAAGAACCTTCTAAAATGGGAAATTTTGTCTGGTGAAAACTGAGATAAAAATAAATTTGCTGATAGACACATGTCAAGATAGTGGGATATTTGGGAATAAACCAGTCTATTTCTTTGTACCCTTTAGCATTCTTGACAGTTTACTAACCCTCCATAGTTTAAACCATGCTAACCTAGTAATCTTGAAAGATTACACTCTGTCAAAGAATGAAGAAAACTGTTGAACTGGTCTCTCTAGCTCAAAAAGGTATTAACACCTTTTTGATTACCTTAGGGAAGGCTGCTTACACAACCAATTCATCCACTCAGCTGATCCAACCACTCCCCTTGTCCGTTTTGGGCTGAGGCTAAGTTCAGCTTTCTTTACAGCAGCCATGGCCACTCCATGTTTTCTTCCCTGAACCTCAAGAGCACAAAATTACTGCCCTTTTCTGAGCCTTCTTCCATCGTGGGGGTGTGTTAATCAGTCACACCGGTACAGGAAATATACTATCTATATGCATATACTCCTATATAAATAATAACACAATAAAAAACTGTTTTCAATCTCTGTAAAAATCTGCAACAAGAAATCTTTTGTATTTTTTCTATGGAGTTAAATTCAAAGTAATCTCAAAGTTTTTTCAGTACATCATCTTGTGCATATTGATGTGACACTCATTAACCCAGCATGAGTTATAATAATAGACACACTAACAAGTAAAAGATAAAAAAGAGACTATTTTAGTCACTGAACTAAAGTCTGTTGTTTAATAACTGAATTTTAGATAATAATGATAAAAAATCTTACAGTTCTATCAACGGAAACAGCATGTGTCAAAAACATAGACTTTTTTTTATTTATTTTTAATGACATATCCCAAAACTTTGCTGTTTTGATGACAAAGGTAATGAGTACACAGATCCTTAAAGAAAAGAATAATAAATAACAACCATAAGAATTACAGTTGAACTTGGGAAATTACTTAGGCCAGCAAGCATTGTACTACACTTCTTGAAATCCTGTTGCTTTGAAAGTATTACCTGAGGTATTGCATTCTTTGTTCTTTTCTTACACTTCAAATTATTCAGTACTTGAAATACTGGGGACAGGGGGTGGGGGGGGAAACACCAAAACCACATAGAATCATAGAATCATAGAGACATTTAGCTTGGAAAAGACCTTTAAAATCATCGAGTCCAACCATTAACCTAACACTGCCAAGTCCACCACTAAACCATGTCCCTAAGCACCACATGTACACACATTCTAAATGTCTCCAGGGCTGGTGACTCAACCACTTCCCTGGGCAGCCTGTTCCAACGCTTGACAACCCTTTCAGTGAAGAAATTTTTCCTAATATCCAATGTAAACCTCCCCTGGCACAACTTGAGGTCATTTCCTCTTCTATCACATCTTACTTGGCAGAAAAGACTGACACCCGCCTTGCTACAACCTCCTTTCAGGTATTTGTAGAGAGCAAGAATGTCCCCCCTGATCCTCCTTTTCTCCAGGTTAAACAATCCCAGTTCTCTCAGCAGCTCCTCATAAGACTTGTACTCTAGACCCTTCACATCTAGCATACCATTTAACTAAAACCAAAACATTTGAACTTGTCTTATGTCTGCAGAGGCAAGGTCCAAATATGTCTTCTTTACTTCAGCAAAGTGCAACTGAATCATTTACAGCGAAAGTCAACTTATATACTGTAGTTTCAGATAGTGTTTATTTTATAGAAATTTGAATATGTGTTGAATTCAAAGATGCTAAAAACTAAATGTATTTTGGTTCCAGGAACTGTAGAATTCAGCACTGATGGTGGGGTGTTGTGGGGGGTGTGTGTGGGGGTGTGGTGGTGGGGGTGTGTGGTGGTGGTGGTGGGGGTGTATTTTTTAGCGTCACTGGGATGCTGCTTAATTTGGATTTTACTACAAAAAATCTGCATTTTCTGCTACACATCTGGAAGTTGGTTGAGGCTCATGCATTATTGATTTCCTCTTTTTACCCACTTTCACCTGCTGAATGTAAGAATTGAGCATTAGCGTTTGGGAAGTTTATAATCTGTATCTCATCCTGCTGTTTGATTTGATCAAACAACCTCTGCCTCTTTTTCCTCCTTGCACTTTAAGGGAGAAGTGTAAGGACATGTCCTTTCACTGCTGCAACAAGTTTAAGTTTCAGATCAGATATACATATGTACAGTTCTGTAGACCAGTTAGAGAATCTCAAAACGACTAAAAAGAATCAGTCAGAGAACCTTGCCACAATGTGAGTTTGCCCCACTGAATAGATGAAGAAAAGAAGTAAATAAAGAAATTGTCTTTCATAAGCGTGTTCTCAGACTTTCACTCAGGGACTTCTAGAGGTGAGAAACCCATTCCCAGTAAATCTAGAAGCTGAGCACATTTTGTACTATGCAATAAACACCTATTCAGAGAAGATATTGGTGATCTTTTTGCAAGACACAAATTTTGTATATGTACACACTGAAATAAAAGATTTTAAAAGTCTATTTGCCAAAGTCAAATGGAGCTCAAAATACCAATCTTTAATAATCTAAAAAGTTTTGTAAAAAAAACCCAAACAGATTGGTTTTCTGTTACAGTTTTAATTTTTCCACTGTGTTTTATTAGGCTGAAAAGAGTGAACCAAAATTACTTATGAAGCAAACGAACAAGCAAAACAAAAAAGCAGAATACAAAGGGGGAATTGTAATGTCAATATAGAAGTAGGACTTGGGGGTCAGTGATGAAATGATACTAACTTGAAACATGTTCATAAAATTAATTTTATTGAGTGTAAAATGCAAAATTTGATTAAATGACTGAGAAAAGATTTCTGATAGTAAGTGGTGTATATATATTGCATTTCTAATTCTCCTTTTATTCATTTCCTAATGTACACTCTGGGGAATCTTGTGATCATACTCTTGCAGTTTCTATTTGCATAATTAAGTACTCAAGATATAATTTGTCAAGTGCCACATTACGTTATATAAGGCTTGTAAACTTCATTCTTCCTCTTCTCCTGACTTAGTTATTAGTTCTATTCTGCCCATGCTGAACGTCTGAAATATATGTGTTGAAGCACATATTTAGACCCAGAATTCAGAGTCTCTTGCTATATCCGTCAGGGAAAACATCCTGTGATGTCTTTCTCTTGCAGTGGCAAAGAAAAAGCCAAATGCAGCAGGTGTCCAAAAGGAAAATCAATGCATATGTATTAGTCATATTAGTTTGCATTCTTCTGTATATGTGTGTATGTACACACATACATTTCCATACACACATTACATACATAACCATCTGTCCTCAAAGGAGACTTTGTGTATTTTAAGTGACCCATCACTTACTCAGTTTCAGAATGCTGTAGGTATCTCACATACTTGAACATTAAGACTGCAGTTTTCTTTTAGGACAACTATGTCAGCTGTTACCAATGTATTGGCTCATCTCACAGAATTCAGTTATTCACAGGTTATTGCTGGCATAGGAAAAGTACCACTCACTAGAGGACTTAGTCACAGAAATCATCAGTTCATTTTGGATAGTTATAAGAGCAAAGCATGTAGTTTAAGCTAATTATATAGGTTCTCTCTAAGGCAGAACAAGATAAGTGGGATGACATTAGTTCTAGAGGGACATATCTTTCTACTTCATCACCTATAAAGAGATCTGATAGAACTACTTAGGTTAAATGCATTCATTTTTGACAGTTAAATTTAAGGGAGATGAATTCCACGTTGGCCACCAAATACTGCTGAAAAGTTAACCTAAGTAATTTATCTAAGGTCATGTATAAATGGTAACATATCTAATTGAATCTTATTTTCTTAAATTCACTAGTGCTCTAATTATTGGCCTATTCTTCCTCTCTGTGAAAAGTGACTAAGTAAAAGGTTTTTATGGGGTTTAATCTGTGTCTGAATTCAGTTGAGGATGTCAGGCATCAGGTCAGCTCAGAAGATCATGTAAAAGTCACCTACCATCCACCATCAATACTATATTTTTATCACCTCCTTCTTTGTCTTCTAGTACCGTGAATGGAGACAGTAAGAGAGAGGCATAGAATACTGAAATAATGTGAAGAATCATGGTCTCAACAAACATTTGGCTGTCTTGCAGAGGCAGGATAGCTCAGTAAATACTCATTTATTTATCATGAGTTTGTTATTCATGTAAGCCCTGATGAACTTATTGGAGTGGGGTGTGGTTTTAAGTTCTGTGCTCAACTGTGGAAACAAATGATTAGATGATCTATCTAATTAAAAAAGCAAGTAGCATATCTTTGGACAGAAATGTCTTAAAGAGTGGAAACGAGAAGCCAAAGGAACAATCAAAACTGTAAAATAGTAACAAAATTTTTCTATTTCTTTTTTAAATTGTAGTAGTAGCAAAAGTATTTAAAACTAATGTAGGTTAGGAAATATTTATGGGGGAAGAATGCAGCTGGTTATAACAGCTGAAAAATTATCAAGAAAATTTTCCTTAGGGAAATACTCATTTGTTTAAAACTTATAAAATTCAGAAATAACAATTCCAACAGATTTTAATTTAGAAAAAGTTTAGGAAACAATCTACTTTTCCCCTTGCATAACTTTTTCAATTTGAAATTGTATATAAAGAATAAAAGCATCAACACTTGAATCAAGACTTGAGAGTTCTAAAACATTTTTTCCTGGATGACTTTTCCACATTTTTGTCTTTTAATTTCGGTTCAGGATTATTGCTTTTAAAACTCATCATAATTGCTAGACAGATTCATTAAAAAGTGATAAGATTTTACAAGGAAGTGTAGCTATTCCCAGCTCTCTACAATTGCTGTGAAAAACCTGGCTAAGAATTAATCTTCAGGAAATTCTGAAATATTTTTTTTAAGAAATATGGAAAGAACTGAAATTCTTGAAACCATAAAATGTCTTTAAAACCAGTCTTAAACCAAACTTTTTTTAATAAAAGCTGCAACATTTTTGAAATTGAAATTTACCATGTGCCAGTTCAGAAATGCTTTAATATTGAGTTATCAACTACATAAAGATAAATTAATTTTTTTCAACTAAATTTTTTCAGTAGCAACAGAAAATATATGTTGATATTTCTAAACCAGCTCCAGGAAAAGTTCTTTTTTCTAGGTCACACTTCCTTACATAATGATTTTAGTCGTTTTTGATAAATATGTAAATGAAAGAAAGAATAGGAGACTTACTATTAGGATCCTAATGATCTTAAAGGGGAAAAAAAGGAAAAAAAATTAATTTTCTCTGCTCAGGGAGCATTTTATTCCAAATTATTATATTATTATAGCTTCATGATATGCTTTACTTGCAAGAGCCGCTATATACAACAAATCACACAAAATTATTATTATTATTACTATTGCAGTATTAAAATTTCATCATATGGTAGAAATAATAAAAACTCCTAGAACAATACCAATATAGCTTCAAAGAGGTCTCATCTTTTTCCTGCAACCACAACAGCTTAAGTAAGTGACATTAAGGGAAAACAAACAAATTGGTCATATGGCTGTTATAATTTAAATGCCTAGATGCAGATATGAAATTACACAAACAGCAAAATTAAAATGAGTCAAAACCAAACAATAAAAAAAAGACAAGCAACCACACCCCCCCCTACTTTTTTAATAAGAAAATTAAAAAATATCTGTTATTGAAGTCTGCTCTGTGGAAATCACAAAATAAATAATCATTGTGGAGACAAAGAGTTTAAGTGAATGAAGTCTGAGTTTTTTATAATATGTACATGTTTTAGTAAAGATTAGGAGCCCCTTGATTAAGACTGTATATAATGCGTACCTCAATTGTGCATAAGAATAATTTTCTTGTGATTCGCTAAGTATTTGCTCTGTAGATGATATCTCCCTGTGAAAGATGTCAGTCCTGGTTCTCTCTAAAAAAAATTATTAAATGTAAGGTAACAGAACGACAAGTACAGTAACCCAGACAATGACTCATCAAGTCTTACCTCATATTTGTATTTCTTCAGAAAAATCAGTAAAATATGAGACAGAATTGATATGGCAACTTGAACAGACATGTAACAGTTTTATCCCTATTTAACATGGAATACCATTTGCAGTCTAATAAAAAATTACCTAAGTTTGCAGACATATCAAAGTATGTTTCCAGTTTAGAAAAACGGTTTTTGTAATGGTGTGGTAGAGTTGAATACTAACAGATTTCACTGTCTTAAATACTAAAACCAAAAATTTCAGGCAGTTTAAACATAACTCAGGATGTGTCCAGCTGTGTTTTTTCCTTCTCATTTGTCACCACTAGCAGCCCAGGTGCCCAGGTGTAAGGCTGCATTTACACCTTGGCCAACCTGCTGCCTTTAGTCCTTCAGCTCAGGAATAGCTAACTAAAGCTTAACACACAGTAAAGTTGCGCAACAGAACACAGGGGAATCCACCTCATTAAAATAATCTGTGATGGCTTTCCTTTCCTATGGAAAAAGTGGTGATAAGATTTTTTTTTTTTTTTTTTCACTGAAGTAGGCAGGTGTAGCTGACTAAATGTAATCCCCATGTACTAGTAGGATTTTTATAACAGAGTACTCTATTTCACAGAAAAATTGCATCTCAAATTCAAACCATTCTGGTAAGTACAATCAACAATTTTTTGTTTGTTTTTGAAATTATTTTAATAGCAAGGGATATAAAAATACATGTTCATTCAATTTGAAAGAAAACTTTTTACTAGCAAAAAAAAAAAAAGGATGTTTAACTTCCTTTTATTCTTCAAAGACAGCAACAGAAAATAAGTCATTTAAATCAAGAAATAATTATTTAAATAAATTAAATGTCTAATAGCCTGGTGCACTGGAAAATCTGGAAGGCATCAGGTACTCTTGTGGCACAGAAACTCCCTGAGCTAGCCTAGCAGAGTTTTTGCTGCCTGAACTCACACCAGTCTCTGGTAATGTCTGCAATTGACGTAAGTCCTCCTTGCATCATGCACCAAGGGTAACTTAGGTAAGCAATAGGAAGACTTCACCGTCTCTGTTTTGGGTTGTTTTTTTCACAGATCTGGAATAAAATGTATTTTTCAGCCCTTTCTCTGAGCTTTACAAAACACCTGGATTAGGATTCACTTTACTGTTATAAATAATATAGCTTGATTCCTTGAAAGAAGTTAGTATTGGCAGGCAAATAGAAATATTTTTTTAATTAAAACTAAATTATATTGTGGTCTAATTTTGTCCTGGAAAGCCCTTTTATTTTGGGCTAAACACCATATATGAAATTACATTAATAATAATAAAAAAGAATAAAAAGTTCCTGCAATGCCTTATGAGGATTGCAGTTTGATTAGCTTTGCTCAAATTCCTCTTTAGCCCATATTCTCAGATATTATTCTATTTCCCAAATGGTGTTTTCATATTTTCTCGTGGAAACAAGGTTATGGTGAATTATCAGAATTGTACACTATAGGAATTGTCCAGGTTGGGAAGCTAGTCCAAGAAAAACAAGTACATAAAGGCAATTAAATTACTATTCTCATGGAAGCCTAAGTAATTCAAAATGCATTTATTCTGACAAAATATTGCACTTTGAAGACTTTTCATCTTTGCAATGCCAAAAAGAAGATATTTTCTGAAGACAAGAATTTTTCTATTGAAAATTTATTCCCGCTTCTAATGGGAAATTTTTACTGTGCTAATAAGGGATGCACTGAAATTAGTTGACAAAATGAAGGAAATACAGCTGTATAGAATTAAGTTTTAGCTGAATCTGTGACAAAGAGATGACATAACAAAAAAGAAAAATCTTATACTAGTAACAAACCACAAAAAAATGCTTGAATGAAAAATATAGCATTTTGGAATGTGATGATGATGATGATGATAATGATAATAATAACAACAACAACAATAGAATCTATGTTTGGAAGCATCTTATACAGCTCCTGAAAACTAAAAAACCTAAACAGCATACAGCATTTACTGTTGCTAGAACAGAGGTCACAAGATGCAAATTTGATTTAGCATGATAAGCAGTGAAGTGATAGGCTATAGTGACAAATAATTCACACAAATATATAAACAACATACAATTACAGATGGACTTTTTTTTTAAAAAAAAAAAAAAAAAACACAAATGGGGATTGGGGTCTGTAGGAAAGGCAGATAAGGACAACAAGATACTTTATGAGCTTTGGAGTCACTTGACAACTGTTTTGTTGAAGAAATTTTTTCCTAATACCTAATCTAACACCCCCCCCAGCACAACTGTTCTCAGGCAATTCTGTGGTTTCTAAAACATCAATAATCCTTGCATCTTTGCACTGCGTGGATCTCCACCACCTACCTCCACTGAGATGGGAGACTGAGGGACCTTGCTAGCACACTGACCCTCAAACATTGGCGTGCCACCCCCAGGCTTAGCTCTAGTGAGTCTGGTTTTATCCCTTCCCCCCTTCAAATCTAGTTTAAAGCTCTTTCAGTGAGCCCTGCTAACTCCTGTTAATCCTTTTCCCCCTTTGAGACAGGTGTACCCCACCTGTTGCCAGCAGGCCTGGTGTCGTGTAGATTGACCCACGATCAAACCTCCCAAAATTCTGCCGGTGGCACCAGGCTCAGAGCCAGGTATCCACCTGCTGGCTCTCCCTGTTTCTTCCCTCGCTATTCCCTGCAACTGGAAGGCCAGAGGAGAACACTGCTTGTGCTCCTGATCCCTTAACCAGTCATCCCAAAGTCCTGCAGTCTCTC
>JAVJGI010000014.1:105677017-105702541 GCA_035590275.1 Ibycter americanus
GGTGCTGGTGTGGAGCAGGGTACAGCCTGCAGCCTGACACCTGGGGGGCACCACGTTCTCTGGGCAGCCCTGTCAGTTGTCAGTTCAGCCTGACGGATAGAAAAAAACAGTGTTCCTACCCCTATTTTGGTAAATAGATCAGCACAATACAAAATAAAATGGTGAGAAGCTGAGAACAGTGCACCCCTGATCTCTCACATTGGACATACAGCCAGGCGTTTGTATCTTCTCAGCTGAAGAGATAAATCAGAATCACAACTTTCTAAACCTTCAGGAAGTAAACTCATCTGTTGAGGGAAAGTTTCCCCCATCCTAATCTGCATAGAAATGTATTCATTTGTTTGCAGAACACACACATAGAACTATAGATATATACTACTCATCTGTACATACATACACACCCATCTCTCAAACAAACTTTTTTTTCAGAAAATAAAAACTCCATTAATACTTCTAGCAAATAAAAATATTTAAGCTTCTGATTTGTTTTAATTAAAACCAAAAAACAACAACTAAAACCAAAAATAACCCAACAAACTTTTATATTAAAAAAAAAAAAAACAAACCAAAATGATGAACAGTTTCTGGGGGGAGTAGGGGGGAAGTAGAATTAGGAACATGTTAATACTGAATAAGCCAGAATTGTAATAATTTTGGAACGTTTTTCATATTCAGGTCATTCAGAAGGTACATGTTCACAGGATAAGTTTACTTATTTTGAAAACAAAGGTCTAAAAATTTCCATATGCCACTGGAAAATTTTCAACTATCTGCATATTTCATGTATACACTGTATTAGTTTATATTCATATATTAATTCAGGGCTTCATTCTGTCTCTGTCATGTAAACTGGCTAAATTTGGCCTATTTGCTGACTATTTTTGATGTGTTTTCCTACCTTCTTTTTTTCAGAATATATGAATTTGTATGTCTACTGGAAAGACAATATTTATATACTTTTAATCGTCCAAAATTTAAAAATTAATCTGGAATATATTTTAAAATACTCCTTACTACAGCTTCAGAAGGTCAAGTCCCCCCATAAACACTGAATGTGTAGTTTTTCATTTTCCAGTTAAAGATAAAAATCTGCAATGATATATTTTTCATATTTTATGAGTTTGATGGATTTTAAATGCACATAAATATCTTTAAAAAATGAAAAAAGCTACTTGATACCATTTGTTATGAATTTAGCAGCTGCCTATTGAAATTGTCAGCTTCCTTTCAAAATGCTATTTTCTAACATCATTAAGAGTGAAAGATGCATGATTCTGCTATAAAATTCAACCTCTGTGAAGAATAGATGCACACAGACCAAAAACTATTAATAATTGGAATCAGTCAGGTGTCTGTTTTCTTCATGTTTTCTTTATAGTTCTATATCTGTTATTCTTAAAAGCTTTTTTAAACAAAAGTTTGATACTTTCTTTTCCCATTCATTTCACTGGAAATTTGTAGAAGAACATAAAGATGTAAATTTCCCTTTATATCTCAAATATATGAATTAGATATTTTTTTTGTATAATTGAATAGTTTTGCTGCCAAAAGAGTAGCTTTTTATGAAGTGGCCCACAGTAAAATTGGATTATTTTTCTTTTTAAACCTTCCAAATACTTCACTATTCTTGCTTATTGTCAGCACTTTCCTATAGATTTCTAACATTCATCTAAAATTGCAGTTGGCACTGAGCTCTTTTAAAAATTGTACGTTATAAGCACATAAGGAAATGCAACTTGCTAAAAGTACAGTGAATTAAGGTGATAACATCCTAAAAGTGATTCATAATATATAAAGTACTGACAAAGGCTAGGATAAGGTACTCCTCTGCTTTTCTGGTCTCATAGCCTAGCCAGACCAGGACTGGTCATTTGAGTGTTTAACCTCAAGGTGTTTTACATATTTAAATTTGTAGACTGGGGCCAAATGCCCACTCTTGTAATGTTTCATCTTAGAAATCACTGAAAATGTCTCACATGATAGGAAAAGATTAGGACCATATAATTTAAATAAAAGATTGTTCAGAAGTAAATTAATTTTGACAAATAAACAGTGACCTGAAAAGTTTAATTCAGCTCTGCCCCCCCCCCAAAAAAAAGGTTCTGTAGAAATTGCCAGACTCTTTTAGTGAACAGCGATACCAGTCTATTGTTTAATTTTCCATAATATTTTATTTCAGAATAGTTTTATAAGGAAATATAGAATATTGCATTGATAAAAGACTTTCAGTAACATTAACTTTTTCCTGTTTCTCCTGTATGACAGCAATAAGTAACTGAAAATAAGACTTCAAAGCCTGTAACTTATTTTTTTTTTATATGAAGATCTCACTTATGATAAATAAAATGACAAATGAATCGGAAAAATATATTTTCTAACTTTACAGTTCATATGCATTTTAAAATTATATTACTTAAGTAATGTAATTATTTTATGGAATATATATGTTAAATACTTTTTCACTGTAGTTTAAAAAAATGGGAATTCCATGCTGTTTTTTCATCCTTTTTCCTTTACCTGAATCAAAAGAATAAAGGACACTTAATAAGCTCATTTCCATGTTTAAGTCTTGTTTAAACATAGCAATTTTAGAAATTTTCTCAAAGATTTTGAGAAGTTAGAATACTAAATGAAAGGTTCATGGTAAAAAATGGTAAATGTGTATTTTCATTTCTATTTTGTGAAAGTAAAATTTATAATGGCAATTTATATAGGGGAAAATATTTTTTAAAAATACTTTTGTGGAAAAATAAATATACAGAATTCCCTACTCCAAACACAAATATTTTAAATTAAAAAAAATGTAATGATAAAAGGAGCAGACTGTTCTAATGACTGTTGCTATTTTTAAATTTTGAATATATTTCAGAGCTAAAATAAGAAATCTATTTGTTTGTGAATTTTCTGTTAAAAGATAAAAAAAAGTCATTGAAACACTAGGTTTCTTAAGGGAAAAAAGTTAATTTATGACAATGAGTCTACTTTGCCAGAAAATACAATGTGAAAAAACTAATTTAATGTCCAATAATCTCATCCATTTTCTTTATCAAGCCTATAACAGTTGTTATAGGCAAAATATTTTAAAAAATATATTGTTTCAAATTAAAGGCTTCAATATGCATTTTAATACAGTTAAATGCAGATCACATTTAGGAACAAAGAATATACAAACAACTTAGGAGATAAAAGTCAGTACTCTCAAATGAAATGACCCTGAAAAGGATCTAGAGACCAAGCTGAATGCAAATTCTGAATACTGCTATCAGTGACTCATAATACAGAACATTTATTTTACTAATGCTAGTAAAAAGGAATAACTCAATCTTTGGAAGAATATGAAAGAGAATATGAAATAGAATAGGGGTTAAATTACTCATATGCTTTAAGATACATCATTGCTAAAATCATTTTCTGGTTCAGTAGTCATGTTAAAAATTATCAAGGTTTGATTCTACCTATTTGTTACTTCTAGAAGTGTACTAGAATACAATTATACTGGAAATGGACCTGCAGCTCATTCCCTCTTTATGTGATTTTTAAAAAAAAATAGTTTTGGGCTTGTAAATTAGAGAGAATATTCTTACACTACTTCAAAATATATTTTAAATAGCGTTAAATATTAACATTTACATTAAAACATGTTTTAAATAGCTGCATTATGAGTTTTAATCAACAAGATCTCTACTTAGAAATGAGAACACCTTGATCCCAAGAATCTTTGTAGGTTCTCTTGAAGACAAAGCAATTCACATCCAAATTCAGGAGCTATTACAACCTGTATCCGTATTAGTAAATTAAGCAGTACTCATGCATTTCACTGGAAATTTGAAGAAAAACATACAGAAGATATATATTATACCTGTGAATTCCCAGGCAGTGGTATTTTCTACAAGGTTAATATTTTAACAAAAGAGAAGTGTCATACTTTTGTCTTGTGTCAAGGAGCAGACTTTCAGACAATTCCTGGGCAGAATCTGGGAATTAGCACGTTTCAAAGGAAGTTCCTAAATATTAATGGCAATTACTGCTAATTGTTAATATAAAGTCATTCAGAATAGTCCTTCAAGTGTCACAACAGGCATCACATCAGCACACACTTATGTCCTTTCATTATGTCACATCATGCTACAAAACCCCAAGTCTAGGAAGCTCTAGAATTTATGTTCAGTCCCTTGACACACAAAATATGCACAAGTGGTTTTGATGAGTGTCTTCAGAAGAGGTTGTCTGTGATTTCCATCTGAGAGAAATGGAGTGAGAAACACAGAGACACTGCCCAGATCTCCCTCATTCCAAATCCCTAACTTAACCTATGACTTGGAGGTGTGAGGAGTTGTAGTGGTTTAACTCCAGCCAGCAACTAAGCACCGCACAATGGCTCACTGGCTTCCCCCCCTCAGTGGGACAGGAGAGAGAATCAGGAGAGTAAATGTCAGAAAACTCATGGTTTGAGATAAAGTTTAACGGGACAGAAAAGAAAGAAAGTAGTAGTAGTAGCAGTAATAGGATCAGAATATACAAAACAAGTGATGCACAATGCAATTGCTCACCGCTCACCAACCAATTCCCAGCCAGTTTCCAAGCAGCGGCGCCCAGCCATCTTTCCCCTAGTTTATATACTGAGCATGACATCATATGGTATGGAATAGCCCTTTGGCCAGTTCAGTCAGCTGTCCTGGCTGTGTCCCCTCCCAGCTTCTTGTGCCACCCCAGCCTTCTCGCTGGCAGGGCCTGAGAAACTGAAAAGTCCTTGACTTAGTATAAACATTACTTAGCAACAACTAAAACCATCAGGGTGTCATCAACCTTATTCTCATACTAAATCTAAAACACAGCACTGCACCAGCTACCAGGAAGAAAATTAAGCCTGTCCCACCTAAAACCAGGACAGGAGTGAAGAAAGCAACCATGATTTGCAACTCAGAAAATAAAACTCAGAATGGCATGGCTAAGAAGAAAAGATATGCATCATCATTCCAGGGTGTTGTAGCACAACTGCAGCTGTGTGTGAGTCTACACAGATCTTTAGATGTTTATTGCACGCCTTGTTGCCTAGGTCCTGAAGGTGGCATTCCTACACCTGCCTCCCATCCTCTCTGCTGCTGCAGCAGTAGCCTTTGTCCAAGTCATGTTGGTCACTAGGCACACCTCTCCCACCTCACACACAGCCATTTCCACCACTCCTTGTGGTATTCACCAGAATTTGGCAAGCTGTCTGGTTCAGAGCTCCTTTCCAATAAAGCCTCTTTTCCTCATGGGAGTGAGAAACTCACCCAAGACCACAGCACTCCATGTTTTTTCTTGGCTTTTGTCAGGGAAATTGTAAAAGTTGTTGGCTAGTGGGGTAGAGGACCTGTATACATTTGTATACCCTATGAATATTTGTGCTACAGAGGTAGTGGTGAGTAGCAGGGAAGGAGATCAGAATAACCAAGGTCTTTTGGAAAGAATGGATTTGTTTACAGGGGAATGGCAAACAAAGCGTTATACAAGACATTAGGTATTTTATGGAATTCTCTATCTGTTTAAATTACAGAGATGAAGAAAGGAGATGGCAGAGAAACAAACAGGAGAAGAAGCAAAGACCTATAAGCATCTTGAGAGTTTCAACCGAGACCTGCTACCAAAAAGAGACAAAAGGCTATAATCCGCGCCCAGGAACAGGCTGTCAGTGTGACACTCTTAAGAGAGCACAGACAGAACAAGAGGTAGCTGGAGAACTGGCAAAGACTAGGTCTCTGATAAGTTTAGAGTCAGAGAAGCGAGTTTGGGGGTTTGTTTGTTTGTTTGTGCAATTTATTGAATCTTTACCAGAACTCTGAAAAGCCTTTTCAGGTTTTTGCTACCACATCCATAAGGACTGGGCTGTAACAAACCCCAAGCTAGATAAGGACACCCTCATGTCTGCATCCTCATAGTTGCAAGGACAGCCTGGCAAAAAGGAGTACAAGGACCAATTCTGCTCTGATGCATCGCTTTGAAATTACTCACCAGCGTCCTTGTACAAGTAATTGATGGCACTGCAGGAAATCACACACCGAGACTGACTCTTGAGGAGGGGTGACATGATTACTGACACACAACTGAACCCAATTTTCAGTGAGATCCTGAAGGGACCAACAGAAGTGAGCATGATGATGCTGGTTGTGAGTCCAGGTTTCCAATCCTGGATTGGATCATACAATTTGGACAATCCAAAGTCAGGATTGTATCTGGGAAGTGGCATCTTTCACAAGGCGGTGTACCCTCCTGCAAACTGACACCCATGGTCAGGAAGAGGACAGTCTTCTGGATTGTTCATGAGGAACAGACATACTCCAAGAGTATAGTTAGTGTCCTGTGTCCATGTTGGTTCACAGAAAGGAATGACAGCTGCTACTGCTGTTGCACTCACAGAAGACTCTGAAAGAAGAACTCAAATTATAGCAAAAGTTCCTATCCAGTTAGGGGGGCTGCAACAGGCAAAGAGAACTAGAGGCGTAATAAATATTGCTCACACTGATCATGGGTCAACAATCTTGCTATCACTTCTCTGTCTGCCACCATCATCCTCCTATCATGGACTTGAAGACGCAAAACCTGTTCCCCACTGACTACTGAGAGTCAGAGATAGCAAAGCTCAAGAGAACAATGGCAACTTCCTTCTCCATAAGTAACGGTTCATGGAAGTGGTAGTCAGAGAGAAGGACTTTCTTGCATCTGATGTTCGGCAACAGCTCCCATGGGATGCCACATTTATAGCACAATGTCTTCCCATCAGAAATGCACAGTTTACATCATGGTGCTGAGCATCAGTCTAGTAACCTTACACTGGGAAAATAAAATGAACCTCACATTGCCTGAGAAATGTCACAGTGTAAACATGAGCAGAAAGCAGGAACCCCAAAACCCTGAGCATCCTAAGATGCAGTGCTGCAGTGTGGGAGGGCAAATGTGATAGGCATGGTGGCTGGAAAGTGACTGGTACCACAGTCTGAAGTTGTGTGGAGCTGAACTCCTTTATAGAGCAGCTGCAGCCACCATGACATGCCCTGTATAGGGCAGATGGGGGAGAAACATGGTGTGTCTGCATTGCCTGAGGAATACAGTTGAGAGTATGAAAAGGCTTGTAGGATGTTTTCTGTGATAAGGCCAGGGCGAACAGCTTGCAACTGGGCACTCTCAACTTTGGGCAACAGCAGCTACAGTAGCACAGACTCCACAGTTCAGTAGCCCTCAGCATCAAATAATGATCCCGTATGTATTTACATTACTGTTATAGAAGTCACCTACTCTCCCTCATTGTAATTGCTAAGGAGTTAGTGCTCTTGTAAGAGGTTTTGTTACTGAAATCAAATACTTCAGATTAAATTCATGCAGATTTAAAGTAGGTGATTACAAGATCCTTTCTGGTATAATGTTCTATTTTTTCTATTTTAGATGCTGGAAAATATGGACAATTTTTAATCCAAAATGCAAATACAAATTTTGTGGCCATAACTGACTAAAGAGTTTTTTCAGCTTCCAGTTCCTATTTATCACTATGCATTGCGAATGACATTACATACACTTAGTTCAGTACTTGACCTAGTCTAGGAAAATTTGAACACATTTTTCCCTTAATTGTTTGCAATGCATGAATACAGGTTGACATGAATTTTAATCCGTAATTTTGCAACTTGTTCATGCTGTTAAGAAACATGCAAATAAATGCCAGTTTCTTGCTGAAATAAGTTATCAGCAGCAATAAATAAAGTAATGCTTTAAGATTTATTTGAAGTTGTTGTTTGAATGCATATGATATACATTCACTTTCTTTTTTCCAAATTTATAGAGACATAAATTCTATATAAAATAAAAAACTTTCTTCAGGGCTCAAAGTCCAGCACCTACACAAGTTAATGGTAAAGTCTCTCTTGATTTAATTAATATCTAATTGGCAAAAAAATAAATTGTCGAGGTCAAGTTCTCCATTGTATGCCTATGTAAATTAAAGTGACTCACCATTTCCACAACAGAATTAAGAACAAGCACCATCATTTGCATGGAAGCAGAACCAAGATCATGCATTACTCACCATCCTGCTGCATATACAGAAGCCCATCTCAGCATCAGAGTAGCATGCAGCTATAAAAGCCTGTGTATCTATATATGGATATACATAGATATGCACACACCACTTAAATCTATCCAATAAATTTATTTAATTCAGAGTTTTTTATGAAGCAATCTAAAACTGTAATCCTAATCACTTTTCAGCTCAACTGATTTGACAGAAAGCCCCCAAACTCTGTTTTATTATGAGACCTATTCATAAGGGAGAGAAAAACAATGCTACAAATATTATAAGAAAATTGAATTAGTTAGGTGTTATTTTTAACATTAAAAAAGAAAAAAAAAAGCTGTCTTAAACCCCTTTTGCTTTAAAAATATGAATATCAGTTCTTTGTAGGTTGTTCATTCTTAGCCCATGACGTGGTTTTCCTTGTAGTTATAAAGGTATTTTTCATTTGTTAAAGCCAACCAAGAGAGAAAACATTCCTACAGGAAGTGCTTACGAGCATGAGGACCAACAAACGTTCAAGAATAGTTAAACTTAAATAAACATAGGTAATTAATTTAAATGAAAACATTTTTTCTTATATCTTCTAAACTAACTCTCCTTATCAGTTGGACAGTTATAAGATTCCTCCTTCCAGCTGCTGAAATAAAATAGAATATTTGAATCCAGAGGAATAAAAATTGAGGTCCCTTAAATTTAGTTGTATGTTCAAATGTACTTACTTTGCCTTTAGAACACTGGAGTGTATCATAATTCATACCCTCTCAGGATTGAATGAGACATTAAGATATTTTGTTTCCTTTTATAATCTCTCGAGAATCAAGTATAATTTGAAATAATTCGATCTTAAATGAACAAAATGTCATTAGAGGAATCCTGTTAATTTTAATAATTCTTTGATGACTTATCCAGATATTTGTTAAAATACACACATTTTTAAATTATACAAGATTACTTTGTTTATTTTGCAGTGTTTTTTTCTTCAAAGTTGGAACAAATTTATCTTTAAATAAATTAAATTTATGGACAAGTAAGTGTAATATTATCAGTTAGTTGTAAGCAAAATGCAAGTTTCAATATGTACACATTGCAAAACTTTAGGCTTTATAGCACAACTTAAATCCTGATTTTGAATTATCATTGGCCACTTAATAGCAGCACATACAATGGACTGTTCTTGCTAAATTGCTAAGTTTTAATTTATATGGCCTTCAAAATGGGAATTCTTAACAATGTCAAAGTCCTGACTGGATATAACAAAGGATTAAAGAATAAAGATTTAAGGACTATTGCATGTAAGAGGTGGCATGTATGAGTACCAAATCTGAATGACATCTACAGATTTGAGAAAGGTTTTGAGAAATAAACTTTAAAAAAAACAACAAACCACAAACAACTAGAAAACAGTAGGTATTTCAGAATTTGTGAAATAAAGTACAGTTTCTTATCTTTTAATGTAGTAGCAAGTATTGCAATAGAGTAAATGAGCCATCCCTCTTAGCTCCCTACCAAGTACTAAGACTTTTTGAGGTCAGCAGAGTGATGAACACAGACATTAAGTCTGACATTAAGAATTTTTGGTGTCTAATCTATTTCATATAGTTAATGAAGCTAAGACAGAGTAAAAACTTCCTTGTATTTTTCTAGATTCTGTCTTCTAGAATGGTACAAACACAGAATAATGGGCCTAAAGGGGTTAAAGGGGCCTAAATAGTGGGTTTAAAGAGGCCTTCCAGAAGTTACCTGGCCCAATCACCAGTCAAATTTTGAAAAGATTGAAAACAGAGATCTTATAATTTCTCTGGTCAACTCATTTCAGACACCTTCTATGTAAGTTATATAATATATAAGTTTCTACTTATATTTAATTGAAATATCTAGGAAAATTCTGAATTGACTTAATATGTTCCCATTAGGCAGCCTGAGCACAGCGATTAGGTCCTCCTTACTCTTCGTTTTCACTTGAGAATGAACAAACTCAGCTGTTTCAGCCCTTCCCCATATGCCTTGTGCTCCAGCCCATTGACAATCTTCGTATTTCTCCAAACTACTTGTTTCAGTATGTCTGTGACTTTCTTGTAAGGAGAAGCCCAAAACTGGACACAGTACTGTGTAGGCACCCTGCTTATACCATTACATGACCTTAATCCATCCCAACTGCAGGACATCACCTTTGCTTTTTTCACCTTCATGTGCTTTTCATCAACTGATTTCTACAGCCTTTTGAACACCCCTTGAAGATAAGTCTCCCCCTCTATTTGGTATCGTTCACAGACTTGCTGGGTGGGCACTCTGTCCCATCATCTAGGTCATTAATACAGACATTAAACAGTACTGCCTCCTATATCAATACCTGAGGGACACCTTCCGTCACGAACTCCCGGTTGGACTTTGTACCAGTGACCTAACCTTTTAAACCTGATGGTCCAGACACTTTTTCACCCACCTTATTGTCCACTTATCCAGCGTATCCAATTTGGCTGAAAGAATATTGCAGGAGACCTTGTTGATGGTCTTGTCAAAGTCAAGAACAACATATAACACCCACTGCTCCATCCCTGTCCACAAAACTAGTCATCTCACTAAAACAGGTAACTGGATTGCCCAAACACAATTTGCTTTTGATAAATCCAGTTGGCTGCACTTAGTCACCTTCTTGTCCTTCCTGTGCCTGGAGATATACTGGAAAAAAAATAATGTAGCCAGTTAGGACATGTTAGGTAGGAGAAATTATAAGCAAAACTACACACTTCTTTTACACTAATGGTGACATAACATTTAAAAGTAATAATTTTCATCTTTTTGACGTAGAGAGGATCAAATGATTTATCATATATTTTATATTCAGCATGCACAATTCATGATGGGTATTGAGGCTCAGAAAGTCAAATAATCCAATCAGCAACTACATTCTCAACATACAATTAAATACTACTTAATTAATCATTCTTAATTAGGATTTGCTCACAAGTCCTCATCTATTTTTGACAATACAAAATTGACAAATTGTAATAAAGTTAGCCTTCTTAATATCTCTCTAGAAAGTGCAATACTGTTTTTTTTCATACCTTACAGAAGCATAAATTATTTTAGTGGGTGGTGGGTTTTTTTAGAAACCATGCCTTGCCAGTCTTTGATGAATAATGTCTCCAGTATATAATTTTTAATGGAAACATGCCACGTATTAATCAGTATTTGTATGTGTCCACTTATTTTATCCTATGATAGAACGTAGAGGTACTGGCAACGGAGCATAGACAGCCTTTGGATAAGATCCAAGAGGCACAGATGGATTGCAACAGCACAAGTTTATTCACAAAAATAGGAAAGGAAAGAAAAGCATATGATAATATTTTGGCTGCAAAGATTTTGCAGGCATCATGGAAACAACAGTGCATCTTATACATATCATTACGCCTTGGCTATTACATTAATCAGACTATTTTTCAAACAAATAAAATGTATTCTGAGTGTATTACTCAACCTTATTGTACCAAACATAGTCTTCCTAAAACACATAAACAAGCATATTATTAGGAAATCAGATTCCACCTAGAATAGCCTTCCTGTGAGGTGTCTTGTCCACAGCTATACTGTATTACATGGAATCCTTTCAAATTATGAATTGAACAGAGCCTGACTCTGTCACTACATAGAATACTTTGAAAGAAAATATTGCAGTATGTTGGGGATTGCTTTGCAGGTGCTGCTTTTCCTCCTGGGCTTCATTATCTTTATTTGAGGATTTAAAAATCAGCAGCCTAAACCTACTTGAAAGAATACTTAAGTGATTGCTCCACGTATATCCAGGAGACTGTTGTTCTCTGCTAGCTGTTACAGAGCAGGCTGAGGACTCTGGACCTTCCTGCTTTCAGCACACTGTCTCCTGAGGGTAATCCACATCTCCTTCAGCCCTTGATTCTCTGCTGAGTCTTCCATCTTGACTTGGGAACATCACCAATTTTACCTGACATTTTTCAAGAGAATATTTCTGTTTATCCAGTATGATGGGATCACAGTTCCCTTATTTCCATTCGGTATGCATTAAGCATAGGAGTTATTGTGTTAACATTATGATGCTACACATTCTATAACCTGTTTTGGCCATTCTTCTTATACGTAGTCACGTGGTAGGAAACTTGGCCTCCAGGAAAAGTGTTTTGTTAATGACTTCATGAGACCCAGGCTTTCTGCCCTGGGGCTTGTGTCTTAATGGATTTATTTTGTATTATTATGCCATGAATTATTTATAATGTCTCTTAATAATTGCCAAAATAATTGCCTTCAAAGTAGCTATGAGACACAGTGACTATACTATTAAATTTGAGATACAGATGCAGATGGATGGTCTAAATATAACCTTAAGTGTACATTTACCTAATTACTAGAGTGGTAACACCAGGCCTTTGCCTTTGTGGCAGCCTGTTCCTGGGCATGGCACTGTTAGCTTTTGCTTCAGGATGCTCAGGGGAAGTGTCAGAGCAGTGCATCTGTTACAGCTGTTTTGACAAATGCCAACTTTTGATGACCAAAATAAGAAAAAAAATTGGAAATGTGTTCTGTCCTTACATCAACAGTAACTAACAACTGTCAAAACACCTTCATTTTTGTGAATGTGAGAGGAAGGAATAAATGGATGAAATAATCACTAAATTTTGAAGACACGTACTACAGAGGTTTTGGCAGAATGAATCTTTCTTTTTAAATTTCTCTTTTATTTCCTTTCCTATTTAGAATGTTTTTAAACACATTGATGAGAAGAATTAATGGTACCACCTGAAAAAGGCTGCTAGGAGTTTGGGGGTTTTGGTAGGAAAAGCAAATAGTTTAAGAGTTTGCTGTCTACTGAAGAAAACTAAACCTGCTCATCCCTCCTGTACCCTGCTTTATCACCTCATTACGTACATTCTCATCTTCTGCCCACATGTTATTTCCATTCTTGCAACTGGATCTGCCCTTTCCACAGGAAAACTGGAGTCATGATCTACAGCTTCTGTTGTAGGTTAACCCCAGCTGGAAACTAAACACCACCCAGCTGCCTGTCACTCACCCCTGGTGGGATGGGGGAGAGAATCAGAAGGGTAAAAGTGAGGAAGCTCATGAGTTGAATTAAGAACAGTTCAGTAATTGAAATAGAATATAATAATAATGATAAAAATAATGATAACGAAAACAGCAATAACAATATAATAATATTAATAATGATAATCATAGTTTGCAATGAAAAGGAAAAAAAACCAACCAACCAAAACCAACAAAGAAAGAGAAAGAAATAAAACCCAGGAAAAACAAGGGATGCAAATGAAAACAGTTGCTCGCCGCCAACCGCTGCCTGATGCCCAGCCAGTCCCTGCACAGCAGCCCCCCCACCAACCTTCCCCTAATTTTGTGGCTGAGCATGACATTTCATGGTATGGAATATGCCTTTGGTCAGCTGGGGTCAGCTGTCCTGGCTCTGCCTCCTCCTAACTTTTTGTGCACCCCCAACCTGGCAGGGCAGTAAGAAGCAGAAAAGGCCTTGATGCTGTGTAAGCACTGCTCAGCAGTAATGAAAACATCCCTGTGTTATCAACACTTTCCAGCACAAATCCGAAACATTCTCCCATACTAGCTACTATTAAGAAAGTTAACTCTACTCCAGACAAATGTAGCACATCTTCCCTGATTTTTCTCTAAAAATTAGAAAAGCTTGAATTGATTTCCTTCTGATTTTCCACTTTTCTTATGTCACACACAGGCTGTTTTCACCCACAACTGTAGGAAAGCAAAGAAAAGCTTTTTGGGATGTACAAATAGTTGCAGCAAGCCAGACAAGACAAGTAGTAATGTAAGGATCAGTTAAAGATGGCACTGTCTGGGAAAAGCTTGTTTCAGACAAACAATTTCTACTGAAAAGTTAGAAAAGAAGCATTTTGTAGTCTATTGCCAAGGGTTTTTTTTCCTCAAAATAAGATCTGGAGCGGGTGGAGAGGAAGTGTAAAGAGTCAAGAAAATGAAAGAGCGAATGACTAATCTCAGTTCACTAGAAAGAAAATCTTGTGTGAACTACCCTAAACCATCAAAGCAGTTAGATGATAAAGTTACCTATCAATACTGTCAGGTTAAAGATAGGCAGGACAAGGAAGAAAAAATCATTTCATTCTTAGAAGTGTGATTTCTTCCACACTGGGCTTTCCCCAAAATAAGATATTTCTATTTTACTAATCTACATTTGCCTTACTGCAATGCAGTGGACATTATGAAAGCCCCTGTTATTCTAGACATCGCTGCTGACATTTAAAAATAAATAAATAAATAACACCCTCTGCAAACTCTACTATGATCGCACTTTAGAATATACAAAGTAAGGGTAGAAGAGAAATAGTCATTCTGCTTCATATGAGATAGGAATCAAGAAATTATCTTCAAAGATGACTCAGGACTTTGTGCTATAGTCTTTAACTGCAGCATGAAGTAAAATTCACTGAGTACTTTAAGTGATAAAAGGCAATCTCCTAAAGTAATTCAGCATGTGGTTAACTCCTCTGGGTTATATATTGCTTCCTTTTGAAACTGTTAGAAGAAAATCAAGGCAAAATGTTGAATTATTTTTTTTTAAATTGGTCTCTATTGTTCCAGAATGTTAGAAGACTTAGCTTACCTTATGTAAATCTAAGCTTCAGAAGGAAACTAATAGAAGTATTAAGGAGAAAGCAGAGTGAATGAATAAATTATATGTATTAAAATAAATTTATTTTTAAAGAAAATATACGGTAAGTAGTACAGTTGAAAAGCAATTGAATACGAGGATTTTTAAAAACAATTCAAAGACAAAAGACTGGCTCAGATTACAGTAAGTTTTCTATGCAGAAAAAAAAAAAAAGTACTGAAAAGAAGAGAAGATGTCAGATTATCCTCTGGCTCTCTGAGCCTGTATAGGTGCCTTTTTAGATGAAAAGTGCAATTTTTCTTTTCAAAATCTAATCCTGAGTTGAGGTGAAAGTTAGTATCTTCAAAAGAAAAAACAAAGCAAAACGTAACACAACAACAAAAACTTAGCAAACATGCAATCTGGTAGTTTAAATACATCTGTATACACAGGGAATGTTTTTTTAGCACCTGTTTGTTACCTGAAAGGAAAGAGACAACCTTGCTGAAAGACTTCGTTGTTTTCTTCAGAGCTTAAACCAAAACATACCAGAACAGTAAGAAAAATGACATGTTTCAGAACAGTTAAAGGAAGAAATCACTAGACTGCTCCACTAACACCAGGGCATAAAATATAAGAGAAAAATTAAGCATATAGCATAAAAGAATTCATCTTAATGTGTCATATACTCATGTAATTTTTTTCAAGTTATTTGAATATTCTGTTGTATACTTTTAGTGAGCTTTTCCAGGTAAGAATGGAGGCAGGCATGACTCTCAGAGTAGAAGAAACAGCAGAATTTGAACCGATTGGAAAAAGAGATAGACACTTGGACTTCTCAGAAAAGAAATCACATTTTAACATGTTCTTTTGAAAAAATAGTTTAAGGACAGTTTTCAGAACAGCAGTTTAAAGCTTAGTAATAAAGAGGAAATTGAAAACAGAGTAGAGCATCAAAGAAAACCAAAAACATACAGAAAGAATTTCAGTACATGTCCAAAATAGCTTCTCTGCAGAGAGTCACAAATGCTATCAAGAACTGTAAGGAATTGTTCCTAATAATTGACTCCCAATGCAAGGAACAGTGAACACTCAGTTAAATAGGCAGTAATTCAAAACTAACAGCAAGAAGAATGCTTTTCCCCAGGTAACATAAATAAACTGGGGAGCTTATTATCATAGAATGTGAAAGCTAGAAGCATAAATATGTTCAAAAAGGACAAGACAAATGTATTAAGGACTTTTCTATACATTTTCCATAGCTTAAAACATTTTATTCATCTTTGCACTTTTCCGTATTCTTTCTATTAAACACAGAAAATATGGAGTTCTACTATTTTTTTTTATTTTTTTTTTTTGAGATGTATTTTGATGATAGAGTCTTGACACTGAGTCTTGTCAGAAATGGGAATGATTTACGAAGAGGAAAAAAAAAAAAAAAGAATAAAATGGTATATACTGGCTCCTTTTCCTAAGCATTCACTGCAGTACCTACCCAGAAACAGGATAATGAGTTAGCTTGATCTTTACATTCATGTGGTATAGCTTTCCATACGTTATGCTTCAACAAGTTATCTAAGATATTTTAAACTTCTGATCTGAGGAACGTAACTCTTTGTTAATATAACTTATGAAAAAACAAGTTGACTGAATGCGACCTGCAATAGCAGACCAGACGCTTGCTTGGGTTAAATAAAGCATAATCCTCCTGCATTCCATAGAAATAGGCCAATATAAACCAGGGGATACATAGTCTCTTTGAGAAGTAAGACTGCTGATGGCATTGAGCATCCTAAAATCATTATTCAAGAGAAGAAAACTGATGCATTTTCAAACTGCCAAGGAGCAGCAAGAGCAGGGCTGCTGACAAGGCCAGAGCAAAAATACGGCTCCTGGGCAGGGGGACTGGAGCAGTGGGGTGTCCAAGGTGGAGCTGCTGTGATGTGGGTCTGACAGTGACCTCAGGGGCCTGACACTAAATATCTACAATGCACACTATTTCATGCGAGAGCAAGACCTGCTGCCATGCTGAATGATCAGTTCTAAACCTGCAGTAGCTTGGAAAATTTTTATACAGATTCCTTAAACTTAATTTTTCAGGTCATTCAGCTGTAGTTAGAGTATATATCAAATAATACACTCTGCCTTCTGTAGCACATGGAATCCTTTGTGATCTGGAACTGGAGGTGGAGGGAGGGCTGCTTTGGAACAGGATAAGAGGCACCAGTTGGTGGGACTCCCCCTCCCCACCACAGGGCACAAGATAGCACAGCCCAGAATGGGGGCTCCTGGTTTTAAATGCCATAGTGCTAAATTCCTTGTGAGAAGTTTGTGAAGTTGTTTTGACTCTCCTGTCTCAGAAGAAGCAATCAGCATTTTGGCAAATTTCTTCAGCGGTATAATCTCTGATGCACGGCTTCCTGGAGCTAAATGAATTAGCATCATCCACAGAGCTCTCCTACGTTGCTGCTGGTCCCCTGGAATGCACCATGTGCACCCTGCCAGGCTTCTCTCCATAGTAAAAATGAAACTAGTTCAGAAACGCGTTCAACCGCTCACTTTATTTCATTATATTTTAATTAATTCTTTTGAAAACTCCTATGAGAAAAGGATCAGAACATTTTCAGCATTTAGTTTAAAACTAAAATTAAGGCAATGAATCAGGCTGTGGGAAGTTGGAAACTAATATTCTAAAAGTATTTGCCACACAGCACAACAGAATGGGAAGCTGTGCACATTTATTTTGAACATTGACGTATAGTACATGTATTTCCCCCCAAAATTATGGCTTGTTTCTCTTTAGGATAATAATGTCCCATTTTCTACTACAAGCAGAAAATGCCCCTATCCTTCAACGTTACTATAATAAAGTTTAACAAACTTAGTCATCAGTGTGTGTATATATATATATATACATATATATAACAGACCATATGTTTAGGATTGAAAAATTTTTTAATATATATAATGAATGTAGTTTGTTAATGATAAAACCATAGTTTTCTCAGTCCTTTAGCCATGCAATATACAAAACTATCATAGGAATAAAGTGTCAGTGTGACCAGTCATTTCTTTGATCTGATTACTTCCTGCTAGTTTCCAACAGACACGTTATGGTAATTTCACCCATTATCATGTGTGTCATTTTAACATTTCAGTGATTTGAATCACCATAGAGTTGAATCACCTTAGGCACCTGTAACCAAACATGTGACTTGTTCCGTAGTTTTCAATGGACAATATATTTGGGGAAATTTTTCCTATTCTTGTGCCAGGTATTCCAGCATACACCAAGAGTATGGCAGAGGGACCACAGCGCAATAAGTAACTTCAATAGCTCTGATATCAATCAGAATCGTCATCTTTTAGTGAAGGCCAGGTTGGGTCCTACACTGAAAGGCAAAATAAACAGGCATAAAGTCACACTACTCAAAACGACTGTGACTGCACTGCAGTGGGCAGCTCTCTGACAATGTTGAACCTGGTGTCTTTGTGGAAATTTAGCTCTCAGCTTGCTTGACAGAAAAGGACAACCTGAACCATACTTCATGTTCCAACACAAAATCAAAATCTGTCTTGCCACACATTTCCAAAATTGCAAATTTTTTTCTTTGTTATTTTGAAGTTGGAGAAGGAATGTTTTATTTAAAATGATAAGCTTCATAATTCTCAGAATTATTAGCTGACACTACAGCTATTTGAACTTCTCATGTGTACTCCAGCTGGAGAGGCAGAGGAACTTAACTCTGAAAACTGAGAAAAAGCAACTAAAGTAAATAAACAGTTGGGTACAGGTCTGTGCTACTCAGAGAGGGTAATAAAATATGTCCTGTAGAATAAACCCAGAGACTTAAAACATATTAGTTAGTTAGAAAGAGGACTAAACCCACTAAGTTTAGATACAAAAAGAAGCTCACTGTTGTGGAAGACTAGTAAGAACAAAGCAAGAAAAACTCACACAGTTTTTTGGTTGATGTTATGTTGTTTTACCAGTTTTCCTCTGTATTTTTGTTCTGACAGATAAGTATTTTGTTTTGAAGAGGATGTCCCAAGTCACCACAATTTTAACGTCTCAGATACAGCAAATGGGAAATCTATAAAGGCAGCCAAATGGCTTTGGATGTGAAGATGTGATACAGTTTGCTAAAGAGTATATTGTCACTTTCAGACACAGCTGAAAAAGAGGGATGAGTTGTGGAATATCATCCAGAATTCCAGAGGCAGACACAGGGGCTGACATTAGGAAAGTAATTAACATGGACAAAGGATCTATGACTGCTAAAAAACTCAACTTGAAGCTTAAAATTATCACAAATCCTTTGTGGGCATTTTTTTAAAGTAGTTATACTGTTGGGGGGGTAATTTTTCAAATAGAGAATCAGCGATTATTATACTTACTGTTTCATTTTTCCATGCTCCTATAGTGATTTTTCATTCTTTATTATTGTTGTTCATTCTCATTCACTTTAATATTTTAAGAGGAACATAATTAAAGTGTTTCAAGACTGAATTCATAAAAATAAGAATAACAGCACCTAATGAAAAATAAATTATTGATTTACAATTTCTTTAGAGTACTCATTTATTTGGAAAGCTATAAATTCATGGCAGACACTAGCATTTTCTACTTTTTCTAGACTGACTAGTTCTGAGACACTGTCAGTATCAGAAGCAGTGTTTGAGTAAACATTAGTAACTGGGATACAGCTATTTACTCACCCTCACTTTTAAGGTGTGTTTGTTTTGTTTTTGTTTGGTTTTAATAGCGATTGGTGAGAAGGTAAAAGAAAGTAGCATTTGACAAACTGTGATGCTTATCTCAGAATAGGAAAAATGCTAATCTAATAGAAAATGAACCTCATGCACACGTTTGAGAGATTTAAGCATTGGTTTAGACTTCTTTCTTACACGGCAGTTTTGAAAAAGAGCCGATAGAGTAGACACCTCAGAAAATTGTAGAAGCTTCAGAAAATCTACACTGCGTTTGGCAGACCCCATGAGTCAGCTGGAGAGACAGTACCCAACATCTTTCCCCTGGGAGAGGCCAAAAGAGGGTGGGAGAGGAGACCCTATAAAACCAAAATATTGCCACTAAGTCGGTGCTTGTGTTCCAAAGAGAAGAAATTAAGACTAGAAAGTTCAAAGCATGCTTCATAACTTACCCACTTTCTGTTCACATTTCTTCCAAGCCAACTGTCTGCTGGCAGCGTGCTGACTTGCCAACCCTTATCAGTCACATGGGGGTCAGTGACCACTGGAGGCATATCCTGACTTCCCTGCCAATCACCCTTGCAAAAATTAGACAAGATCAGAGGATGCCTTTCACAAACAATGTAGACACAGCACAAATGGAAATTGGGAAATGCTTTTTATGGAAAGATGGCATTTAAAATAGTAATCACATGAAATGTCATATTTGATAGACAGGGGTTCACTTTTTCACCTGCCAGAGTTCTGTCAGCAAAATAATTCTTGGAAATCCGTTCTGATAGCCAACATTGGTACTAAAAATGTCTGAATCCCTAAATAAATGACTACTCTAAAGAAAATGTAAATTAATAATTTATTTTTCATTTGATGTTGTTGTTATTATTTTTATGACTTTATGCATTTTACCCTTCCAAAGACCATACAGCTATATCACTGGGGAAGATTCTAGAATTTCCAATTTTCTGATAAGGGAAGATAAATTTCTTCTTACTGATTGTGAAATCAGTGGAAGAAACTAATGAAATTATTAATTCATTGTGAAAAATAAGGTGAAAGAAGGAGGAGGGGGAGGAGGTGCACCAGGTGCTGGAGCAGAGATCACCCTGCAGCCCCTGGAGAGACCAAGGAGGAGCAGGTAGGTATTCCCTTGCAGCCCATGGAGAGGAATATGCTGGAGCAGATATCTACACTGCAGCCCATGGAGGACACTACACTGGAGCAGGTAGATATTTCCTGAGGGAAGCTGCATCCTGTGGGAAGCTGCATCCTGTGGGAAAGAGCCATGCCAGATCAGGGGGAAATGTAAAGAGGAAGGAACGGCAGAGAAAAGCTTATGACCTGACCACACCTCCTCCTTTCCCCATCCCCCTGCAGCATTCAAGGGAAGGAGGTAGAGGAACTGGGACTGAGGGACTGAAGCTGAGCCTGGGAAAAAGGAAGGAGTAGAGGAAAGATGTTTTATGTTTTTCTTTTTTTCTCACCATCCAAATCTATTTTAGCTGGCAATAAATTAAACTATTTTTCTCCAAGTTGAGTCTGTTTTGCCCATGACAATAATCGGTAATTGACCTCCTCCTCTTTATCTCAGTCCACAAGCTTTTCCATCTTATTTTCTCTTCCTGTACTGTTGAGGATGGGGAATGAGAGAGCAGCTGGGTGGGCAGCTGGGCAGCTGGCCAAGATCAACCCACTTTGTAGTCAGAACACAGTTCCTACCTCTGTCATTTCTTGTCTCTGCTCACTGTATTAGTACTGCCTCCAGCTACTGTCCTTTCTGTCTTTTATCCCTTCTGAAGAATCATGACATCACCCTCTTCCCTTTCAAGTTGTTTTAAAAATATCTTCAATAAATTAAAGAATTGTGGCTATTAGTAAACAGATAGTAAACAGTATTTATAATAAAAAATAAAATCAAACACATAGAATGCTTTTATTCATTTCTAAAATTGTGTTCAATGCATTCAGTGTAGAAGACTCTGACCCCATATAGGCAATAAAAGTGAGACAGTTCATTTGAAAGTCTGACTTTTGGGAAAAAGATTAATATTCCTACCTAGTTCAGAAGCTGAATAGCTTACTCATTTAAATGGGTCTTTTAGAAGTCCAGTGATTTTTCAGTTTGTTGCACAGTGTGCAAATATTCAGTATAAATCATAGAGATCACAGTTAATACCTTTTGTTTTTAATTAGAAATTGGCAGAGAAAACAAAGCAGTCTCAGTTAATCTAATTACAATGTGATTGAAAAATACATTTCTATTTTAAAACAGGATTAAGATATTAAATATCAGCATAGAAGAATCTGAAATCGTTAAACTGGAGTCTCACACCTCCTTCAGCTTTATTTCTATGCCTTGAAATTGTTAATGTTTGATGGAAATTATTAATGGCATCTGAAATGCAAAAGATTAAACCCTTACTTAAGTCTATATAGATTAAACTCTTACGTAAGCAAATTTGATTTTTTTCCACTAATAGTTAGATAATTTTGTTCCAGATTTAAAAGCAAACAAACAAACCCAGTTCTTTGAATACTTGTGTGGATATTGAAAAAGCAAGATCCTCAGCTGGATTTCAAAGGAGTCTTAAACCTACAGGATTTAAGGGACTTGGCAGCTTTACTCTGAGCAGGTGTTCAGTTTCTTTTGGGGTATCACCAGTGATGCTCAGGCCAAAAAGTGCCACACCTGAAGCCAAATCCCAAATCCTCAAAGCCAAGCGTCATCCAACCAGTTTGTCATCAGTAAACATCAACAAAAGAAGACTGAATTGAATACAGATTTTACATGCACAACTGGCTCTTTTTCTCCTCCTCCTTCTCCCCCCCAATTCTTTATGGTTTGCTTTGATATGGTTTGTTAATTTTATCAGTGTTCTAAAAAGTATTAAACTCCATGTTACAAAATATAGAATTTGTTGAGAAACAGGATTTCATTAAGGACAGCTTTTATCTTTTAAATTCTAATAGGAATTTATTAATCTTTTACCAAAGATAGGCTGAAAAATGTAAACATATTTTACCTGATGTGGTGGTTTGACCCTGGCTAGATGTCATGTGCCCACAGAAGCTGCTCTATCACTCCTCTCCTCAACCAAACAGAGGAGAAAAAATATAATGAAAGGCTTGTGGGTTGAGAAAAGGACAGGGAGATCCCTCAGCTATAACTGTCATGGGCAAAACAGACTTGGGGAAATTAGCTTGATTTATTAACATTCAAATTAGAGTAGGATAATGAGAAATAAAACCAAAATTTAAAAGCACATTCCCCCCACCCCTCCCTTCTTCCCAGGCATGATTTCTTTACCTCCTGACCCCAAGCAGTGCTGGGGGACAGGGAATGAGGGTTGCAGTCAGTCCATCACACGTTGTCTCTGCCCCTCCTTCCTCCACCTCCTTCCTCCACAGTAGGAGGATTCTTCACACTTTTCCCCTGCTCCAACATGGGATCCCTCCCACAGGAGACAGTTCTCCATGAACTTCTCCAGTGTGAGTCCGTCCCACAGACTGCAGTTTTTCATGAACTGCTCCAGCGTGGGTCCCTCCCACAGGGTGCAGTCCTTCAGGAATGGACTGCTCTAGTGTGGGTCCCCCACAGAGTCACAAGTGCTGTCAGCAAACCTGCTCCAGCCTGGGCCCCTCTCTCTCCACGGGGCCACAGGTCCTGCCAGGAGCCTGCTCTAGTGCAGGCTTCCCCCAGGGTCACAGCCTCCTTTAAGCATCCACCTGCTCTGACACAGGGTCTTCCACAGGCTGCAGGTGGATATCTGCTCCACCGTTAACCTCCATGGGCTGCAGGGGCACAGCCTGCCTCACATGGGCTTCATTGTGGGCTGCAGGGGAATCTCTGCTCTGGCATCTCTTTCCTCTTCTTCTTCACCGACCTTGATGCCTGCAGAGTTGGTGCTCTCACGTATTCTCACTTCTCTCTTCTGCTGCAATTGTTGCACAGATATCCCCCACCCATCCTCCCCCCTTCTTAAATACATTATCCCAAAGACACTACTGTTGCTGATTGGCTTGGCCTTGGCCAGCAGCAGGTCCGTCTTGAAGCTAACTGGCATTGATTCCATCAGACATAGCAGAAGTTTCTCACAGAAGCCATCCCTATAGCCCTCCCACTACCAAAATCTTGCCACACAAACCCACTACACTTAATTATGTAGAAAATTGTTTCAATAATTTCTACCCAATTCATACAAGTTTTTCCTCCATCTGTTGCCTCCTCTGCTCCATATTCAAATATTTTTCCAAAGAACCCTACCTCAGACAAGTTAAACCCTTCATCAACATCTATATATAGCAATTATCAATATGGATTTAAGGTCTCTAGCAAACAAAAAAGTGCACAGATCTGAGAAAACAGCACCATTCTACTAAAACCAGTCAGATTTCAGGAAGAGAAAGGAGTAACATTAAGAGTACAAACTACTCTACTGCAGGTCTAAATCTCAAATGATTTGAAACTCCATTGGAATGTTATTGAAGGAAGTACTGCCAGTACCCTTGTTCAAAAGAAGGATTAATTTGAGAAAAACAGAAGGGAAGGAAGCTGAAACAGACTTACTCACTAGCATCTGAGTTTTCTTAGGAAGTCTTTTATTGAAATACTAACAAGACCATATGGCTTCAAGATCTTACCAGAAAGGTTTCAGGCTAAATTTAACACAACACAGGAGACAAGCTGGCTAGTATTTTAGTCCAATCACATTAAAAATGTAAGAATATAATCTAAAGAAAACATATTGAAAACCTGCAGGCAATTCTTGTGTGTCTTCACCTACTTGTTGCCTCTTTATTCCACTCCTTGAGTATGTTTCAAAAAAAAAAAAAAAAGTTGGGAAAATTCAGAGCTTACATTCAGTTGCTTATTTCCTTAATCTGACATACGTATTACATAAAAATCAAGATAGATTTGGGATTTGGGCTTTTATGCCTACATGTTAAATAGATGGTAAGATTAGTAGAAAAAAAAATGTTTGAGAGTATTTGGAATCACTTAATTTCATTACAAATACTTCACAAAATTATTCTGTTTGATCTTTCTAAAGAACATTGTAAATATAACTGGGTAACTGTTCCTGTCTTTAAAAAAGAAGCAGTATTGCTGGCAAGTGTGACTACTTGCTCCCTTTTGAAACAAAATATATTTTTTAAAAATTATTTTATGAAATTTTTAGGGGCCTACATTTTTTTAAATAGATATAAGTAGAAATTTTTCAGGAAGCGATAAATTTTCCCACTTCAAATAATATACAAACTTCTAATACGTGACACTGCAAATCTTTGCTTTTCAAAGTGCAAGCATGTTCCAAAAATATGAACAAAAATCTGATCGACTGATCTATTAACATATTACTTAAGATAGAGACAGGGTTTTAGTTCTGTAATAAAATTAAAGAAAATAAAAGGGCTAAACACTCATGCTTTACAATGACAGTTTGTTTACTGATGGGGTTAATGTTCTGAGGTACAATATAAGCCTATATATCATATATAAGTGTAGTCACATATCTATGACTGTCTCTTAGGTAGTTTTCTACTTTAGAGAAGCAGAGACCAACATTTGTTCTTCTGAGTTCAGAGGAGTGTATAAAATGGCTATTCAAAACAATTTCGTAACAGAGTGGTAATTGTTAGCTTTATCTTTATCTTCTTTTCATTCTTTTTTGCAAACTTGCAGAGAAAAGCTAGCATTTCACATATTATAATGGCAAATACTTTGAACTTGTAAACAGCAGGTATTATACCACATTTTTTTGGCAAATGCACTAACAGCATCTTCAAATAAAACCACAATAACCAGCTAATGCAACTGTTGATGCCAGAGAGGTGAGGAAGCTTCATATTCTGATGTATTTGTCTTTGAATAGGATAAATTAGTCTGCCAGATTTAATAAAAGAGTTGTAACCCTCAGAACATCAGGTATTTTCAGAGATTAGTGACTATGAACTGTACAGAATCAAAGCACATATTAGTGTCAGTTAGTGGGTCAAATTCTGCACTTAATGTCAACTATCTACTCACTGACACAAGTTACATAAGAGCAGTGATTGGCCTAATATATCATGTGTGCTGGTTTAACCCCGGCCGGCAACCAAGCACCACGCAGCCACCCGCTCACTCCCCTCACCCAGAAAGATGGGG
>JAVJGI010000014.1:105702641-105728481 GCA_035590275.1 Ibycter americanus
TCACAGCCAAAACACAGCACAGCACCAACTACTAAGAAGAAAATTAACTCCATCCCAGCTGAAACCACGACATCATGATATTCCCTTCCTTCCAAACTATTTCCTTTGTAATCAAGCAAACTACAAAGTTCCTACTGACTTCCACAAAAGTCATCAAACATTAAACTTGACTACCTCACTTTAATGAACTACGCCTGTCTCTTGCCATAGACATACTGTAAAGGACATGACTCCTAATTTCCAAACACGTTACACTTGTACCCATAACCATGCAACTTAAATTGTGAAGCCCGCCATTTTCCAATGTTTACAAATTTTTTCCTAGTTGGGCAATATTATTCTGAGTTCAGCTAATTTAGTTTGAGGCAATAAGCTTCTGAGGTCTTTATAATCAACTCACTACACCCCTTGCCTTTGTATACTATTCCTCTTTCCAAATATAAATCTACGTATTATCATTGTTCTTGAGTCTGATCTATTTAAAAAAAAAAAAAAAGAGAAAAAAATTCCCCTCTTAATATTAGTTGCTAAACTTGATTATGATAACAACAAATGTAAACATCTCATTACAACCTTGTGTGGTTTCACATTAAATTTGAGCTTAACTTGAGCTGCTGTTTTCACCGTATAGCTAGCGGTTTTTCTCTCTCCACCACCCCTGTTGGCATTCTTCCTGAGAGAATTCTGCTGTCACAGGGCTATCCAAAAGATTTTTCATTGTAGCTTCCTGGTTTGGGCATTTTGGGATTTTTAAATAAATTCTGAATATCTAGATGATGACGTAAGTTTCTAGGAGACTGAGGCTCAGTTTTGTACCCAAAGTGCAGTTCTGAAAGTATGTGGACTCTCTTAGCTTCACTGACATAATCAAGAGTAAGCACCCATGTTTTGCTACAACAGCAGTAGAGGTCATCTAAGTATTTTCTTGTAGTTTCAAACTGTGAAAACTCCAAAGGGACTAGTGGCCAAAAGGTCAAATGAAAAATTAACAAATGAAGTATAGCAATTGTCCACAAGCTATGAAACACTGGTTTTCCACACATGACAGTATTGGTTTCTCTGTCATCAAAGGGGGGACTGAAATGGAATTAAACCTGCTACAGGAAAAAAAACACCAACCCAACCCAACTCAAGCCAACCCAGGCTGAAAATTCATAAATTACTAGTAGTTGTTATCTACTTCTGTGATATATTCTTACTTGACTACAAAGTCAAAAAATTTTAACTGAGGGACCTGTGAAACATTACATCTGTTGAGGTAAAGGCCAAGAAAGTATAACTCGGTGTTAATGAAATTACAATATTAAGTTTTCCTGAGATCTTTCTTTAAAATATCATGTATCCGCTAGTAGGGTAGAAGATAAGATTTAACTGACAGTAAGACTTATCCTACTAGTAATCTCAAGAGACAATTAAGTTCATAAACTCAATTATCAAAACCATACCAAATAGACGAAAGGAAACATTAAATCACATAAAGATAATCTGCTTTAGGATTTTGTTATTACCAACGTGATGTGCAACAGTATGTGGTAAAAATATTAGTAAGATTTACAAGCTTACTCTGTGAAAACATAAAGGCCCATTATCAAGAAAGCCAGAATAGAGAAGTGAGGCTGTTATGCAAATATGAGAAGTTCCTTCATTTTTAATGTCTTCATTCTGATGCTGAACAAAATTAACAAATCAATGAAACTTTTATTCTGTTCATATCTGTTCAGGTAGATCCCTGAGTCTTCAGGATTTTTCAATAGATTTGACTACTAAATCCATTTTCATGGAATGCGTGGTACCTATATTTTTTAAGATCTCAAATTCATGTTCACATAAAATTCTTCATTTGTAAAGCTGCATCTCGAAAGAAATGCATAGAGTTACTTAACCAGAAATCTGTTCTAATAGTACCACCTGAAATTTGACCTCACAAGGAGTAGTGTAACAAGCCAGAGATACTCAGTCCAATGAGTTAAACATCTGAAAATTTTTAAAAATTAACATTTCAGAAGGGCCTTTTAGTGCAATTCTATAGTTTCCACTCAGCTCAGTTTTAAAATCCCTATCATTATCTAAATTTTTCAAGCTGTTATTTTTACTGTATTTTTACTTATAACGAACTTCAATATACTATCAAAAATTGTATCAATTTAAAGAAAAAGATTCTTTGGTAAGTATGCTTTCACATAGTGAGTACTGCCTTTTTCTTGAGGGAGACTTTTATGTAGGAACAAACAAACAAACAAGGAGAATGATTTCCAACAGAATCCAGTTTCTACTCTGTAAGAAATCTCTCCACTATCCCCCCTGTGACATGCACTTGCCTTGTGTAACTATGCCAAATAATTGTATTCTGGGAAATGCCAAGTTAATGCTATAATGAGTATTTCACAAGGTAAAATTATCGTAAACAAATCTTTTCTGTGCTAGCCTGTAAAGCCTAGATATTGTACAGATCTTAAATTCTGCAAGTGGTCTGAATAACACTGCCAGAGTGAAGTGGGGAAATATGAAGAGTGACCTGCTATGGGGTTGTGACATCATCACCAGTTTCAGACTGGTATGCATTCAGGTACTGTCATCACATTTGGTATCACAGTGTCCAAATGATAGTGATAGTGCCAGAAATAGGACCATTTCTTGTAAACCTGCTCATCAGGTCATACACATTCCATAGGTTCTTCCCAAGGGAAAATTGAAGTCCATATGATTTGCAGGTACAAGGACAGTTGGTCCAAAATACATTTTCAATATCAGGGCTTGCATTTTCTAGGTGACTTAATCTGGAAGAATGTATGAAGCATGCTGTTCAATAAAAATTAAACAATACTTCCATAAAATTGGGGAACAATACATATAAATATATCCAATATTTCAGTGGTAAAACATAATGAAAAACCAGACCCTCTAGACAGTGTAGAATTCTAACTGCAACCATCTCACTAGTGAAAACTGATGTGAAAATTCCGAAGTTTATGAATAGGTGAACAATTACAACAACATACTGTTTTGAAACACAAAAGGTTTTGTTCTTCAACTGTTATCAGATGAAAAGCTCTCTTTTTTTAAAGAAGGAAAGAGAGGGGGAGAGGGAGGGGAAAGAAAGCTACACAGAGGGCTATTTTCTTCCTACATTGCTGCCCCCCTGCTATTGTTTTCTGAAAAACTGAGCAAGTATAGACAACACTTCCACTTGTTTATTTAGTTTAGTGTTAGTTTAATTTAGTATTTATCAATTTGTTAGGCCTTGGGTCTCACTGTTATCTACTGACCACTGTCTTTCTTGAAGGCATCTTGACTTTAGGGCATTCAAGAAAACTCCATACAATCGTTATCCTGAAAATGACATCTTAATGTAGGGCAAATATACATCTAACCCTGTTACTGCTATAGGATTATATCAATTTAATTAATCATAACAAACTGGTGATTTTAAAATTAAACATTATGTTTATCTGTTTAATATATTCTGAGAAAATTTAGAAGCTACAGATGTAAAAATACAGGAAAAGGACGTGCTTTTTCTTCAAGAAATTAACTGCAGTGACTTTTACTTATTATTAATAAATGAAACAGGTCGAGGTATTTTAAAAACACACTTCTCACTGTAACTGAGATATTCTACAACACTGTTTCTAGTGTTTCTTTCAGTAAAAGACATGGATCACCATTTGATGTATAAGTAGAACATAGAAACAAGGGTAATCTTCTAATTGTGCGATATCCATAAAACCCAGGGCAAGATAATAGACGGGAGAGAAAATATTAAAAATGTAGTATTACTACATTAGTTCTATAGAAATACATAAAAATTAACACCCTTTAATGTGCAAATTCTCTCCTAATTATCAAGAAGAATTTGTTTTCCTAGAAAGGACTAAAATCCTGCTGACAGTCTCCTTTTCTTAATTCCAGGAGTTTTATCTGTAATACAACATATTCATAACTAGGTCCTTGTAAATTGCTATGATTTAGTTAAATTAATTAGAAGAATGACACATTAATCAGGAGATCCATCAACCTCATTGCCTTCAGCCATTATTCTATTCAGAATATTTTCTAAGAAAACACACAACTGGAAATACTTCTACCTTGAACACAAGCAGCTATTTTAATTCTCTAAGTGCTGTAATATGACAGAAAACCTGAAGTATAACTAGAAGAAATGGTACTAGAACATTGAAATAATTATCCATTCTGAGCAATGTCCTTCAAAAATCTAGGACATGGCATTAAATTTAGTAGATAATTGTAGTTTTACTGTCTTACAGCCATTCTTGTTTAAAACAGATTTAGATATTTACATTAAGCAGTTACTGCTTCTTCTGGCCTCAAAAGCTCTTAAGGGAGCTGGAGGTGATGGACACCATCAAACACTATACACAGACTACATGACTGAATAATTACCATAAAATCTTCCAGCTTAGGAGCAAAAGGCAAATCCATCAGATGCCAACTACCCTTACTTACAATGCCCTCAGCGTTTGTTACTCACATGCTTAGGCAGTGTTTGTTACTCACATGCTTAGCACAGTTCCTAAGCCGTATAAATGAGCCTAAAAAATTGTGCTTTATTAACAGAAATTAGGTTTTGTACATTTAAAGTAGTTAGTACTTAACAGGTAGGTTTTAATTGGGTTTTGCCAGGATAGCTTTGCCTGCTGCTCATCTTATACATGAAATTTTAAAACTTTCAGGTTTTGCTTTCATTTTCTATGTGTATCAGTGAATATTTTTTAGCATTGACACCAGGAATACTGTACAAGAAGAAATATACCAAAATGCAGTTTTGGTTTGAATTTTCCCCACCACTAACTACATACATTTCTTGAATTTTAAGATGTTAGACTCCATTAGGGCCTCAAACATTTCTGTGAAGAAAACTCCTGTTGTGCATTTCTCCAAATGGATCCATAATAGCTCTTTCTACAGCAAGGATACTTCATTTGTTATATGTATCCCACTATCCTTTTCACAGAAATTTACCACTATTCACAGTTCTGAAGTGTCTAAGATGTGGCAGTCTAGCAGGTAATTCTAAACCTTATGGCTTAGTATAAAAGTAGTTTTTCTCGTACTCTGCTTTTCATGAAATAAATTTTTATTTTTCATATAACTCCACATGTACAAGCAATTTACAGATGAAATCCTTCTGTATATGCTCTACTGCCTTGGCTGACACATCAAGCTACGACATGCCATAAATCATTGCATCAGTCTTGTCAGGATATTATTGTATGACTTAATACAGTATGACTTGACTATTAAGAACCAGTGCAGTGCTTCACAATACCACAAGTCAGTATGAGGTACAAAGAAAGACAGTTCACATTCAACTGTGATCAGATAACTTCCTTAACAATTAATTATCACACAGTGTATTGAAAAGGTCATAGAAGTAGTAACCTTTAAAGATATGTTTGCATGTGCATGTGTGCAACCAAGCTCCTGCCATAAAGTAATAAAAGGTTCCACCTTTTTTTTTCCTTTCCAATGGCTTTGAATGATGAATTCAGAATTCTTGTATATAAAAGACTATTTCTTGCACAGACAGACATGCTGGCATTCACCTAATGAAACTCCTTTAGAGCAATTCTTAATTTTAAAGTAAGTACATTAATAGTTAGCATCAATTCCAGTCTCATTGTCCATGTTGCTTTGGTTCATAACCTTAATACTACTCTCAGCTGACCAGTGAGCCACTCAGAGAACAGTCTGAAGAGGTCTTGACAAAAAATTGGCCCTGTTTAATGACCAAGTGAATGCTCTGATTTCTAATACCGATTTCAAAAGGGAAAAAGGAAAAGGAAAAGGAGAAAAAAAAAGATTGATTATCCCAGTTTAATTTAGGGAGGGCTGCTCAGCTGGTGAGAAAAACAACACAAATGACAGTGAAGAAACAAAACGGGCTTGTTTCAGATGATCATGAAAATGGTGGATGATTTCCCCAAAAAAATTCTCTGCAGAGGTAGCCAAGTTGGAGCTCCCAGACAGTTCAGATGGCTTACCAGCTATATAGATTGAGGCCCAGAACAATCCTGTTCAACAGCAAGGTGCATGCACATAAAAGCAAATAAATACAAAAATGTTTGCTTTGCACAGGAGCAAGCTACCACTTGCCTGCTGACATACGTCTGTGTCTGCTCCACAGTGTTCCCTTTAGTGATTTCTCCAGAAAGTCAAGCATTTCCAGGACCTTGCTCTTTAAGAGCTTGTTTCTGTCATCAGTGATATATAGCTTAAAACATAGGTTAGGAGGATGGGCAAAATAGGAAACAAAGGAGTTGGGAGAAATGTGTTCAGGTAACAGAATGGCAAATACGGGTTCAGAAAATAGATACAGTATAGACGTTTGGAAATTCACAGATTAACTAAACTCCTTTTTCCATGTCCCTATTCTGTGGATATCCCCAGTAAAGGAACAAATTAATGAATGTCAGGTTCCATAAATAATTAAAATCCAATGGAGATTAAAAGTGAAATTAAACACTTTTCTGACTGCAACCCACCCCAGGGGGGAAATAAACAAACAAACAAATAAATGGGGTATGGGGGGTGGGGGGTGTGGAGGGGTGGTGGTGGGTGTGGTAGTGAAAACTCTCTTGAGGAGCTTTGAGCCAGCTCTGGGTGACATCAAGCACTGCTGGAAATGAGTGACTGGACTAAGTGTGCCATTTGTCTGATAATACAGACAATTACTGAGATCACCAACCTGCACATTTTGAAGCTATAGGGAAAGAATATTCCCACCGAAATGTTATGCAAAATTCACAAACAACTGTTACTGTTATTGAAGTTTATTTAAAAGGTTACAAAGGGCATAAATTTAAAAAACTATGGCCAGTCACAATCGACAAAGGAAAAGTGCTTACAACACCTCTTTTCCTCTGTTTTCTGCTTTGTGTGGTGCGATATATGCCATTCATTTCTCTTCAGTGGTTCTGGAAAGTGCACACACATAAAATATTTAAACAGTAGGATGTTACCTATTCTCTTTTAATACCAATTTCAAAATTGAATAAGTTAATACAGTGGGATTTTTTATTTCACTGTAATTGGAAAGTATATAAAGGAATGAGACTGTGGGATTTGAGAGCTAGGAGGTTATACTAGAAGACTTTCTGATCTATGTATTCTTGTCAGCCTGCTTGCAAGAAGGCAAGAGAGCATTAATGAAAACATGCCATTAGAAAATAACCAGCCAAGATTTCTGTCAGTAGCTCAGTTAAGAGTGAGAACAGAAGGAGAATAAATTTGAATCAAACTTAACTGGCAAAGTATGAAGCACAATGTTCAGACAAAAGCCCAGAGTTAATAAGATTACTCCTGACAGGCTGATGCTGGGTAACTGGAACATAGCATATAAAATACTAACATTTCATATTTTCTTTGTCTACCATGTGCAAGTCACGTTCCAAAAAACAAAACAAAACCACAAAAAACCCAATCAACAAAGAAAAAAGTAACCTTGCAGCTTATTTATAAAAATATTATGCAAAATGGTCCCAAGATAATTGAATTTACAACCCAACTGTAGAACAAAAATCAAAATATCTTTATGAGAGGGATAAAGAGGAGGTTTAAAATTTACCAGTTGTTTTATCCCTGCATTTTATTTGTCTGTATATGAATTATATCTTAAAACAACAGTCTTTAGTTTCTCCTCTGCTCTGAAAGCAGAAAATCGTGGTGACAGCTTAAAGCTAGAAAATCATGCTAAAATAAGGATTCCTTGCACCTTCTTTTGCTTTTAACCAGTTGCTAGAATTAAATCCAACTGTCAAAATACAACCTTGGTGAAAAATGGAAAAAAAATGGTGCAATACTTGCATTGGATAAGAGTTTTCTCAGCTAATGGTGCCAATAACTGGGAATTTCAATGAAGCAGTTCCATAAGACTTGTGAGTTAATGACTACACTAAATGAACCAAATTATAGTTCTCTGCTGCTGAATCCCTTTTTTATCTCCCTCAACACCACACTTCCAGAATATGGTTTTAAGTGTCAGAATGCTCAAACAACAGACCACTACTACTGATGGCAAATGAAGACTGTTCTAATCGCATATAAAATGCGATTAGAGAGCTATTCTTTTCACTTGCCATCAGCAGTAGTCAAAATAAGACTCTACATGAAAGTACAATTGAAAGGTGTCAAACAGATTGCCAAATATATAGTACTTCACAGACTGACCTCACACTTGCTGATGCCAATGGAAGCTTGTTATACCCGAATACTCTCAGAAAATAAGGATCAGACACAAATACAAAAATATTTGCATTTGAAATTACGCATTTGCTGCCTGTAATGGAACAAGCACCTATGTAAGAAACAGATTCAGCATCAATGGATGCCTTTCATGTGTCTTGGAAGAAAATGGATTTTGTGATCTGAACACAGATCTAATTGCTCACTCTGCCGCTGGGATGTAAACATGAATCCATGTGTGTTAGCTGCAGTGGTCACAACAAAAGCAACACAACTTACCTGATATTTTTTTTTGCACTTACTAACACACTGTGACCATAGGTATTCATTGGAGCCCTAATAAAGAGATTATTAACTGATCCAGACATTTCTGAGTGAATGTTATGTGATTAGAAATATACATGCAATTTTGTGTCATTGTAACAAGAAAAAAAATCTGAATTTGACCACTACATGCAGGCAATACATTTCACAGTAGTACATTATTTGTAGAAAAGAAACTAATAATCAATCAAACCTCCAGAAGAGTTTGTACATCTCACTTACTATTCCTTTACATAGATTCAAACAATAATTTCTTTTGGAAGGGATTTCTGGTAGTCAGCTTGTCCATCCTCCCACTTAAAGCCTAACTTCCACTTTGGCTAACCAGAAGTTAGATTGTCTTGCTCAGGGCTATGTTCACTTAAGTTTTGAAAGCTCCAAGAATGGATATTCCCCAACATCTCCAAACAGTCCATTCCAGTGCTTAATGATCCTTGTTAGAGGATTTTGTTACCTTTGAGTTTCCCTTGCAACCACTGCATTATATCCTCTCACTGTTCACCTCTAAGAAGAGTCTGACTCCATCTCCTCTATCCGCTATCTGTTAAACAGTAAAAGGCTGCAGACTAGATCCCCCCCAAGCCTTCTCTCGTCCCTCAACATCTCTGACAAATCAAAAGATGTCCAATCTTCCAAGGTTTTTTGAATACCCTATGGGAAAAACTGAAGTACTATAGGAAAGATCAAATCAATGTAACCTATGAAAAGAATAGAAAATAACAAGATCTAATTTCATCTGTTCCTGCAAAATATTTTTCCTCTGCCTTAAGAAGTCCTGTTGTCCAAATAGCGGGCAGAACAGATCCCTCTGTACATTACAGAGGAAGAAAAATAAATCAGCCCAAGGTACCCTCTAGACAGAAGCAATTTACCCCTGACTTATATCTCACCTTCAGATCCTATCAGCATTAGAACAGGAATCACCAACTTAATTTTTCTTTTTTAAGTAGTAATAAAAATAGGAGTGCTCTACCTCTTATGTCCAGGTACAGTTAATTTGTATTCAGAAGCATATAAAAGGACATCAGCCAAGTTGTTTTTCCCTCTTAACTTGAATTATTCTTTTCTGGTCCCTGAAAGGAGACAGCAGGCTACCTGAAGTGTGTGATTAATAAACCCAAGTTTATTGTAAAACCTTGGTCATGGAAAAGAAGATTTTCAAACTTACTACTGTTTTGAACTGGCATAGGGTTCATTAATAGGGTTCACTGTGCCAGTGACATTTTCATTTTGTAGCAAAGTTACTCCATGCAATCTTAACAGTTTTCTGAATTGGGAATGAATTTGCCGGGTTCATAACTGGCACAAGGGAAAATCCATATTATATTAACAGAACAGTTTTATTTTTTAACAAGATTCCTTGCTATAGACACTAATCCTATGCACTAAAGGTGTTAGATGTCTTCATGCAGCTGTTAAAGAAAATTAAAAATATGGTCATGTATCTAAAATACTGGAATACACACTGCTACCTTAAAAACACTACTATGATCCTAAAAATATTTCTAATGGTAACTGACTGGAGTAAGGTCAAACATATTAATGTCATAACTGAATAAAATGGAAACCCCTAATTTATTATGCTTTTATAGTGTAGTCCATCATAATTTAGTGGGAGCAATCCTATCCATATTTTTCATGTACTGTGTAAAAATGTAATTGTTTTGATGAATGGTTCTCAAGGTATTCATAAGTGTTATTGATTTTGCAGGTGTGATACAAAAGTGATTTTTCTGGGTTGTTCAAAGCAACTAAATTTACACAACATTTACATTTCATTTGTTTAAAATTATTAGAAAAAAGCCAAGTGTAATAACTCAAAAGGGGTGGGGAACAATCAAGCATTCCATCTTCTATTGTAGAAAAGGTATTTGGGTAATTTTATGGAGGTGTGTCAAAGCATGGTCACTCAGAAAATTTAATTACTTCAGTTATTACAAGCAATACATCCTTTTTACATTTGTTACATCTGTAGCTCTGATATTCAAGATAATGAAGTTCAGACTTGGAAGAAACAGTTGTTTGTAAGTCTAACTAGAAAAATATCATTATAGATTAAGAAACAGACATTGTCAGAAACGAGTGTTTTGGTCCTCAGAGGGAGTTAATCCTGAACATATGCTCTATTCTGTCTTTTCTCGTATCATGGTTTAACAGAAAAAATACCCAAGAATATACATGGCACCGAATTTTGACATAACAGAAAAGAAACAATAGTCAAGGAGAAATCTTTAGTCTTAAAACACACATGCATTTGAGCACACATGTATTTTACTTCCAAAGAAAGGCTAGAATTAAAAGACAAGAGGGCTTCAGCAGAACTACAAAATTTTGATATTCTTGCCCTGACAAAAGGCAGTATGTTTAGCATGCCGTGTTGTCCCAGGACATAACTAAAGTCAATGACTCAACTAAAATCAATGAACGAATTTACGCTGCTGTTCCTCTGGTCAATCACAGCTATAAAAATTCCCTCTCAGAAGTGATGGTGAATAGCAATAATATATCCAAATTCTCTATTTTGAAGCTATTTTGCAAACTGTCTAGAAAGTCACAAAGTCACTTGCAACACTAATACTTTTTTGCCAGCTAGAGCTCTAGGTTGTTTCACAGGACTGTTATTAAACTCAGCAAGATTGCAACGCTGTGGGGGACTTGGCAAGTGCGGATTAATCACCTACCCAAAAGGGAGATTACATTTATGAGTTGTCCTGTTTTGAAAAAGAGCTTCATATTTATTTATTTATTTGTTTGTTTGTTTATTTATGCTCTTTTTCAATTTTTTTTCTCATAAGTTTCCTTTATTCATTTCCTAAATAACAAGTTACACATGGGTCATTTGAAATAGTTATTTGTTTATGTCCTTATTCTACTAAACAAATGGTAAATATTTATCATTCTTGCTTTTCATCAGGTAATGCTTTGGATACACAAGAATTATTGTATTCTAGTCTTGGGACTTAAACATTATCTCCCTGCTGTCACTGACTATATTTAACTAACGCAGATTGTTTCAGAAAAATAATTGCAATTCCCAGCTATTAACTTCAGCTTCCAAATCCATTAACATAAAATCACATTTCTAGTCTCATAGTTAAACCTTTCTAGTGTCCTTATGAAAGAGTTTGTACTTTACCTTGATACTGAGATATGCTATACTATTTAAGAGGATTACAAAACTGGTTCACACAAGCTCCCTCATGTACTTGATTGTCACTTCCTCTGGCCTCACTTAGATTTTTTTGGCTGTTTCTTTATTCAGCACCCCCTTCAGTGAGTCACATCTGCCAGTTTCTATGCCCTCCTGAGAAACTTCTGGTTCTGGTTTTCTGTTTGAGTTTACACTAGGTTCCATTGTGGCAATAGTACTTTTGTAAGGCAAAAGTTTTCTGTTTTGCTATTTATGGACCAGTTTAGGTAACAGCCTAAAATGAAGGGAAGATGTCATTAAAAAAATGAAACAAAAAAACAAACCAGTGCAAAAGCAGCCACACCAAAAACAAGCAAGCAAACAAACAAGCAATGCCACTAACCCCCTAAACTATGTTAAGGCAGTACTTGCTCGTAAGTATGAATCGCAGTAAGTACTGACCACTACCACTATGCATGTCAGTGGTCACTAAATTTATAGCCAAAATAATGTTATGATTATGAAGCTACTTTTAATATGCCATTGGTATTTTTTCCTTAATAATTGAACCCCAAGAATTGTTATATTTAGATCTAATATTTCACATAATTTTTCATCTAATTCTTACTTCCCTAGGTTTCACTACAAGTATCCCCAAAATTGCATTTCCATTCCTCAAAGAACATGAAAATGGTTTGACACTTCTTTTCCAACTCTCCCATTGTCCTCATACATACACAAGTACATATGGGGTTTGTTTGTTTGTTTAATTTAGAGCTTATTATTTCCTCTATTATTCCAAAACTCTTCCCCCACCAACAAAAAACTTTACCATGCATGTATTCCCTTGAATTTTACTTTTTCTTAAGACACTTTTTGTACAGGCAGGAATGGTAATGATATGGTACAAATCTAATTAAAATGCTCCTGGAAAATGCTGTTCTGTTTGTGGAGAAAAGTTCATTCTTTCTGCATCATGCACTAGGATATTAAACACATGCTTTCAGAATACAAAAATGTGGCAAAATAGTTGTGAAGTTCTTCTTATCTTTTGAGCTGTAATAATTACAATTATTATTAGTCATGCAGAACTGCTTTTCAGTACTGAAATGAACTTCTATTAGATTTTTCTTATTTTTCATACACATGTAAAAGGTTGTCTAGATAATATTATTTGGATGTAAATGTATAGCAACTTCCCCAACGTTTAATATTTAAAATATGTGAAATGTAAATATGACAGCACATTAAACTCTTTAGAACTTTATTAATAAAAAGTGGAATTATTGATGATCACTTTGTATCACTTATCATGTGTATCATGATCAAATATAATTTAAATTCCTTGGGAAATGGGATATAATGGCCTTAATGGAGTCACTTGAATGTGTAAATATTCAATCATGTAAAGTCTTTTTCCAATTCTAGCTATCAAATAATCTTTGAAGATTTTATTGGTTTATATAGCAGTCCTTTAATATAAAGACCTACAGGTTACAGATTGAGAGGCAAGCAAAATTTGCTATTCAGCTTCAGCTAGCATTTGTAGGGCTTGCCACTGAACATATCAATATAATTCAAGGTTAACCTTTTTAAAATACCTGGAACAAAACTAATCTAACTAGGAGCCTAATCTATCAAATTGGCCACTCTAAATGACTAGTTCTGTGATCCAATTAATTCAGTCATATGCAGCAGATATAGTTTCTAGATATACCAGATGCTGAACACCCAAAAAGCCAAACATAATAGATATCCAAAATAGCACTAATCTATGACTAAACTCATAAAAGTTCGAAGCTATGTCTTTGCAGAAACATTTTGTTCCTTTTTAAAGCAAGTGTCTGAAAGTAAAAGTGTGTATCAAGTGAAATATTTTATTCACCTCAAAACAATTATTGGTGTTTTATTAAGAATCTTTTTTTGTGTGTTCCTGATTGATCTAAAGTAAAAACTTTGAACAATTAACAAGAACGATTCTGAACAATACAGACATTGATGAAAAACATTTAACCCCAGAACAGAGCCTTGAGCAATACTAGATTTTTATGTTTATGCTACAGAACAGAAAATTCATAAAATACAGATCAAAACTCTGATGCTTTACTAGCTATTTCTTAACCCTGCAACACAAGATACTGTTTACAGGAATGCATATGCTGCTCCCAGCACAGTGGTCATTACAGTTTGCTATAACCAGTGTTTCATAAAACATAATGATTTTGTTTCTAAGTGCTAGATGAAGAGCTGAAAAATGACATGTTGGTATTATTAATGTGTCCTTGGTGGGTACAGCTTGTAGCTGAGAAAATAGAAACACCATTATTTCATTTTCTTATTAAAAGAGTAATTACAAATCTTAAAGTGTTTAAATTTATCAGAAAAGGAATTTTTATCTTTGTAGTAGATAGTAATGATATAAGCTATAATAATAATTTTATTTTTTTACCAAAATAATAGGCAATAAACAAACACCTGATAATGTCTGTTGCATGAAATGTTAATCTTATATGCATAACCAACTAGGATTCTTCAAAATTTTGCTAAACATAGCAAAACTTTTAAATGCTGTTAACTTTTTCATTATCTTTAAAAAAAAGGATATTAGAAACTAAGCTCCTTTTGTGCAATAAAAGCAGTTTAAATCTGTGTATAAACAATCGAAAAAAAAATATTATTTTAACAGTTTCAAAATCTGACCAAATACTGAATATCTTACATAAAACATACTCTTTTGTTTTTGTTTTTGTTTTTGTTTTTTTTTTAATAAGCTTAAATGTTTTTAAGCCTACACTTCTGTGATGGATAAATCTAGGCCCATATCTGTTTCAGGAATTACACCTTTTTAAACCTTTGTCTCTTCAGAAATTTACAGTTGAATGTCTTTCAAAGGTCATTAAAAATCCAAGGGTGTATCTGCCTGGCATGATCAATTATTAGAACCAGCACTTAAAAATTAATTATTCTAATTCATAAGATGATGTCATCTATTTTCATGAAGGGACAGAAATAGCTTTAACACATTATGAAGGGCTATTTCTTTCTGCTGATTTTATTAGTAGTTTTCTAATCCTCCAAATTTTGCTTTCCTAAAAATATAATTTGGTTCATAATTTTGCATTTTTTCTTTGAGGTTTCATATACAGGCCTCTGTCAGACAGAATAGACCAGACAAGATGAATCTCTAGTCTGATCTAATGTAGGAACTATTTTATATGTTCTCAGTGTTGCTGCTAGAGAGCAAATTTGTTAAAGGCTGGAGGAAGCACACAGAAAGAAAAAGAAAAAAAGAAAAAAAGAAGAGGATTGCAATAGGGTTTCATGTCAGAAGCTAATAAACTAACAAAAGAACCATATACCAAGATATTCAAGGGCAAGATGTTTAGGGAGTACATCTTGCTGTTAAGGAAAATCTTAAGTGGGAAGATATACAAGGAGGTCACTTGAGTATTCCAAAATCCAAGGCCAAATTATTAGTTGTGAAACTAAACTAGAATTGAACAAAGCACAACCTAGATTAAAAACAAGTGATTAAAAATCTTCCACAAAGGTTAACTTTGATCAAGACTTGTTTACATTTTACCTGATGAATGTGGACAGGGAAGGAACCACAGAAACCAAACTGCAGAGTACAGAATAACTTTCCAAACCTTTAGCGCTAATAAGTTGCCATCTTAAAACATAAAAATGTGAAAGAGAAAGTGATGTTAGTACCTATGTATCATTCACAGAACATTATTTATTGAAGAATAGATCTAATATTTGGAATCAGTTGCAAAATACAATCATAAATGTATTCATAGAGACTGAATGTCCCAAGCCATCTGGATCACTTTTCTGGTGCTGATACAATTGCAGAACTATGAGGGGGGCATGCAGGAGATCTATCTGGATTTCTCAAAATGTATTTGACGCTATGTCATAGCATATCCTATGGGGAAATTAAATCAAATTGGTTTGGAGGGAAATACAATTAAATGAATCAAAAGCTGTCTGTCTAACTCAGGAGAGGATAATTATAAATAGTACTTCCATCTAGATGAGGAAATGATGTCCAGCACTGTTCCCCACAGATGCCCTTGGGGACTTATTTTATCCAATATCTTTATTCTGAAAATTTATAAAAGCAGGGATAAATAGTTGCATTCACAACTACTGAGTGCTTATTCCCTTGCTAGAGGAACCCCATATTGTTATTCAAACCTTGACAACCCCATGTACAAATGACTTTACCCGTGCCATGACAACCTTGAAAAAAACAAGGCACTTTTCTTCCTGAACAGGAAAAATGAGAGGATCCATGGCAGGATCCAATAGCCAACTGACATTATTATGCCTACACACCACTGTACATACCTCATTTTCTTGCAGAGAGTAAATATGAATATATTTGCCATCACTGGGCAGAGGTGTCAGGCTGTGGTGTGTCCCAGGGGGTGGCTGGGCTGACCTTGGTCTGAGTGAGGCTGAGCTGGGTTTACCAGGTGGCCCGTGGTGAGTGCTCATTGCCCAGCCTGTCTGAGCTCCAGCTCTGCCACTGGGTGCGCAGGGGCCGTGAAGCAGCTTTCATCCCTTCCCTGGAGACAGAGGGAAAAAAACAGGCAGGAACTGGAAAACATAAAAAAGAAAGCCAAATGGACCCCCAGACTAAATCAGTGTAAGACACCAATACCATGCTCCCTTGCAGCAAACAGTAGAAAGTAATTCCCACTATGACCCTCTGGCTCCTGCTGGCAAAGACCTCAGGATGCTGCCAACATATCTTATTTCCCCAGTCATTCTTTCTTCTTGAGGAAGGCTGAATCTGCCAACTTTGGGATTTCAATGAACTGTTACATTCACTGGAAGGATGAACATAACACCAGAGAAAAGGGAGGAGGAATTACGAAATTATTTTGTATAGCACTTTCAAAGGTATTATTAATGAGATTTTCCTGTGTTAATTTAGACTGTGAGTGCTAGTGTTACTTTAATTAGACTAATAATTTAGCCTATCGGACTGTTAAAACACTGATTTGACTAGAAATAAAATTTCAGGCTCCATATAGATAGTGTGCTCCTCCTTGCCTACAACAAGATTTGAGTATAACAGCCTCATGCCCTTGCTGCAAATAATCTCTGAAACTGATGTTACTGCCCGGGCTGGCCCTTACTAGTTGGTGGAAGTGGGTATGAAGGCATTGCCTAACAAGTCCTTCTGCCCAGATTTATAAGGTTCTAAGGCTGATATCGCTGCAAGACTTAGAAGCATGCACTTCAGCCGAAAGAAACTGACATGCTCATGTTGGTCAAGGTCATCCAAGCTTCAACATTTCTAGGACCATATGCTAACATTCCTAGAGAATCCTGTTTCAGTTAAATTTTTACTCTGGTGTTTCATTTCATATCCTTTTGAGAAGAGGCAACTTTGTCTCCATTATAAAGTTCTGCAAATTAATGAACTAACTGAAAAAAAAGATCATTAATGATATATGATTTACATTAATTAGAAGTCATAAATTATTGATCACATCTATAGACTCAGTTAAAAAGCTTACTTCCACAAATGTTATGCACCATATATAGCTGCTAGAACTTAAAATAAACATTTATTTTAATACATTCTGTATTGTAACTTTGTGACAGCTATACTTCTTTTTCAGCCTGTCATTGTCTACACATATTTATTGTAAGGCATTAATCCAAGTTCCTTTTGAATGAGTACAGTTTATTGGAACTAATAGAGAGTTTTGTTTAAGCTGAGATCAGCTTTAGTTTGTCCACAATGAGGATCCAAAGGATAATTGCTGCATGTCTCACAACAGGGTGGAAGACAAGAACTGCTTTTCTAAAATTTTATGTAGTGTAGCTATATTTACTTTCTATATTAGCAATGTTCACTGAAGATTTTGTACTTAGGTACAAAATTATGTAAATTTATGTGCTCCAAGCATTATATAATGGATTATTACACCTTCTAAAATATAAATCTAATGCCTTAAATGTCTTACAGCACAATCGTTCCATTACAGATCTGTATAATATTGTATTTATAGTCTATCATTACTTCTCATTTTAATTATATAAATTCAGCTTTAGAGAAGCTCAATTTCTTTTTTCTTCTTTCCTTTAGGATATATTTAATTAGCTTAAGTCAAACTTGTGCCTTTCTGTCATCATCATTAACACAGACTTAGTATAATTAGCATTTTAACGTACAATAAATAATCCTGTACAAGGCAGTTTTTACATTACTCTTTCCATTTTAACAACAAACTTATAAACTTATTTTCCATTTATGTGCTACTTCTTTTTTCTTTTTTTCTTTTTTTCCCCAAGGATAACTGAGTAGAGAGCAGAACAGAGAAGTATTAATTGAATATTCTTTCACTTATCAACTCATTTTGACCTTATTGCCCTTAGTACTTCACAGTGTTTTATACTGTGTTTGATAGTAGCTATCAAAGTACTTGATTGATGCATTAATTGGTAGCTGAGCCAGTTCAGGTCTCTTAAAAGACTTTTAGGGATTTGAGCTCTTGGATTCTAAATTACTAACTTACTTTGTAAATTTACCCAGTTTCAAATGTATGGATTGCACACACACACACACACACACACACAAAAACCAAAAACCAAACACCAAACAACAACAAAAAAACCCAAACCAAAACAAAACAAGAAAACAAACAAACAAAAAAGAACAAATACAAGCAGAGATAATGAAATTGCTATGAGATTCAGGAAAATAATAATATTACCAACTTTTTTTTTAATTTAAATGTCTTAAAATCATAATTTCCAGTCCACGTGAGTGCAGAAAAGGCTCAAAACCTAACACTTTTTGAAAACATAAGTATACTTTTACCTCTGTCTTTGCACCTTCAAATCTACATATTGCAAATATTCAAAGTGAAAGTAACACTGCATTTTTAGCCACTTTATGCCATAATCCATAAATCTCACCAAAAATCAATCAACAAAATTACAAACAAACCCTTTGAACTAAAATGAGAAGCCAGAGCAAGTATAATTTCAAGTCTCTCTAAGAATAACCTTTTGAGTAAGAAGAATCCATGGAAGAAAAAAGGAGACAGTGAATTCAAACAGAATTTCTACCTTTAAAAAGCAACTTCAATGCCGACATACTTCAGAAGGATGTAAAAGTTTTACAGTTAAGATCAAATTTTACACTGAAACTCAAATCCCTTAAATTAACATTAAATTTCACCGAGAAATTACTAACAAAATTATGCTATGTAAATAGGACGAACTAATTTTCATGTCAGAATGAGCTGTGACCTTTCAGAAATGAGTTAAGTGGGAAGTCCAGTTCCCAGCAGATAAGCAAAGAAAGAAAGAAAGAGAGAAAGAAAAGAAGAAAGAAAAAAAAAAAGGCCATCAGGGCTATAAATACATTACTTATATCTTTTGTTGAGTAAACATATTAAAATAGAGCATCTGGGAGAGACTGTGGCAATTTATATTTCAAAAACTTAGAGCACCATTCCATGTTTCTGTATGATTCCATGTCGCTTGTATATTTTATATGTGTATTCTTTCATGGAGGGATGAGTTGAAGGAGTTCCTTTCAGTCCAGATTAATTTCTAGCTCTGCCACACTTTTCCTCCTCCTTCATCTTCTTTATGGTGATTTTGTGGTTTCTTCAAATTTCTCTTTGACATACATAATTCTGTGAACATATGCATAATTAAATAACATTTAAGTTTCTTGAACTTTAGAATACAGAGCTCTGCAATTATGCCCTGTAATTTGCTGTGCAAAACTGCTGGCATGTAATTCTGGCATTTAATCCTTTTTGTTAATTCTATCTGTTAATAATTTCAGTTATGTTGCATCACTATTAAGTCACTGATGTTTATAACAGAGACTTTGCTAGATATATTAGCTATAAAGAAAAATTAGCTTATGTACAGCATCCATTTGAAAGTTGAAAACTATTCCAATATATGAAAATCTTTATTTAAGCGGGAAATAACTTAGCATAGATCCTTCATCTGTAAGTTGGAGACACCATCACTGTTTTAGAAGTATTACTGCTTTTTTAGATGTATCTACATATTCTGATACGCTTTTACACTTTAGCAATTAAATACATGAAAAAGAGGATACTTCAATAATTTTTTTTACTAGAATCATAATTTTGAAATTATCTTTAATTTATTTCAAAACATACATCAGGAGTTTTTTATGACTTATAAAGTTTCAACTCAGGTGCTGAGCTGGCTGCAGCTTAAGTCTCTGCCTGTTTCCCAGGTCATTCTTGATTAAGCTCCATTTAATATACCAAACTTCTGGATGTTTCACACACGTGATAAAGATCCAGTTTTCTACTATCCTGTATTACCCTACACAGATTCTATAACTTTGTAGGAGGAAAAAAAAATATATATATATCTTAAGAAAAAAAAAATTGTACTGCACACCTTTAGTGAGCAGGAAGAATTATGTGAAAATGAAGCTAGGCAGGAAGAAGATGTACTGAAAGGAAAAAAGTATATATTGTTCCATATTTTATAGAAACTCAAAGAAGGACCTTCAGTTTCTAAAGAAATACACTTATATTCTGAACACATTTTGATCAGTCTGATTGAAAAATATGTCTGATAACACCGAGCAGATGCAGTAGAAGGAAAAGTATAATAAAAAGCTTGCCATACATGCATATAGATTGGAGACATAATAAAAGCCCTGAGATGATGGAAATACTTCAATGTGTAAGATAATAAAAAAAGGTTTCCACATCAGTATCTTAACTGTATTTTTTTTGTTGGAAGAGAGGAAGGTAATGGTCATGAATTACTTACGAAGTAAAATATATGATGATAACATTGACTCTAGGAAAAAATAGTTCTAATTAATTTTTGTTTACTTTGTCTAAGATACCCTGAAAAGGTCTCTAATGAAGTAGAATTGCACACATACAAAAAAAAATATATGCCAGCATATTTAAGCTTTGGGTTTTTTCAAAAATATATTCACCACTTCTCAGAGATGACCTTTTCACATAATTTCAGTGGATTATGTCTACAAGAGAGTTTATTTTCTTTGGAATTATGCATTTCTACATGGATAAAAAAAATGAAAAAGGTGTTGTAAAAGAGGAAAAAGGCTATGATTACTTTGAGCTAAAAATATTATATGTCTGGTCTTTATGAGAATGCATATTTTGAAGGAAATAGGCAAAAATGGAATGAAATGCAGAGATTATACAATAAAGAATTATATCTGTTCTCATTAATGCACAGGTTTAGAATTTCTTAACTGTCAGCTGGCTAGATGTTGCAATAATAATTTTATTTTAATTTTTCTGTCATTTTTTACCAAACTTTCTAAACTTACAACAACCTATGAAAATGTGTCACAAGTTTAGGAGTAAGAACTATGTTTAAGATCATCACTGCAAAGCTATTTCTTATTAACTGTTTTGAGGATTGTCTTAAAAATCATATCAATAATTAAACTAAACACGTTTTGCTGGAATGATAGATAAGTAATTTTGTATTTTGAAAGTAGACTCATTAGTTATTTGCATATTAGATAATAAATATGTTATCTGAAATGTCCAAAGTACATGTGTGATTCAAAATTTCAACATTTTGTCAAAACATGTTCCTTCATGGTTAATAAAAATAATCTCCCTTTATTAAAAATAAATATTTATTTTGTTTAATGAGAAAAATATAGCTCTCAGAATAACATAAAATATGATGGTCCTCATTCCTTTGCTATTCTGTTTAGTAATTCTTAAAAGCAAAATAAATAACATACCTGAAGGAAGAATCAGAAGTTAGTATTCCTTCACATTATATCTTAACTTTCAGAGTCAAGTTTCCTTTGCTTATTTTCTTTTCCTAGCTCCATGAGTCTCCCACTTTTGGCTACACTATGGTCCAACCCCAGTGGAAGGAAGTGGTCCCAGGTAGCGCTCTACAGAGGCTTAGGTTGTTCTAATATTCAAGTTTCCCACTTTTGGAATATGAGCTATAAATCAGAAGCTATTGTTTGAAAGCAATGCCATAACTTTTGCTGTTACTTTTACTTGACTGTCCTCTTGCTTGGATAGCGTTAGCTCTCAATGTGCATAAATTGCATATATTATTCAGAGTTTATGAGAGATAAAGGAGGCTTAGCACTGATTTTTGATTTCAGAAGATGGGATTACCTTTCTTACATAAGAAATAATTGAAGTAAAACCAAACAATATATTAGAGCAAATAAAATGTGTACTTATATTGTAAACATCTGTTTTGTTTAATTCCCAAGGGCTGGCAATTTGAACCACAGTTTAACAACCAATTTGTAATGGCACAAACTAATATGGCTATTAAAAAGAGAGAACGAAACAAAAATATCCTTTGTTCTCTCCCTGTTACCAGAGATGCTTTTTCTCTTCTCTGTCCTGCCCCTTTTTGCCACCACAAGCTTCCCTGGACTTACTTGGATTAACTAGCCCATGGAAAAGAAAAAATTTATGATGGTTCGTCTTTCTCATCCATTTCGGTTTGCAGCTGCACCTAGCAGCAGCCCAGGCTGGGATAATGATGGGAGAAACATGGACTCTTTCTGCAGCAGCAATGGTTTAAAACATCTGTGAACCTGAACCCAAGTACTGGGGCTATCAGAAAGAAGGTGTTGTATCAAGGGGTAAGGGTCTGACAAGTGGCTGGGGGGCAGGGGGACAGCCCTCCCGTTTCAGTGACAAGATTCGGAAAGGAACTTCTTCCTTTCTAAACTCCTTCCCAGAGCAGAGTCTAGGTGCAGCTAGACTCAGACTCGGTCAATGGGTCTAAAGAGTCTAAAAATGTCTAAAGGATTATATGCACAGCCACTCCTCAAAGTTCTGAGACATGTAAGAAAGAAACTACTTAATTCTTTCAGTAGGGTTTTATCAGTTTATTTCATGATGACTATGATTTTGTTTAACACATGCGTGCAATGGCAGTCCCCCAATTCCTGAATCCCATTGACTCTTGTGTGCCAAGCAGCCCATAGCCCAGGCTCAGGTGACAACTAAGTGGCTTGCTTGTGCCACTGGTGGATACTTAGATCCTCTGTGATCTGTCACAGTAAACACTCTGGCTCAGAGGTCCAGCGAGCACCCTGTTCGAGAATGCCACAGTTGCTCTTATTGCAACAGGGGACTAAGGCAGCATGTATGCAGCTAACACCCTTTCCGTCCTTCTCGCGCATTGTGGCCCCTTATGGACAGCCTATGCCCCTGGTTGCACATCCTCATAAACCCAGGAGTGCTGTCCCACCAAAGCTGTCTCCTGTAGCACATTATTATTTGTGGAGGTATCCCTTGTCACCACCACAGGTGGTTCCTTGTTAAGGGAATAAAGGACAGGATGGGAGGGAGACACCACCGCCACAGAAGGGAAAGAAGGGAGATGTGATACTAGAAGCATACTATCAATATTTCTGCGTGTTTCAAAAATCAATTATTTTAGTAATTAAGACTACTTCTGCATAGACTGAGAGAAGTCCCTTTTGTATTAATACTTTAAAATCCTGTTTTTAAAAAATACATTGACATCACAATGTAATATATGACAAGACTGTTAGCTAAGAGCCACGTTGACACTGTAATAATCAGTTGTGGTCCAAATGTGTTATCATGATATGGACCTTCTTAGTGGGATGGAAAAGGCAGAACTGTACTCAGTATGCTATTGTAAATGTACAACTACACTTGTAAAACACAGGCAATAGTTGGGACAGGTGCCAGATTGTCAGTCTTGAATAATCTTCACCAAGAATGACTAAGGCTCACATCTGCAAAAGAAACTGCTCACTGAAACAGTGAATGCATGGCAACTCTATATTGTTAAGAACTCAATCCCTAAAAATGTCAACAACCCTGAGGTAAGCACAGGACTACATGGAGAACAACTGGTGAGGACTGAGTGTCTTGGTAAACAAGCCACAGAAGCCAGCATTCTGAGTGAAGGAAACTACGCTACTCAATAAAGGGAACTGTGTACCTTTGAGGTACAGGAAAATATTAATTTTTCAGAGAGTCATGTTCACACAGGGCCTTTCATATAAAGATCTGAGAATCCTCTTCTGAACAAAGCATTTCTAATTTTTGCTAGGGTCTTGTGCAAAATACAGCACTCCCAAACTTTCTGGGATACAAGAGCTTTTAATGAAATTGTGGGATAAGCAATCTAAGTGAGCCAGTTTATAGAGTATTCTTCTTCCTTACAGTCTTTCTCCTTCTTTTTCTCCCCTCTCAACAAAGCTGTCCCTCTAAAATTGCAACTCAGTGTTGACAACATAGATTGAACAGGTAAAAACTTCTCAAATTTCTTGTTAATAGTCAACACTATATACATTTACACACACTCACACTTGTATTTCTAACACTACATACACACACACACACACACAAAAGAGCAGGGAGTAAGCCCTTGCCTTAAAGTACACTGGCAGGAAAAGAAGTTGTATGACTTCCCTTTTTCCTCTTTAATCACCTCCTCAATCCCATCTCATTTGACAAATCAATTGCTGAATATACACCAAGGATTTTTATTCCTCCCTCTTCACTACTTCTACCACCTGAGGAGGTTATTGAAAACTACCTATCCAGTACTGATGCCCTGGCCAACAGATTATAAACTCTTATAACAAGGTATCATTACTCCTGTCCTAATTCACTTTGCATGAAGGAGACAATGGTTCATTGAACCAGAAAGGACAAACAGACTACAAAAGAGATCATACCAATCACTTAGAAAGAAGACCTTGGTTCCAGTTCCAATTTCAAAGACCTCCATAAAACTTCATTTAATAATATCAAGTACAGAAACAGTCCTTAATGAAATATCTACAAGGGAGTATGGTGATGGGAACTGTAACACCATCTTAAAAGAGAAGGGTTAATAATACTGATTATCAGTATTACCAGTTAAAATATTAATTTCTGTGCTTTTCATTTTATTCCTACTTTAAAATACCACAAAGCCCAGAGAGAAGGTTGATATATTTATTCTTAGTTCTAGCCTTGAACAATATTACTTGGTTTTGGTGTTGGGGTGGCTTTTTTTGCTTTAGATTTGTAAGAAATTTAAAACTGCTGCAGTTAGAATATAACAGGCTTTTAAAAAAAATTAAAACATGCAATCATAATTTTTTAATGATATACAGGTTAAAACAGTCCTTAATAAGAAAGTGTGTAAAAATTATTATGATTTCTTTCTTGAGTAAGATGACGAAAAGTGACAGTGCAGGACTGAAACTTTAGTGTTGCTGAATTTAGAAAACTATTTCTTAAAATTCAGCTTTACAGAAATGCTAAGCAAAGAGAAAACTTATTTAAGGACAACTATATGTGCAAAATCTACAGGAAGCAGGTTCAGCCCACACTTAACACATGAAAAATTACCTGTATATTTTTAAGTAGCCCTACTTACGAATTTAAACCCATTGCATTTTACAGACTTAATACTTGATTTTTAGAGCTTGACAATATTTGACATCACTGGTGTCATAGAATAATTTAGGTTGGAAAAGACCTTTGAGATCATCACCTCCAACTGTTAACCCAGGACTGCCAAGTCCACCACTAAACCATGTCCCTAAGCACGACATCTACATGTCTTTTAAACACCTCCAGGGATGGTGATTCTACCACCTCCCTGGGCAGCTTGTTCCAATGCTTGACCACCCCTTCTGTGAAGAAAATCTTCCTTACAACCGATCTAAACCTCCCCTGGGGTGACTTGAGAACATTTCTTCTTGTCCTGTCGCTAGTTATCTGGGTGAAGAGACTGACCCCCACCTGCCTACAATCTTTTTTCAGGTAGTTGTAGAGAGCAATAAGGTCTCCCCTGAGTCTCCTCCCCTCCAGACTAAACAACTCCAGTTCCCTCAGCTGCTCCTCATAAAACTTGTTCTCTAGAATCTTTGCCAACTTTGTTGCCCTGCTCTGCACATGCTCCAGTCTCTCCTGAAGTGAGGGGCCCCAAACTGAACACAGTACTCAAGGTGTAGCCTCACCAGTACCAAGTACAGGGGAACGATCACTTCCCTTGCCCTCCTGGCCACACTATTTCAGATACAAGCCAGGATGCTCTTGGCATTCTTGGCCACCTGATGTAGAGGTTAATTAACATTGATAATATACAGTTGTGGGCTTGCTTCTGGGGTGGTGGGTTGGCTGATGTGGATAATGTACA
>JAVJGI010000014.1:105736994-105753950 GCA_035590275.1 Ibycter americanus
ATGCAACTGCACAGTGTGCTAGATAATCTCGTTTAGGCTCCATTTCCCATGAAAGGTTGGACCAGAGGATCTTTTGATGTCTATTCGAGCCTGGGCTGTTATATGATTCTATGATATTATGTGCAGAATTCGGAGTGCCTGAAAACATGTAATTTGTCACAGTATCAGTAAATAAGAACTAATTACTTAATCATACAAAGATAATACATTTCTTTAAGAGGAAAGCTAAGAAATTAAAGATCAAATTATTGTTGATATAAATGCTTACTTTCTGGCAGCTATGCTTTTTGTATTTATATTTGTGACAGGACAGTCTAAGGTATAACATAGTTAAGACACCCAACATTTATATGCCAGATTATTGCAATTCATTAATAAGCTATTTAATTTCCTCTCCCCACCCAAACACATTCCCATTTCCCTGTCTATGCCCCAAGGAAGAAATTATTCTATCTGAACTAACCACACGAGTGTAAATAGGAAGTAGGTATTGAACAGATACTGTAGGTTAAGACATAGTTCTCACTCTTTCCTCTTTTAATCAGATATCTAGATTACATTTTCTGACCTTGGGGCAGTTATCAAACCTTGAATCTTATAAACCATCTAATGTTTTGAAGTCTCTTGAGCAGGAACTTTTGACTTTCCATTGACTTTTTTCCTTTCTTCAAAATAAACTGCAAGTATTATCTGCACAATGTCTTGATACTGCCCCAAACTGTCTGTTTTGATTTAAAATGCACTTGAGGAGGAGGTTTCAACCTTGTGACTCAACATTCACTTTAAAAATAATACTTGTCTTATTTATAGTTCCATATTATCTGATACACATTGTAATTTGTGCAACCCTCAAGTTTTCATAGAGAATCACTTTTATTTCCTAAAAAAACTCTCCAAACTATTTAGAAATCTGTACACCTGGCATGTATGAAAGATTATAGATATCTGTCAGATAAAAATAAAAAGCACTGCTTCTTATCTAAATTATTTCAACTGAACACAATGAAATATGTCACAATACTGCAAACTACCTTCACAGAAAAAGGCATCACAGACAGCAGTACAGGAAAAACTCCTCTCAACAATATGTAGGTACATTTCTTTCTTACTTTATATACGTACACTTATTGTCTAGAGGGTGTTCTAAAGCAATAACATTTTCGGTCATAAGCAACCTCAGGCAAACTGAATAAAATAAGTAGTACGGAAACAAGACATCTTAGGCCAATGGTATACCAGGGAAATTACAAGTGTAAGTGATGTCAATAGTCAGAAAATAGTGATTAAAACAAAAAACAAAGATATGCAAACAATACTTTGAAATGAATTTATGACATTTAGCATCACACAGCCTACACAATATTACATAACTAAGCTCCAGTTCTGCAAAAATGTATGTATGCACCTTCTCAACATGTGAGTAATCCCAATGGAGTTCACTTTGGGTTTAGAGAGCTGGGGTTTGACCATGAGCCCCCCTCTTTCATGTTACTTTCGTGAAAGCTTTCATATGGCCGATGCTGAGAATCTTTGAAAAACAGTATCACTTACTTGAGTTTTGACTTGACTTGCTCACATTTTGTTTCCAGCTATAGGAAAGCAATTGTCTACATTTTTTATGTCAAGATACAAGTACAAATTTTTAAAGAACTATAACGGAGCATAATATTTTTTTTTAGAAATACATTTTTACCTTTACTTGGTAATTCATACCAATTTTCAATTAAGCCTATAATATGGGTAAACATTAAGCAGGAACAGAATTTCTGTAAGCAAGCTCTGCTTTCCTCAAAAAAGCAAGCAAGTAAAGAAACAAACAAATAAAAAACCCCAAACAGATGAAAAGTGGGCCTTGAAAGAAAATATAGATATTCAAGAAATATTTTTTTTTCTTCTCTGGGTATTAGCCTATGCCACCAATTTTTGTGTGATATAAGCCAATCAAATCACAATACTTTGTGTAATAGTTGACTTAGGGCTAGAAGAGGTTAATGTGGATTAATTCTTTATACAAAGGCTGACTCTCTAAGCTATGGGTGGGTTATTTTCAGTTGTTTTATTTCACTTTGAAAGTGAATCAGAGACATAGGAATAGAAACTTTCCAGATATGGGCGTGAGTCTGAATTAACAGAATACCAGAAAAAGTAATGAATTCTTCATTAAAGAAAGTGACCATAGCTGAGGCTAATAAAGTATTGCAGTTCTAATTGCACTTCTATTTCAAACCAGAAAATAATCTGAATTAACAGCTCTATAAAGAGAAATCCTTAGGTTATCTCAATGAGTCTGTAATGCTATATGTCAATAACTTCCATTTCTGATTGTTATAGCAAATAAAGACAGAAAATGAGCAGTGATTAAACTTTAATTAGTTAGAAGCCCACAAGTGAATTGTCTTTTAGCTAAATATTTGTTAAATTTTTCACTGTCCATGTTACACTTGTCTTTTTCCTTTTTGTTCTTCCCATTTTCTTTAACTTTTTCTCCCAAAGCAAGACTTTAATCTGTTCTTCCTTTTCTTTTTTCCCCTATGATTTTCAGATTATGCTGAACTTTTTAAATATTACACTTTTTCTTGTTTTCTTGTTAAAAGTTATAATTGGATTAACATTTGCATCTAAGAGATAATGAAATAATGAAAAATTATCCTGAGAAAGTTAGCAACGAACAGTAATGTAGTCTCTCATTTGCTTCCATTAGGGAAGAGTTCTTTAATGCTCTTTAGAGCAGAGTTAATTTGATGAAAAGGTAGCATGTCTCTGTGATAAGCTTTAGCCATGGAGGTTATTTCACATCTTGTATTCGCATACTAGAAAACAGACTTCATGGAAATCACATGTGACAAGAAGGCAGATATCCCATTTTCTGAAATTCTGCTTTGCATTAGTCACTCACTACTTCTAAGAACACCAAGACCTAATTAGTTTTCCTTGGTTTTACATCTGTCAGTGCATTACGTGCAACTGGATTAATCCAAGAGGAAAGTCATCCTTTTTCTCTCTCCTGGTCATTTCAGTACTTAAAAATATTTTTACAAGTCACTGAATATAGCAGAATAGGACATGCTGGTCTTGGGAACTGCAGCAGAAATTTTAAGTCTCAGTAAGCATACTTCTAAAAAGCCATTGTATGTATGCTTGTTTGCATGATTTGAGGGAATATTTTGGTTTAATATCACTTCACAGGTACTCACAATTGTTTTAAACTGGGTTTAGTCTGACTTATAAAAGCACCCCAAAACACACAAACACAAAAACTGCAACTGAAAGGTACACGTATATATTATAAAAAATTGGGAACTGAAAGCCCTTTTGACACCTGTTTAACATTTACTTCAGTTACTGACATATATTCAGTATTGTTTCCACTAGTCAATATTATTCATTAGTGAATCATAGCATCATAAAATGTTGTTTAGAGGGGATCTCTATGATCGTCTGGCTCAACTTCACATGCAAAGTGGAACTGTGACTTGTTCTAGACAGGTCATCTTTATGCTTTTCTAGCTAAGTCCTGAAAACCTCTGAGGGTGGAGGAACCATGATTTCTGCAGACAACTTATTCAGCACTGCACTGTCTTTCTGGTGACAAGCTTTTTTCCATCTGGAAGTTTCCAAGCCAGTGTTCGTGGCCCCTGCCCCCCCTCATTACATCTGAGTCTGTTGCTACTGAGTTTGACTCCATCATCTTTGCAATTCTCCTTCAAAGGACTGTAAGGCCATTCGTCAGAGGAAACAAGTCCAGATCCCTTCACCTCTTCTCAAGGCTGATGTGTTCTAGGCCCCTGACCATCCTGTAGCCCTTAGGTGGATCCTCTTGAATGAGATCTGCCTAATTGTATGCGCAGCCTCACCAGCACTGCACGGAGTGGGAGACTTAACTTCCCTCAAATTCTGTACTGTTGGAACTGCAGCATGAATTTTGAGCCATGTATATAGAATATAGAATCTGTGATATAGAATTTGTAACAAATACTTGCAGTAATTCTGATAGAAAAATTCAAATTCTGAATTAGATGTAAGATAGTTGAAGCAGAAACCAGGTCCTCTTCAGGAGGAGGTGTTGCTTTGGTCCAGTAACTAATTGCGACCTAAACACTTACCTGCTAGGTAGGCTTATCCACTGAGGAAACCACAGTATATGCCATGAATACTATGTAGCTAAGACGACACAACCAAACCCCAGGTTCAGAAATACTACTTCAGCAGTAAATACTAAAGTTACTGTAAAAGTCAAGATAAAAATATTCTATTCAGCTTTTTATCAGATTCCTTTTAGGTTTTTTACAAGAGTTTCATAATGAATTCATAATGAATCAGTATCTATATACACCAATTTCATTGTTAAAATAGGAAGGAAATCAAACGTAACATTAAATGTATTTGCCACATGAAAGCAATCACAAGAAGTAAGCATCATAAAATTGATGCAATATCCATTATAAAAGTAGTCACCTTCTGATTTTTTTTTATACATTAGCTAAAAGGTACTGCAAGTGTGCAACAACAAAGAGCCTGGAAGAATCGTTAGATTTTCAAAATGAGTCCCGGAAACTCAGTTTCGAAAGAAAGCAAAGTATCCTCTTTACTCATGTCTGTCCTTTCTCTCATGCTACATGAATTTCTCAACATAGTTTGTTGTTATTTTAAACTAGTAATTTCATTTGTTCCTCTTTGCTACATATAGATAATAGTTACAAATGAGTATAACTTTCATTAGCTCTACTTAAATACTAAAATGTTACCTCTAGGGAGACCAGAAAGGCAAGTATTCCTGAAGTTACAATTATATGCTGCCCTGAACAAGAGGGTGGACAGGCTATGGCAATGCAACCCTAATAATTTAATAAAGTTATTAACTGTTTATATTTCACAGTAAAATGATTTACATGAGAAGTAAGAAAAAATTATTAGCTTTGGCAGATTTATATCAGAATATTAATAACCATCTTCAAAAAGGTTTCTTTCCAGATTTTGGTAAAACTTTTAGTCACATCAGTTTTTGTCTTAATTTAATTGATCCTCTTCACAAAAAGAAGAAAATAAAGCAAGCAAGTGTATTCAAACCAATAGTCCCATAAGAATGATAAAAGTTGACTGAACATTGTAGGCAGTAGCACTACATTGTAACAGTATCATTTCTCATAGCAGTGGTGTTTTCCCAGTACGTAAAAAAGTAAGAGGTAAGTATGGATAAGGCAGGTAATTGTGTTCGTTGGTGCTAATATGAAATATTGAACAGTGGTATCTTACTCATCTATAACATTGTCTCTTTCATATTCTTTTTTCTATTTTTTAGATGTCTAATGTTGATAGATATGATTTTATGTTTTCTTGCAGCTGACAAAGGGCTCTCCCACATTTTAGGAATGGTGATGAAGGTAAGCTTGAATTTCCTGACGTTATGCCTTTGAAAGTTTCTATTAGTCATCATATTTGAAAAATCATATTTTAATTGAAAATTGTTTTCATATATTTTATGAAGTTACAGTTATACACATTGGAATTTCAGAATATTGTAAGAATCTGCATAGCAATCTAGAATTTTTTTTTTCCCTTTGGACACACAGATAAGAAAATGTACTATGAACAGTTATGAACTCATTATAATTATTATGTGTTATCAGAAGACAAATGTATGGTTGTCTGTCTATCATCTCTATGCAGGTAAATAATACATTGTCAACTTTATTTTATTTAACCATTCTTCACAGTTGGCAGCTTTCACTGCAATATATTACAGAGTAAATTATGCAGTCTGGGTATTAGTTTGCATCATGAATGGATTTCAGTCTCTAACTCTAGAGCGCAAAATTGTGTCCCATAGAAAACAGGTGTTAGAGTGGCAAGTTCTAAGTTGTTATCTGTTTTAAAGGATGCAAAGTAAATACATATAAACAATATACATTTCCATAGGTTTGTGCTGCATTTATATAGAAAAATTTTTGCTTCAAAATGAAACCTTTTTTTAATAATGATTTATTGTGTTAATACTATACTGTACCTGAATTTGATTCACAGAGTTGCAGAATCAGAGCATGGTTGTTGGAAGAGACTTTTAGAGGTCATCTGGTCCAACCTCCTGCTCAAGCACGGCCACCTACAGCCGGTTGGTTCAGACAGCTTTTGAATATCATGAAGGATGGAGATCACAAACACCCTGGGCAACCTGTTCCAATGCGCAGTCGCCCTCACAATTAAAAAGTGTATCCTCATGTTCAGCTGGAGTCTCCTGTGTTTCATTTTGTGCCCATTGCTTCTTGTCCTGTCACTGGACACCTCTGAAAAGAGCCTGCTCTGTCCTCTTTGCACTGTCCCTTCAGGTATTCATACACATCAAAAAGATCACCCTGAGCCTTCTCTTCTCTAAGTTACACAGTCCCAGCTGTCTCAGCCCTCCTTCATATGCTCCAGTCCCTTAATCATCTTTGTGGCCCTTCGTTGGACACTTCATTATGTCCCTGTCTCTCTAGCACTGAGGATCCCAGAAGCAGACATTCTAATTTCAATTTAAAATTGTGCATCTTCTGAGAGATATTTTTTCCCTTTTGAGATACTGCATCCAGACACTTCCAAACCCTTCTTACTTCTAGTCCAAAGTCACAAAAAATATTACTGTTATTTGAAACAAGTGACGTGAGACTTTCATGCTTTAATTTATGCACATAAAATTAATAATTACTTTACATGTCTTTTCATCTATCTGAATTTTGTACAATCAAAATGGAAACTGCTCACACAATTCCTCATCACAAACAACAACCTCACAACTATGTTACAACTCCACTTTAATTCTACTGCAGGATAATAATGTTATGATCATTTAATTTAACTTTTTTGAGTGGGCCTACTGATAGCATATCTGTTACTGCATATTTGCTGACATTCTTCTTAGGTGTTTGCACTGAACTTGTCTTCAGTGTTTCTCCACTGAAGCCAATACAAAAATGGATCTATCTAAAATGCAAAGAAAAACGTTGTGAGTTTAACCTCGAAGTTTTTATTTATGTATTTATTTTAAGAAATTTATAAAATGGATATGATATGTTTAATTTGAAAGGCAGTGGAGAAAAAACCAAAGTGTGTTTCTAGGGGACCTGGCAGGAAATGAAGTGCTCTCATTTTTGTAAACACTGTGGTTTTAAAGTCAAGTCTTTGCTTAGAAAATACATGAGACCATATGTGTTGTCTACAACTATGACATCCAAAAGATCATCTAATGTGACTGGCTTACTCCCAGTATTATCTCAAATAATGGTAGCAAGCTTGCTGGGTTTTCTTTCCAGGTGTTTTCCCTTTAGCTATACACAACAGGGAATCAGGGAACTGCCTAGTATGCTTATATATCCATCAGAATTGTAGCTACTGTTATGAAAGCCATGATATAGACCATCCATGATTTTTGGTTTGGTTTAGGGTTTTTTTTTAAATAAATAGCTTGTTAATTATCAAGTCTCAACATTTGTGGATATCTAGAACAGAGTAAGAAAAGACTAGCTGCTTTTGGAGAAAATTTTGGATTTCTTATCACTCACACCACTTAATTTTCATTTAAAGCAGTTTAAGAATGACTTCATAATTGCACACAGCTCTGCAAAGTTGTAAGGGAATTTTTAAAATATTAGCAATGGCTCAGGAAAAACAGAGAAATTATCAAATATAGACAGAACATCTCTAACAAGTTGAGACAACCATCTCAAACACTGCACATGCTGAAAACATTTCAGCTGAAAATTCCATGTGCTTGGTAGTTTAAAAAGAGAAAGAGAAAATAGTTTAAAAGAAACATTGTCATGAGCAGGATTGTTTCATGTTCAGGGTTTCAACATTTTGAAATACATTGCACAATTCTTTTGAGATAAAGCCATTTCATTTCCAATACATGTTCCCTGGAATCCTCAGTCCTCTTTGTTCCCTGTCTATGTAGGCTTCTGAACAGAAAGAATATTTATTCTCTACCCTGAAAAATACTTTACAATTAACTTAGAGCACTCTTCCACCTTTCTCCTGACACTCCCAATAAGGTTTATTTTCTCTGAATCACGTTGATGATACCATCTGGCACACCTCACCCTGTATACTGATCATGAAAGTTTTCTGAGTTTTCATCACCAACATAGGTGAAGAGAGAGAAAGTTAAAAGTAGTAGAAATTGAAAAGCAAGAAGCAAGCACTGCTTTAGAGTACTTATTTTAACCCAGAACAGAAATAAAAAAAGTTTGTGCTTTCATAGGTTTCTTTCAAGATAGCATTTGAGAATTCTATTGTCTTTAAGCATAGCAAAAGTTAGGATAGAGCTTAGGCAAGCCAGGATGCTGACCGTTATTGAAATCATGAACATTAACATGCAAGCCATGCAAGTAAACATTTAGTCTTGTATGTATGTTTTTTGTAGTAACAGCTAGTATCATGACAGAGGGACAAACATTTTCCTTGTATTCTTCTACCTTTTATAATTCAAACAAATCATATTGTCAACTCCTTTGTTTTACTGCAAACTCTTAAAAACTCTGGAGAATATAAAATATGATATTGCAAAGGACTACAGTTCAAACTGCAACCATCTTTTACCCAGCTGACACGGAGTTGAATGGGGTTGTTTTTGCTTCAGTCTTCAACTGCGTGCACTATCACCTTTCATACTTTGGAGATATGTCAAGAACCCCTAGGAAAAGGAGACGGAAATGATTGTGTAGTACTCTTGATATTTCAAATGTCAAGAGAAAGAAGAAAAGTTTGAATGCATTATTATGTCTTGCTAGACATTACATTTCAAGAAAGAGAACAGTTTAACCCATTTTGCCAATGCTTCTCAAGCCTTATAGGTAAAGATCAAGGTCAGAGATGCTACAATCTCAATTTTCTTCTCCCACTAATTGAAATGGAGTTACTATTAATTAACAAAGTTACAGTGAAATTATAAATTATTTGCCACCTTCTAGTTATGCCTTATAAAGATTGTTTCCTAACTTACAGAGACTGAAACCACTATTTTTTATTTGTGTTTATATCTCTTAGTCATCTACAAACCCCAAAACATACTAAGGGTACATTACTTCTAAAAAATGCTCTTTGAGCACTCTTCCTGAGATTTTTCAATATGAGTTTGTGGTTTCTGATAAGATTTTTCAAGCACAGTATAAGACCTTGTGAAATCATACTCAGTGTTAAGATTATCTTTTTTCCCTTAATTTGTAAGCTGCCAGACTATTCCAAGAGCAAGTTTAAGAAACAAATCTTATTGTTATTGAAAAAGTCTGACTCTGAAAATGTTGCTGTTTGTGAAGCCTCTTAGAAAATGTGGGACCTGGTTCTATTAAATTGCTTCTTTCTGAAAAACAAACCAGAATGCACACCACCTGCTGAATCATTTACTATATGGGAAATAAAATTTTTAAAAACCCCATAAACAAAAATATAGGAAAGAAAATTATTCTAAACTGATTGTCTGGGGCAATGATTGAAGTAGTCAAAGGTCTTTAAAACAGACTATATTTTCTTTTTGGTTGTGTTTATATATAGACATGGGCTATTCAAAGGATTAGATACATTACTCAGAAATGTCCTTGAGTTGTCATTTAAGGGATGCAGCTCACAAATATATTCACTACTTGCTTCCATTGAATTCAATGGGGAAAAAAAAGAAGAAAACCTTGCATAGATTTTCAATGGAAACAAAATTGAATCAATGTGGTTCTTTCAAAAATTTTATGTAATTATTTTGAAAGGTGTGAAATGACTTCAGCTTTTAGTCATAGCATAGTGACTACTACATGCAAATAGTCTGAAAAAAAATCACAGCAGTCCAGTCAAACAAAAATGAAGTAGTTTTTATTCTGTAATCAAAGACAAACAAAAATCTTAATTCAACTCTTTCATTTACATCCCTTCATTACTCCTCACCATAATTCAAAAAATGTTCTCCCACAGGCCTTAAAGCCACAAAAGCTATATATGGGTGAATTGTTTTGTTGATCCAACCTTACTGATCTTAGTTCTGAGTCAAGCATCTCAGAACTGGGCTCTGCACCTATTTCCATTCTTAAGTCACAGCCTGAAAACCATTTACTTTTCTACATTTTTTCCCTCAAAAATGATGAATGCTACAGTTATACTCTTATTAATAGTAATGTAAATTTGTAAGTAATATTTTTATGCATTTTAGAATTATTTTACTTTGGGTTCTTAACATATTCTGTGAATTTAGAACTGGCAGTAATGAACTTAAGATTCGAATTGAAAAAATAATATAAATACACATTACTGCTATCAGTCTGGTAGTTAGTAGCTGTAATTTCAACAAACCATGAGGTAATAGGAGGGCATCATTTCACAGTTTTAACTCTGACGTAAGAAAACAGTGAGAAAACAAGTTTCACCTGATTATTCATGTAGAGATTCACTGGCTGTCTCTCCTCAAAGTTCTGAAGAATTTGAGAGAAACCAGATAAAGTTGATTTTTCTATGAAAATGTTTCTGAAGTAATCCTAACCCACCTAGTTTTGACACAAAGGCATTATATTTTGAGGGACAATTAATATGTAAGTCAAATAACATTAGGGATCTGATTTTTTTGAATGGAGAAGGCTTGTTGACCATTTTAGTCTATGTTTGTGACACAATAATATAGCTACAATTACTTCAAACCTTTATGCCCCTAAATTATAAAAAGTACCATGTAGGCACATGAGTAGCAAAGCTTTAAGAAAGCAAGTTGAAAGCTCTGGCTGCAGGTTTTTGAGTCAAGCATTTGAATGCAGTGAAAGACTCAGCTTGATATCAATACTTTTTCTATCAAGTTTTTTGGATATGCTTCTCTTCCCTAGTAGAGAAAAACACTTTGACAACTGCTTAACTCTTAGTGAATATTTAAATTTAAAAAGCTTAAGCATACTCCCTGAAGAGGGGTATGTTCCTGACTTGGAGTTGTCAAGCTCAGTCAGATACTTTAACTTTTTCTTTCTCTGTTTTGTCCATTTTAACTAGGATTACATTCCATCTGGTGACTGTTCTTAATAAAAGAGAAAGCACTCTTAATAATGTATATTGGTAATAAACAAGATCCCTGTTCATTCTTTCAGACACAGTATGATAATAACTCTTTTAAATGAAGAAGAGGCTGCCAGTTTTGAGAAGAGAGCCATGAGGTTGTAAAGGATGAGGAAAATCTTTAGAAATTATTTTATACAATTGATACATTTTATTTGAGTGTGTTATTGTTTGAGAGGGAAGGGGTAATAAGTTTCAGAGGACAAAAATCTTATCTGATTTGAGGATTACCCATTGCCAACAAAATCAAGAATCCAATAATGAACTGAGAAAAACTAAAGGAAAATTAATGTCATTAACTCACTCATTCACTTCTAAATTTCCAATAACTATTTAAATACTACTGTATATACTTGAAGAACAGAAATGCGTTACATCTGAGATTAAAAAAACACACCATATTTTCAGTTGATTTCTAAATGATACCTATGCAAAGTTTTGGACTCTCCCAATCCATTCATATTTTATATTGTTCCATTTCTACACATTTTATATTTAATCCAATTTTTTTAAAAGTTCATCACAATAATTGGTATCAAATTTAAATTGTCCTCCCAAAATAATTGTTATTAAACTATATTTTTTTTAAATCTAAATCCATCATCTGGATATAAATAAAAATGTGGTACTAATAGAAAAATGGACTGTGCGTAAGGCAATAATCTTGTTTAATCTTAAAAGAAATGGATAAATATAAGATTGTTTCAAGACACACAAAAAAATATAATCACAGTTCTTCTCTAAAAGAACTTTTAAAAGATTCAAGGTAGTTCTTTTTCCGAAAAGAGACTACTGACTAAATCCTATGAAAATTCCTGCAATATTTTAGTCCTCTAAAATTTTCAGGTTCAGTGACAATTAAAAAAAATAAGTAAGATTGTTTAAATTAGAGTTTTCAATTAAGTAAACACTAATGAAGGAAAAAGAGTGCTGCTTGTACAGTGGTTCTGACAAATCATGTTATTCCTACATTATCAGATTAAATGAGAAATTTATTGTAATCCACTGATTTTATACAAATGAGCAGAGACAATCGCAGTTTTAGTTACATAAAAGGCTTGTTTCTCCTACTACTTAATATGTCAAGGCTGTAAAGTTTCCCTGGCTCCATTATTCACCCAAATATTGTTTTATACACACACACATGCACATATTTATATTTATATTTATATATATTTATTTTATATTTGACCAACTTTTTGTTTTGTTCCATGGAAAACAACATAAAGTCATACATAATTTTCTAAAGAAACTCCAAGAACTTCAACAGGAACAAAAGTTCCTGACTTTCTTTTGAACTCTAAACTGTTTTCAGCACTGTGAGAGTGCTTTCAGGTTAGAAAGAATTTCCAAAGGGCTGAGTGCAGTGGTCAGAATACATTGAAATAGAAAGAAAACATCCCATTATGTCAGCCAAAGGGAAGAAGCTATGGAAATTCTATTTGGTTTAGGTTTTTTATTGTTATTTTTTGCTGTTACTGTTGTTGTTTTGGTAAATTAAGTCAAACCGAAGAGGCACTTCCTCCACTTTTAGGAAATAAGTGTTTGTTTCCCTTATCCACTATATTTTATCATCTCCTGTGCATGCTCTCACTATTTCATCCCAAATGCAACTGGGAAACACTTAATCAAACAGTGAAGCAGTTGGGCCTGTATTTCCATGATAAGAATAAAAAAGAGCCTTTGTAGCTGAGACAATTAAAACAAGAAGCTATTTGTTCAGTTTTGGAAAGATTTCAAGATGGTGACTTAAAGTATTCATTTTTCTTCTTGAAATCAAATTTCGCTTTTCTCTGTAAGAAAAGCTTCTAGTGGCAGTTCCAACCTAACAATCAGAAAGGATAATTTTAGCTTTTCTAGTATTTCCTGTATTCTCATCTAAATGTTTTTCGTTGTTGTAGATAATTCATGTACCGTATCTGAAGTTGTATGCCCTTCAACACATGCTTTCCAAGCAGTTTGCTCATAGGAAAAAAGTAGCCACAAGGTTCCCCTATATGCAAGTGACCCTTTCCTTTCATAAAACATGAGTGTGACTAAACGAATTGCACTCTGGTTAATACTGTTATTGTCTCAAGCCCAGATTTGTAAGAGAGATTGTTCTATTGCAGTGAAATATTTTCTTCAGGTAAGCTGCAATAGACTGCCGTGGCTGAGTTGGCAGTTTTACCTGGTCTAATAGCAATCTTACTCGAGCTTTTATAATCCCCTCAATAGGGAGGATCTTCATGAGAAATAGCTATTCCTAAATTAATAAAATGTAAAACTCTTGCCTCTTACCTTTACCAAAAAGCAGCACACACCCCTAACCATGGAGTCAGCGCATGGGATCATTCACTCCTGAGCTTTTCTGAACATTCCAAAAAGGTAACTGAGGGTCTGGCTTTGAGCATGGAAGAATCTAGGTTATAAGACGGGACCAGTTATTTGAAAATTTTGAAAGGTTATTAACTTCTTGAAGTCATAATAAAAGCTTAGTCGTAATCATTAGTTATGCCCAAGTTAGCAAATTTAATGATCAGTAAGCACAGAGTGAAATCATACAATGAGATTTGTTTTGTCAGAAGGGCAACAATGAACTGTCAGAGAGGAAATATGTTCCCAAAGGTGGACATACCAGTGAGACTTAGCAATAAAACAACTGTTTCAGATATCTGAAGTATTACTGAATAAATCTCATTCATTCCTTCTGTTAAATAAGACTCTTTTTTGGCAGATGAGCTTTAGTCTTTTGTCTATTGAAACACAGAAGTCACACTTGGACATCTCATTGGGGATATCTCTCCTTAGAAAAAAATAACAAGAGAAATACAAAAGTGACAGTAAAAAAAAAAATCCTACTAGCTCGACACAGAATAAACTGACTCTTTTCCTCTTTTTTTTTTTGTTTTTTTTCTGACTATCAAGAGTAGAAAGATTAGTACATAAAATTTTGTATTGGAAGAAAAGACGTAAAATTCAGTACACATTTTTTTCTGATCAACTCCATCCTTATATATATGGTATAGTTGACATTTTCTTAAAATGCAATTTGCTGAACAGGATCTATTCCCAAACAAGTTTCTTGTTAAGTTCCATTTAGTTAGCTTATCCCATAATTTGCAGAAAGGTAAAATAAACTAAAGAAATGGGAAAGAGGTTTTATGGAAATAATGATTTTATTATTATTATTATTTTTCTAATAATATTATGCATTGCAGTTTAGCAAGCATGAAACGGATTTGCTCCATTAGCAGTTTCTGGAAAGATGCAGTGTATTTGTTAGCAACTAATGCTTTGGTTGTGTGACACCCAGATCCAGACACACTGCACAAATCAGCATGCACATCTCAAACAAGAATGGGTTTATATGAGAATATTTTATCTGTTTGATTTGGAAAAAATAATAAGAATTCAGTCTATATCATGTAGAAAACCTGATATATCACTAAGATCAAATTTTTCAATGAAAGTATCTTCTTTTTTAATCTCATTATTAACCTTAAATATTTGAGTGAGAACCACAGAGAGTAGCAAAACCACCCACATCAGTAAAGATAAACTCATAGCTTAGTTAGTGGTCTTTAACGTGATTTCTCTGGAATATTAAAGCATCCTTTTCATCTCTTTACAAAATAAGAAATCAATTGGTTTCCTCCATGCAGCTTATATAAAGTACACTAGTCTAAAAATCTCTTTATAGAAGTCAACAAAATAGGTCAAAATTATTCTTTTAAATAAAATAATCAGTATGTGAAATCTGAACCTAAAAACATACTTCAGCTGATTTTGAAATATACCTTATCACATTAAAGAAGTGTTTTATGGCAAACCCCCTTTCCCACAGATAAGCATCATGAATATTGTATTTCCAGATCAAGCCCATGTCTAGCTCACTTATGGTTCCTTTTTGTACAGATGTACTGTCTTTGGTTGTAAATATTCAGCAGTTGCAACCCATTGTAAATGTTCAGCCAGTTTTTCCCAACAGTTTCTCAAGTATGTAGCACCATTGGAACTCCAGTTTGGCTTTTGCAATAAGATTTCGTGTTTAAATTCATTGTTCTATACAGTGCATACATGTGGTTAAAAAACTTTAATACTTTTCCTAGCACTTGTTTAGATGGAGAAAAAAAAAGTAACTGTTTCAACAATTTCTTATAAAGGGTAAACCACAAGTTAATTGTATTTTTCATCACAAATTCCCCAATGATTCCAAAATTATTTGGAAATTGTCAGTGTGTTCCTATATACTTTGAAATTTGAAACAATCACTACAGGTTGCAGTGTGAATGCCTGCTACTTAAACCATACTGTGCATTATAGTTGGTAACTCCTTGTGCTTCACACACACAATTCTTTCTTTGATGCTAGAATTTCTCGTTTACACCCTCTATTTTGAAAATGAAATGCTTTTATGTTGTATGGGGTAAAAATAAAATACAAGCAAATGTAAAGATCAGAGAGAAGCACTGATAAACTTCTATTTTGACTGACATTTCGTTTAGTGACTTCAGAGAAGTCTAAGGCTATCAACAAAAGGCCATCAAACCACAAGAGTTGCAAACACATTAAACGTTTTTTTTTCAAAAGGCTACTATTATTGTGGCTATTTCCATTCAATGGACATTTCACATTTGAAGTATCTTTTGAGGAAAAAACCAAGAAATTTATAGATTTTAATATAATTGTTTACTATTAGGTTCTAAGCAGCAAGGGGCAAACAGTTGAACTTAATCTTTCTTTGTAAAAATTACTCAAACAGAGCAAAAACCTGTCATTTTAACTATATTTCGTCCCTTAATTTTTGACCTTCTAACTATGTTTTTATAAAAAAACCTTTATATGTCATACTGTATTTTGTAACAACAACTTCTAGCATAATAATAATAAAAACTCCCTCAGAAAACCAATTACGACTGCACATGAACTGCTGGATTTTTCATTGAACAATATGTAAGGCAGCCCCTAATTTATTATCTATTTATTTATTTATTTATTGAAAATTTATTTCTAATTTTACATTTTGTTTTAACATGCTTTCAGAAAAATCATATCCTACTTCTTATCTATTTTCAAACTTTTTCCAAGCTTTTATCTATTTGTAGCTAAAAGAAAATTCTTTTGTAATGTGATGGTGACTAAAACTAATGAAGTGATGTTCAATGTCTTGTCAATATGAAGATATTCCCTTGTTATTTTTAGTAAGTAGAATTTCCTTTTATTAGCCTATTAATTAACCTACAGCTTCTACCAAGGGAAAAATTCTATTCACTTTTCTTGATAGAGAGATAATTTCATCCACAATTTTCCAGCGAGACCTTGAGAAATTTAGGGTGAAGATGAATGACAGCTAAAAGGTATGTAAAATAATGTAAAAGTTTGCATATCATTAATTGTTATTTTAACATATATAATTAATTTCATAAATCATTAGCTTAATATACTCCATAGTTTTCCCTCTTAAAAATTAATAAAATAATTGGGAAAATGCATTTGCATCTCTTCTTTTCTTTTATCATACTCAAGAAACCATTACCTCTGAGCACAAACATTTTCTAGGCCAGCACTTTGGATGTTATCTTTTCAGACTCTTAGGAGACTTAACAAGCAAAACTTGAAGTACACAGATCTAGAGAAATAAGCTGTTGGACAGTGACAATTGGTGTCTTTTCTCCATTCTACGCATATAAAACATACAAATAAAAATTCACTAATCACATTCACTAATCACATCATTAGAATATGATGTCAAATGATTAAGCCCATGACAGTTATATGATATTGACGTGCGGAATAGTAACTTTACAACCTTGGAGGGTTATAAAGGAGGTATGTTTATTCAGCGCCAGGCGCACATGGGATCGTTCCCAAAGATGTGCACACCGCGTATGCTCCCTTTCTGTGTTTATATGTACAAACATTACA
>JAVJGI010000014.1:105762208-105786504 GCA_035590275.1 Ibycter americanus
GAAGTGATCCCCATAAATAACACTGATGGCTAGAGACGTACAATAACACTAGAATAAGAGATACTCATATAACCATGTGACTCCGTGAGCTGGGTTTTAAGATTCTCGGTTACAATAAATTATCATGACTCCGCTGGTTTCAGCTCAGCTATTTTTGTGCTAAATAAAATGTATCATCAAATATTATAAGACATGATAAAATGTGGAGAGTCAGTAAAACAGCACTAGTAAGTATATGCATATATCAATGGATTAAAAACTGTCACAAAGAACAGATTGAAGAGTTTGTTGTCCTTGCAATCATGAAAACCACTAAAAATGTAGGAACTACTAGTAATAGTTATCACAAAGTTCTATATTAGCATTATAGTATGTGTCTGAACACACTGGTTTTCATCCTTAGCATATTTAGAAGTAGACTCCTAAGATACAGATTTCTACCTCTGGCTCTGCCCACCTCATCACTGTCAATATCAACAAATAAGAACAAAGCGCCTTCTTACAGCAAAAGCCTGAATAGGCTGAATGATCTGTAATCCAGAAGCACCTATTTCTCTTCATTGGCTGAACTAGGATAAGACATGCACAAGCAGAGCTTTAAAGTTAATGAGATGAATTAACAAATGAATGAAACCAACTCAGATTTTCTGCAAACTTCATTCAGAGGAAAGAACTGAATTATGGTTTTATATTCTTTGTAACTGTTGCAGCCACTGAGCCTCACATGCAGAGGTGGGCCTGCCTGAGTCAGGGTCTTCATGGATATGCCCTTCAGAAGCCAGAAGGCTTATATACTGTAAGAAACTTAGATGTCAGCTGATTTTAGATCGCTGCAGGATGACAGTTAAGCTTAGATTCTGAAGATCTGAATATAACACTTTTGTCTTTAAGTTGAGGATTTAATCCCAACACCAACCTCAAGAATTTGTTGGATTGTCATGGACAAAGAAGTCTTAACACAGGAAGTTTAAAATTATTTCCTTGATGACCAATTAAAATAAACTTTTAGTTACTAATGTGGCTATTGAAGTGAAAAAAGAAAAAAAATAAAAAGAAAGGGACAACAAGTAATTAAACTAACACTTAGGGAAACACATTTCTTAACTCCAGTTCAGTACCTCTCCTTCCTCCTTTCTAGGCTCGGCTTCCCTTGTTTTTGCCAGGGGTTACATGCAATATCTCCCAGTCCCTTTGGTTAGTCATCTGGTAGTGCAGGAGGCTGAGGTTAGTAATGGTTTATTTCTGCCATGCCCTGCTTTGTATTTCTTTTCCTTCACTGCTTTATGTTTCTAATTTGTTCCCTTTGTACCAACATGTGCTTCTCCATGGGTCATGGTCCCTCAGAGGTAACCCTTGACCGGTTTGGGCTCCTCTGTAGTCTACCGTCCTTTTGGGGGCATCTCCAACCCAGTGTGGTTTTCTCTGTGGGCCACAATTCCTTTGGGGCATCCCCACCCTGGCATGGATTCCTCTATGGTCCGCAGGCCATTGAGGGTCATCCACGTCCTGGTGTGGTCTCCTCCATGGGCCATGACCCCTCAGAGATACCTCCCTGTTATGAAGCACATCCTTCCAGGAGTACATCTCCAGCCATGACCCTAACAGTATGCCTTTACCTGTGTCTTCTCCGTTTCTCCTCCCTTTTCCTCACACGCCTCCTTTTATATGACCTTCTGTTCTCTCATGTGTCTCCTTGTCGCACCTCATGCCTGTTGCTGCTGCTGCCCTTTGTTAAACATGTTTGAGCGGCAGTGACACAGGCTGCTCTGCCTGTTGCAGCGCTTGCAACAGTGGGCTGTTTCCACTGGCTGCTGAACTGGCCCAGGGCAGCTTAAGGACTTCCTCCACAGCCCCCTCCCATCCAGACCTCACCAGATATGTCCAATACATGATCCCCGTGTAAAACCAGTTCAAAAGTATATATATTAGATTTCATTTCAGTTGGGGGGGGGGAGGGGGCGTAGGGAAAGGAAGATAGACACCTGGCATTTTTATTGAGATAATGACATATTCCTGTGTTTAGTTTTTCTAAATTCAGTTCCTTTCCAATTCTATAAGGAAAATAAAGTCTTCCTAGCTTAGCTTGTGCTGCATGGTAGATTGGACTGATCTAATCTTCTAGGCATTTCTGTAGACAGACTAACATCATTATTACTGAACTTAGATTACCTGTAATTTTGATTTACAGATTTAATTAACTGTAACTTAGAAACAGTTTCCTGTGCAAACTTTTGGTCTTATGTCTGAAACGAGTTTAGAAGGTTTTCTGAACGCTCTGCAGCATACATCGAAACTTTATTTTCCAATAAGTGTGTCTTCTGGTAATTTTTTGGAAAGAGAATTAGTGCATAGCAAACAAAGTCTATCTTACATGAACTGACTGAAAGAGCTTGGCTTGTTTAGCCTAGCAAAACATAAGATAAGAGGGTAGATGATTATTCTCTGTAAGTACATCTAGGAACAAACACAAGGGAGAAGAAGGGCTATTAAAGCTAAAAGACAATATCAACGCTAGAACAAAGGTATGTAATTTGGACTGTAAATTAGAAGATGATTTCTAAGCATGAGAAAATGAAGCTGTTAAGCAGCGCCTAAGAGGAAAAGTAAAAAAACAACTGCAGCCATGGACTAGCCCTAATAAAGGGAGATGTGAGTATATGAACAAGATTGTGTCATGAGTCACCAACAGTAGCTGATAACTGGACTTGATGGTTAAGGAAGACCCTTCCTGTTCCTTTTTTTCTTTTTTTCCTCCCCCCTGTTGTTTGTGTGTGTGTGTGTGGAGGGGTTCTTTCTTTGTTTGTTTGTATTTTTCAAAATACCTTAAAGCTGGATAAGTTTGTAAGGAGCAAATTGACCAATCATAATCAAATCTCTTTGGTACTTGTTTCCAATGTAAATGCACTTTTCCTCCAGCTCACTGTGTAATGAAGTCTCCAAAATGGGATATTTGCAATTAAAGAGAATGAATCTTCACCTCAGCTGGTGACAGTGGAGTTCGCCTGGGACACGGAAAACACCAGCCACTATTATATGGCACCCACTGTTAAATTTCACATCTCTAAATAAGTAGAAGAGGTAGAAATTTATTCCAGAGTTGGTTTTGATCTTGCTGTATATTTTAGCTCTTGAATTAATCTTTTTGATGTTGAAAAGTGTTCTGATCTCCTGTAAGCATTCAAACCTGATTATTTATGCCAATGTAAGGCACACTATTTATTCTTTGGCGCTACCTTTGTCTGTAATAATGCACAAACATGGTGGACACTGGCAGATCTGGCAATGCAATGTGATGTGCAATTAGTCTTAAAACTGAGCCAGTTATGTACCCTTCATTTATAAGATTACATTATAAGTATCAATTCCTTTTTGGAGATCTTCTGTAGAACAATAATATCCTGTTTCGTAAGAATCTTAAAATTCCATTTCACACACACACTGTGATTTTGCTAGTGACATTTGTTTCATCTGTTCAATATTTCAATTTTCAGAAAAGGTTTGGAAAAGACGAAGGGTCTATTGACTAAGATGCCAATAAACGTCCAGTCTTCAATACAAAAAAAAGACTTTCAATAATAAATGAACCAGTAAATCAAAGGCATACACTGTTTTCCATTACCTCTCTCCCTCTTCTTTCCCCCACCCTACACCAAAAAACTGCATATTTGATGGGACTTCTTATATGACAGCAGCTCTTGTTGCATGACAGCTACTCTGAAAGCTAAATTCCTGGCTGTATCTAAGGCCTGTCTTCAAAGGTTCCAAAATCTATACAAATGAGAACTAGGTAATGAGAAGACCAGAGGAAAAAATGGTATCAATTCAGAGTAGATACATATCCTTTCTGCAGCACTAGGAGCAGTCTGTCAAAATGAACTGCAGTTTGCATCTCTGTTCAATTGTATATTTATCTCTTTCCCAGAAATATGTGATTTTTGCTAACAGGTGAGAGGTTGCTACCACTTGAACATCAACCTTTCTTGTTATTGACACAAAGCAAATGTCCTCAGAGTGCCCACTGAGCTTCTTTAGTCCACAGGAATTTTTCTGTCTACATTTACAGTGGTATTTCCCAAAATAAAATGTTCACATTTGCTTGGTTTTAAAAGAAACTATACACCCCTACTGCTGTTTCGGCCATATCTATGACATGGGCAAGGGTAAACACAAGTAAATTCAGCTTAACACATCTGTTTTCAACAGCATGTAAAAAAACTCCTTCAAACTGATGGATTATCCTATTTATTTATCTATCACCACACCAGTGAATTGTGCTAAAGTAAAAATTCAAGATCTAGCCAGAGACTAATAATGGCTGTAATTGTATCTGAAAAGAACTATCCATTACCATCTGAAAATATGAATTCATCCATGTCTCACACCATTAGAATTTGCACTGCAAAATGAATCAGTAAAATCTGCCTCAACCATAGAACAGGACAAAATTCTGATATAGGAGAGTTTCTAAGAGTAGAAAAACAATAAAGCTGCTAGAAAGGAAACAGTTTTTGCAATTCCTGCAAGTTACTTCATTTTGATAGACAGGGGTCTTTCTGTCCCCACAAGCTTCTTCTGCACGTCTGCTGAAAGTTAGCAGCTCATATTGTTCATTAATACCAGAATAAAACAAAGAAAGCTCAGTGCCATTTTAGGGCCGTCAAATCACACCTACTGCGATTTACTGCTGGAACCTGGAAGTGTTTTATTCTAGCATGCAAACCTCTCCTCTCTTTTGTGGGCCCATATATGACTCAGATAAAATACTGACATAAGCACTAGCTTATCCTGATTTAAAGTTCATTTAAGTCTGTGGGGATTGTTCCACTGACATTAATGGGTTTTGTATTGGGCCCTTTTAACACACCGGCAAGATCCTAAGTCTCCAGGCAACACTCCAAGATCCTAAAAGGGGCATGACAACCACTCTCACTAAGTGAATGGTACGTTCACTAATCCTCTCTGATGTACAAGTACCTTTTTAAAATATATGTTTGTACCAAAGGCTTTTCTATCTGTTTATGACAGACACAGGAACAACCAAGATATATGATCAGCCATACCCTCACAACTTCTCCCTTTTCCCAAAAGAGTCGTTATGGTTTGTCCCAGTAGTTACCCAGTAACTGAAACTCACATTATTTTTTGAACTCTCAGACACTCTGGAGAAATGAAATAAAATAAAATAAATTAAAAATAAATTAAATTAAATAAATAATAATAAAAAAACCTGCCACCAAACCACCCCAACCAGAATTTAATAACAGAAGAAATTTACTGCATGTACCTGTGATCATGTCAGGCAACATCATGATAATGCACAGTATTTCTTCCTACAGTAAGAAAGAGATGATAAAATAATTTCTATTTTAAGGACACAATTAAAGATGAGTCTTCTGGTTACTAACATCTTTCCTTGTCTGTTAACCAAAAAATCTAGAAAAAGAAACTGACACCCACCCTGCTACAACCTCCTTTCAGGTAGCTGTAGAGAGATAAGGTCTCCCCTCAGCCTTCTTTTCTTCAGTTTCCTCAGTTGCTCCTCATAATACTTGTTCTCTGGGCCCTTCACCAGCTTTGTTGCTCTTCTTTGGACATGCTCCAGCACCTTAACGTTTTTTGTGTAGTGAGGGTCTTAACACTGAACATGGTATTCCAGGTGCAGCATCACCAATGCCAAGTACAGGGGGATGATGACTTCCCTAGCCCTGCTGGCCACGCTGTTTCGGATACAAGCCAGGATGCTCTTGGCTGTCTTGGCCACCTGGGCACACTGCTGGTTCATGTTCAGCCAGCTGTTGACCAGTGCCCCCAGGTCCTTTTCCTCCAGGCAGCTTTCCAGCCACTTTTCCCCGAGCCTGTAGCATTGCGCGGGGTTGTTGTGACCCAGGTGCAGGACCCAACACTGAACCTTGTTGAACCTCATACAGTTGGACTCAGCCCATCGATCCAGCCTATGCAGACCCCTCTGCAGAGCTTTCCTACCCTGAACCAGATCAACAATCCCCCAACTCGGTGTCATCTGCAAACTTCCTGAGGGTGCACTCAATCCCCTCATCCAGATCATCAAAAAAGATATTAAATGGAATTGCCCCAGTACTGAGCCCTGGGGATCACCACTTGCTGGCTGCCAACTGGACTGAACTCCATTCACCACCACTCTTTTGGCCTGCCTATCCAGCCAGCTTTTTACCCAGTGAAAAGCATGCCTGTCCAAGCCATGGGCAGCCAGTTTCTCCAGGACAATGCTATGGAGAATGGTGTCAAAGGCTTTACTAAAGTCCAGGTAAACAGCAACCACAGCCTTTCCCTCATCCACTAAGTGGGTCACCTTTAATAGGAAGATATCAAGTTAGCAATTAAATCAACTAGAGATGGTTGGATGGTCACATCCAGAGGGTAGTCGTCAATGGCTCCTTGTCCAGATGGAGACCAGTGATGAGTGGTGTCCCTCAAGGATCCACACTGGGACCAGGACTTTTTAATATTTTCATCAATGACATAGTGGGATCAAGTGCACCCTCAGCAGGTTTGCAGACATCACCAAGGTGAGTGGTGCAACTGACATACCTGAGGGACAAGATGCCATCCAGAGGGACCTGGAGAAGATTGAGAAGTGGATCCATGTGAACATCATGAGGTTCAACAAGGCCAAGTGCAAGGTCCTGCATGTGGGTCATGGCAACCCCTGGTATCAATACAGGCTGGAGAATGAAAGGATTGAGGGCAGTCCTGTGGAGGATACTGGTGGATGAAAAGTTGGACATGATCCAACAACGTATGTTTGCAGCCCAGAAAACCAACTGTATCCTGAGCTGCATCAAAAGAATTGTGGCCAGCAGGCTGTGGGAGGTGATTCTGTCCCTCTACTCCACTCTGGTGAGACCTCACCTGGAGTCACGTGTTCAGCTCTGCAGTCCTCAGCACAGGAAAGACATGGACCTGTTCGAGCCTGTCCAGAGGAGGACCACAAATATGATCAATGAAGTGGAACACCTCTCCTATGAAGAAAAGCTGAGAGAGTTGGTGTTGTTCAGGCTGAAGAAGAAGAGGCTCCAGGGAGACCTTACTGTGGCCTTCCAGTACTTAAAGGGGACTTACAAGAAAGATGGGGACAAACTTTTTAGCAGGACCTTTTGTAATAGGGATAATGTTTTTAAACTAAAAGAGAGTGGACTTAGACTAGATAGAAGGAAGAAATTTTTTACAATTAGAGTGGTGAAACACTGGAACAGGTTGCCCAAAGAGGTGGTAGATGCCCCATCCCTGGAAACATTTAAGGTCAGGTTGGACTAGGCTCCAAGCAACCCGATCTAGTTGAAGATGTTCCTGTTTATTGCAGGAGAGGTTGGACTAGATGACCTTTAAAGGTCCCTTCCAACCCAAACTATTCTATGATTTTAGTAAAAGTGACAAATTCAGTGGTCAGGTGAAGCAGGAAGATAAGGATAACTATATTTAATGGGTATGATAGGTAACACAGTAAAATTGATTTTTTAGAGATTTACATAAATCATTGAAAAATTTAGTTAATCAGTGTGTCTGCGAGACACAAAACAATGCCAGAAGGCTGACTATTGCTTGTGATTTATATTGTCCAACTGCACTGTGACACACAGTGAGACACATTAAAAAATTAGTAATGTTTGACTGCAAGTCGAAAGAAGAAAAACTGCAAATCCATAGACCACAGGCAAGGTACATAAAGCAACATTTGGTCAGCAACAGAAGAGGTTAATTTATATTACGACTAACCAAGAAACAAAATTCCTAGAGATGGAAAGTATTAACTATCTCATTAATAAAATTGTAATAAGAAACACATGAACCAGCAAAGGCCTCCAAAACTGTGCTATTATATATAACACTTTCCTACATTTTCAAGACCAGACAGAAATGCTACACTGAGGAAAAAAAGCAAGATCAATAAGTCTAGCAGAGCAAAGTAGTATTTAAAAAAGAAGCGGGGAGGGGTGGAAGCGCCCCATAATTAAAGGCTTGTCTTGATCGTGGTCTACCTACCTAATTACAACACAAAGGAATAAACTAATAACTTCTCAAAACTTTCTGCAACACAAGAAATGTTGTAAAGGCAACAGACTACATAACTGTAATTATGCTTATGTCTACTGATAAATTCTCCGGACTTTACAGCTTTCCACACCAAGTTCTTTCAGAACTGTTAAACTCTGCAGTTACTATGATATTTGAGGAAAGTGTCTGCTGGAACATAGAGAAGAGGCAATATCTACCAAGGCTCTTATCTTATTAAAATAATTAGTTGAACACTTGAATATTAAAACACAAAATTTAAGACTGAAGGCGTTAAATTCAGCTGTAACCTCTGACTCAAAACTCAACTAAATCACAAACAGTGTCAACCAAATAATAACTAGTAAAAACAATGAGGTGACAGTGGCTGAAAAAATATATATTTAAAGAAATCATCCTACTTTTAAAAATAAAATATACTACATGAAAGAAACAGTGGGTATTTTAATGAAAGAAATCTTAACCTACTTAATAATTATATTTTAGGAAATGCTAAATGTCTCTGAATTAGCTGAAGAAACTAATGATTAGATATTTTCCCTAGTGTAAAGAACTACAAAATGGTTGCTCTGGGCAGTGAATGTGATTGCACATTAGAGAAATTCCAAGTACTGCTTGCTCTAATTTTTTGATTAAAATCACCAAATAAATTGTGTGAAACTTTTCAGAGAATTCGTAACAAGTTTAGTTGGTTGTAGTTACTCTTTGAAAGACAGAAAATACTAAAGAGAAGAATGGAAAGAATTATTTTGGAAGAGTTTTGTAAAATATTCAGAAATAATTATTTAAAATCTTATTAATTTAATGTTCAGTGAGATTTCTTTTTTTTAAATTTCAGGAATGTATATGTATGTTATTGACCAAATATACAGCTGCTAAATATTAAAACAAATCCATGGAATCAATAAAGCTAAACTGTATTTCACAATTGAGGGATTCCATCTTTCTGGAGAACAAAGAAACATATTCTGCAGTACATTGGAGAATACACGAGGTCAAAATTATGGCAATTTACTGTGGACAAAAGTTGACACAGTAACAGAGAGACAAGTCACGCCTCCTGCCTCAAAAATTTACTGGCATCTTCTAAAGGAAGAGAGATGATTATAGCTAGCATAACTTTTGTCACGTAAAAAAGTGTAATTTTCCCCTCTAAATGAGTACTGCTAGAATTATTCCACTTAACTTCTGAGATTTGAGGTAAGATTGAATGATTTCTGATGGCTGGGACCTGTCTTTTCTTCTTGCCACCGCATTAAAATCCTGTCTCCAAAGACCTGTCATAGGGGTTGCATTTCTGAGCAAAACTCTGGATAGGCTCCTATAGAAAAACAAGTACAGCATCACTAGTCATTGAAACACACACAAAATTTGTTTTCCATGCTAAAACATCCACCTTTTCTGTAACAGTAAACATCAATGATAAGAGACCAGGCCTTTACAGAGAATATAGCAATCAATGGGTAAACGTCACTTTGTGGAAGGAGAGGAAGATTATGATGGATCATCTTTATTCTTGGAAACTTTATCAATTAATTCCCTAGTCCTTGCAGACAGTTTCAGTTTACAAAAAAAAAATTAAATTCTTAAATGTTTTGATTTGTAGTTTTCATTGAAAAGTAACATACTCTAGTCAATGTATCTCCTGCTGAAAATTCTCTGATTTTTTTATATGGAAAGAAAACAAACAAAACCCTTAGGAACATGCCATGCAAAGAACTGCTTGAGATCTTGTGTGTACCCTATGCCTGACCCACATTCCATCTTGGAAGTCTAATTCTGTTGCAAGCATTGAACAGGTTTGGCATCCTTCTTGGAAGAAGATAATTCGAACTTCAACTTGATGGTTTTATTCAGCAAGAAATCAACCTTTAGAAATCATGGCTTAGAAAGCTTATTTAGTTTCTAGTCAATAAATCATCTACAAGTGCCACTTAGAAAGCCTTATTTTAGGTTTTAGAAAGTCTTTAATCACTGATATTTTATATTAATTGTTCTTTGATATCCAGTCATATTTTGCCTACTAACAACTTATGAGATACTTTTTCTAGATTGTTATTAAAAGCTCTCTATACTTGTCATTACTGTGAAATACTTTAGCAAAAAAATTAAGTTTATTTCCAACAATGAGATGTAACAGCCAATATCAAAACTTCCCATTTACTCTGTTAAAATTAAATCTTAAGTATAAAGATTAGAAAAAAAAAAATATACTGCTTACTCAAAGATTGTCCTTCCAAAGTCTCACATTTTTCAACAGTACCATTCATGACATACCCCTAACGCCTTACAGCATTTTCTATGATGTGATTTCAAATACATACTTTTAATTACATAAGTGTACTTTCAGCTAAGAAAGATGAACATAGATGGATCTTTCTACAGGAAGGAGAACAGAAAAGAGGGAACGCTGCTAGAACAACAAGTTTATTACAGATATTGTAACTCCTTCCTCTGGAAGGAAACAAAATGGTCCACACATATATACTAAAACTGTCTTTACTTTTATACAGGTAATCTGCACCATTGACTAATTCAATTGAGAAACAATTATTTTGGGATGCTTAATAACATTCAGCCATAATTTCATGGTACAACATGAAACTCAGCTATCTGAAGGGTAGAATATCTTACATTTGCAACTAAAAAGGAAGAAAAAAAAGGGGAGGGGTGAGCATGGGATGGGAGAAGTGTAAAAAGAAAGGGAATCTTAAATAAGGCTTTCAACTACAGCTGCGTTCTTCTTTCTGTGCTAAAAATGCATAAAAGGAGTGCAATGCTAAGAAAAAAACAATACTTAGGGATTAGACCATCTATTATTTGTCCCATTTAAGTAAAAACCATTGTGTAGCATGATTGCACGGAAGAGTGCTGATCTAGTATTCTGTGAAATGTGAGTGAGCAATTCACTCAAAAAAGAAGTGAAATTTTCCCCAAAGGGAAATGTAATACCTTCCAGTTGTCATCATTTGCTGGTTTGTATAGGCAAAAAAGCATGCTTATTGCACTTTTTTTTGTAAGCTGTTAGACTTATCATCAATTTTACCATAAGTGACAAAACCTGTATTTACTGCAATGTTGGGTTCCTCTTGAATTTGCCAATTCAAAAGGAGGATGCTTGAGCCATGTGGAGCAGTTACAGGGGCAGCTCTGAATGTTCATGTCATGATCTATGATGCATGATGGCAACATTTTTAAACTTGTTTTATATACATTTATGCTCAGTTGAGATTTTTCACGTAAGTATGGAAGCTGAGTTTGGAGTAGTACCTGTAGTGCTTGCATTGCTCCAGTAACGTGAGATAAGCTCTCATGTATGTTGCAAAGGAAACACTCCTTGCCACAAAGAAACATTTCAAGGAGGATGCCCTGTTGAGAAGTCTCAGAACATGTCTGAATATTTATCTGTAGTTAGTCACTGGAGTTATATGAACTAGGTAAAAGAATTTACAAGTCCTTGCACTAAAACCAAAACATCCAGTTTAAGATGCAAAGCATGCCTTACCAGTCTGGTAGTTTTCTATGATGAGATAAATGACTTGTTATAGGAAGAGAGAGAACAGTCAGTGTTGTTTACAGAAGCAAGACCTTAGCACTGATTCCTATAGTACCATTATAATCCAAATGGACAGATATGAACTGAGTAGGTGGACAATATATGAATTTTCCTGGACTTGCAGCCTCCAAGAGCTGCAATCAGCAGTAAAAAAATCCAGCTGGCAGCCAGTTGCTAGAGATGTCCAGAGCACATTCTTTATCTGACAGTACCAAATTGGGGTATATAAGGTCTGGGCTGTTACACTTTGGGACCTTGACAGACTGAAGAAATGGGTTGACAGGAACCCCAGGAAGTTCAATGAAGTAAAGCAATGTTAAACCCTGAATCTGTAATGGAATAACCTCATGAAACCATACAGGCTGCGTGTCAGCTGGACAGAAGGAAGCTTTGCAGAAGGCCCATAGTCCTAGGGGACAAGTTGAACATAAGTCAGCAGCATGCTTTTGTGGCAAGGAAGAACAAGGGAATACTGGACTAGTGCTACTAATACTAGTCCAAGTGTAGCCAGCAGGTCCAGGGAAATGATTCTTCCACCCTAATCAGTCCTTGTGAAGCCATGTCTGCAGTACTGTGTCCACTTCTGGGCTCTTGAATACATAATAGACATGTACATATTGGAACAAGTCCAGTGGTCAGGGACTGGATCACGTGATGTAATGAAGACAAGCTCAGATAATTTGTTTTTTTCAGCCATAAGATGAGATGGCCTTAGAGAGACCTTATCGCTATTTATAGAGGTTGTTCAGTTTCCATCCTTGGCAATATTCAAAACTTTCCTACATGTGACCCTGAACAACTTGCAGTAATTAACCCCCTCCCAGCAGAGGACTGGACAGGAGGACCTCTGGAAGGGACATCTCTTCCAATTTTCATGACACTGATTCTGTGCTAAAAGAGCAAATCAACACTTCCAGGAAGCAAACTGTGCACAGTGAGGTTTCAGGTTTTCAGTGAAGTTAAACCAAACAAATTTGCCTCGGAATCTGCAGCTAAAAAGACAAGAACATAGCCAAAATATATGCAGAATCCCAATGGGCCAGTAATCATTAGATCTATTGTATGTTTTATTGACTGATGCACCACATAATTAACTTTCAGTTTGCTAGGAAACAAAATGCAAATTTTCTGGTAAGCAATAGAAAAACGCCTAGGCCTATTGGGATGGCACCAGGAGTGCCATTACTCATTAGTGAAAGCAATCTCAACAGTAATAAACATTTATGGATATTCATGGTAGAATATGCAAAGCAAATTTGAGCAAAAAGTAAGAAGCTAAAAAGATAAAAGGAGAGAGAAGAAGAAGTTACAAGAAGCCTAAAGTACTTGTGGTAATTGTCACAAGTTACTCTAGGGGAAAAAAAAAAAAGAAGAAAAAAATTTTCACATAATCTTATTCATAGATTCCTGTAACTTGTTGTTAATGATTCTAAACAGCAATATGCAACTAAGCATATGCAATAAGTTTTTGATTGGTTGTTTGGTTGGTTAGTTTGGTGCTTTTTTCTTGTGTAGTAGTAAGAAGATAAGGAAACACACATAGGCAAATACATTTGCCAATAAAATGGTTATTCTCCCCTCAGCCACATTCATAACACAAGTCAAATATGCCAGCACTTTAGGATCATTTTTTGGGCTTTACAGATTTATGGTAACATTCTAGATAGATCCAGTTGTCACAAGGTCTGTAATTTTAAACCAGAATATTGTCAGCATCTTGGCTCTCTTGCCTCCTTTCCTGCAAAGGGAAGCATCTTGCTTTACTGCATTACTCCAGTTCTAATCTCAACATGGCATACGCTATTTCTCCAAGAACAGTCTTCTAGCTAAAAAGCTAGGAGTTTAACATGTCAGTGGCCCAATTACCATTAAAAAAAATAAATATGCTGAAACATTCATATTTATGTCACTCGACAACTTTGCCTTGCAACTGGGATGTTCAGCTGTCATACAAGGTTTGAATAATCTTGCACTTGGGAATGCTTTCCAGTAAATCACAGTCCAATGATATGAGCAAGTCAGAGGCTCAACAATGTCTAAAAATCATCTTTTGGGAAAGTACTCTTCATCCATAAGTAGAACTTGGATATTTTGATACTTTTTAACTCTGGCTTTTTTTTTTTTTTTTTTTTTTTTAACAGTGACAGCACTATTTCTTATTGCCAAAGGGTACAAGATAGGACTTATACAACATGTAGATATGAACTAAAGTGAGCCCAGAAACTATGCTGAAAAACATTCTTCAGAATAATTCAGACTTCTAAATAATGTTGAGAAAACCTACCAAGAAAAAACATTTTGGGCAGACAGTAAACACTGTCAGCTTCCACTCACTTACTATTGTTAAGAGATTGTATATTAAAAAGTAATACCTGAAAGTAGAATTTAGTAGAAGTTGCTATTTTCTGAAAAGTAGCATGCTATTTTCTGAAAAGTAGCATCCTATTTTCTTCCTGGTGCCCTCATAAGAATTTATCTTTATACACTTGCTTTGAAAATTTAGACATAAGCTGAGCAAAGAATGAATAAAACAATTTGAATAGTTTATTTTTGAATACAGCAAAAATTAATCAAAGCAATTTTCAAAGCTACCAGCAGGCCAGCTCTCAGAAAAAAAAAAATTAAAAATGTCTTGAATGAGGAAGGTTGTAATAAGATGTCAGGAAGAGTTGCCTTTGCTTTCTTGCTCATTTTATACCCCTTCAAACCTTACTATACTGTAATTTTAATTAGATTCAAGTTGCATTTTTTTTTTAAAAAAATGCAGAAACCAAATTAAACAGTCCCTTCACCTCCAATCTTGACTATCCACTTGCTTCAATTACAAAGCCATGGCATTTTTCTGTCATTTGAGAAGGGGGCATTGTCTGCTGCTCCAAAAAATGAACAAATGTTACTCTGTGATGACACTAATTAGACTGAAACAGATGAGAAAAATCACTGAGACCCCATTTGCCTTAAAGCCCAAATATATCACCTCTCACAAAACAGGTTTCCCAACCTAAGGAACAAAGATCCATAGCCTTGATCTCCCACAGTGTCACTGAAATGGCTAATAGCTACTTTTTAATGCAAATTCATTTTCTTACAAACCCAATTTAAGTGTCATTCAATTTTCTTATCTGTGACCATATGTTTAAAAAGTAATTACTCTGCTAGCATTTTTAATTAAAATGATGTTATCTATGGTTCTAGATGCATTAAGTACACTATTGATCTCAGATACCAAATGAAATTTCAATATATGAGTCACGTCATATATTTTCCTGTTTTACAAGTTGCAATGTAACTAGTGTTAACTATGAAACACAGATGTAATAGGTATCCACTATATTCTCCCATATCTAACTGTCAGATATAGAAAATTATGTTTCCTGTATTTTTTCTAGTAAATAACATCGATATTACTCTTAACAAGATCAGCCGGTTGTAAGCTGATGTTTGAGGTTAAAGTCTTCCCCTGGCTATGAGTTTGTCTTCTCATCAGCTGTATATTCCTGCAGGCCATGTATACCCAATGTAGAAAGTCTGTGATAAGAAGTAAAGACTAAGAAAACCTGAATTTTTATATTCTTCAATCATCATTGCAGTCAGCATTTCAGCCCAAGTTCATTGAGTCTACCTCTTAACTATACCAAATGTGAGACTGTGTTGGCTTCTTGATTGCTAATTAATTAATGATAAGAAATAATACAATTTCTAATGCAAGGTATTGATCATCATCATTCTCTCTTAATCAAACTATGGCTGTTAAAATTAGCATTTATAAATTTTTCTGTTAACTTGACATTCTTGATTCCTTATTTGCCACAGGCTGCTTACATCTAGTGCTTAAATCTGTAGCTATAAGGAGATCAGTAGCCAGAATTTCATTTTCCAAGAAACCGGTGTAGAACATGATAGAGTCAGGATCAGGCATGACAAGCATCATTTTGCAACTGGTAAATAATCATCTGAAAAAAGATGCACCTACAACGTAGATTCAGTGTAACAAGAACTAGAAAATTATGTCATAATATCAATTTATGGGATTTTTCCTAAAAACAATGAAGAGCAATCAGTGATTTCACACTGATTTTAAGTGTTGGTGATGTAAATCCGGTTGTAACTCAAAACTCTATAAAACACAACCCCCCAAAAATTAAAAATATTTCCTTATGACTAGGAGAATAAAAAGAAAAATCAATATAATTTCATTAATTTAAGTAATAGTGATGGAATCTTATTACCCAAAACCTGATCTAGATGTAGACCTCACATTATATTTTTTCTGTATTCAAGAAGCTTCATAAATAAAATAAAAAAAGTTTCTTTAGTGCTGTCATTTTGAATTACGCCTTCAGCTGTCTCCAGACAGGTACTGTAGTTAAAATTGGAGCTTACGTCAGTTAAAACAGCTGCCAGCATGTATTACACCAGCTGACAGCACACTCATGTTTTCTAATCTTTATACTCTCATACATTCATCTTTATTACTAATAACGTATAATTTATCAAATTTTATGTTTAATGATATTTTCATGAAATATTCTCCAAATGTGGCAATATCTGAAATAGAATACCCAGTCAATGAAGTAAATGTATTTTGGCTCTATGACCGTAGGGTACCGCAGTCTGCTGTGACAACAATTTTCTTCCCTCCAAATGATCCAAGACAACATACTCACAGTAGAAGCCCATTCCTAAGCTTCACTGTAATCAATGTTAGTCTTCTGCATGTTCTTCCATGTTCTGAATTAACTCAGCACCTCCACTATGCTTGTGGGCAGTCATAAGTTCATGCTTTGTCATTTGATATTTTCCATTTTGCCACTATCTCAGTTAATTACTCCAGTCTAATGAGAGAATTAATTCCTCTGCATGTGAACAGTGATTCTGTGCCTAACAGTTATACCTGGTTTGTATGGACCCCCAGCACAACATCTCTGGACAGAGAATGAATGCAAACTAAAATAATTAAAACAAATAAATAACTTGGCATGTATTAGTACAGGCTGAAGATTGGTTTTTGTTTCTGTGGTTGGTTGGGTTTGTTTTTGTTTTTGTTTTTTTTTTTAACATGCGGCTATATGGAAAACTTACATTGCTACAATGTAATATGAAATGCAAAAGAGAAAATTTACTAGTAATATTTATGCTAACATTTGAGGCAACTAAACGTCTTTGAAAAAAACTCTTAAATCAGGACCAGCTTTGATACATAACCTTACCATCTATTTACTGTGCTTGAGGTACCTTCATTTCATTTCCAAATTCCCATAGCTGCATTTAAAAATTATCTTTATTAAAGTATCTTCAATTATATAGGTTCCTATATTTAGCAAGTGGTTTGACTCAGCTGCATTTTATTAATTTGGATTAACACCACATGTGGAATTGGAATTCTGTATCTTAATATAACATCTCATAATTGGAATTCTTGAGACCCACCAAGAAAAAAAAAGCTATATAAAAATGAACATTTTTACAATAGTAGCACAGGTATATTGAAAGACAAGATGGTCCACAAAAGATCCTTTAAACTATCAGTGAAAGGAAATTTTCAGTACAGTTATGAGTTAGCAATTACTTAATTGCACATGATATCTATATGTTAGCAGAAGAATGGTTTCCATACATTATTCTGATTTTAAGTTGTGGGGGTTTTTTAATAAAAAAAAAAAGAAAACTCTTGAATAGTTGACAGTGACTTAGTAACATTTATATGGCATATGTTCTCTCTCATAAAGGGGCTGAAGTCTTTTTATTGAGACAGTAGAATGCTATATTATATTCTGGGAAATAAAAGTAATTTTTTTTTCCAGTTTATAAGTTAACAAAGAACCTGTGGAAAGATGTATCAAGGACAAACTGCCACTGTTCCCTAATTCAATAAATTTAGTGTTTCTTTGTTAAAGGATAAGTACTTGCTTTACTAAGTTTTTTACAGCTCAACTTTAACGTGTTGGGAGAAGAGGGAACAACAAAAACAAAATAGCCATTTACTGCAGAGGATATATTTCCCTTAAAAACTCCCAGTAAGGTTTTCTTATTTCCTAGTCTCTAGTGAGCAGCTTCGAAGAAGTAAAAGTGATTAATACTGCTCTTATCCGCTATCCAGTCTTAAAGTAGCTGCAGAGGATGTAAATAATAGCAAAAGAAAACAACCACATCTGAAATGGGACCATGGATGTTACTGCTGAGCTGTTAATTTAGATTTTACTTAGAATATAACTCTCTCTGGTTCCTAAACCTAAAAAGGCTATGAGAATTCATTTATTTCTTTCAAAATAAAATGTGCTTTAAAATCAAAAACAAATATTATTCTTTTCTCTTCTATCTGTTCCAGAGGGGACTGGATAATAGAGTTTTGAGACACCAAAATTGCTTTAATCCCATATTGGAATATGGGTATTTTTCAGTAGTTATGTGAGACTAGAATAGTGTCAAAACAGGCTTCAACTTTTCCTTCCTCTATCTCTTTTCCCAGTATTAGAAAGATCTGGGCATGTGAAAACTGAGAAATGTCTGAAAAACGGTTGTTTCAAAATAGTTCTGACCACTGACAGTCCTGGGGCATCTGGTGAATACTTCTGTTCTGCCAATATGTACTGCTATGGCCTGGGGATTGTAGACGCCGATGTGGTGCGTGGTATGACGAACACATCAGAAAGAACAGCATTCAGTTTAAAGAGTTTCAGAGTATCACATTTTTCCATGGCACTGCAAGAAAACTCTGTGCATATGCGTGTATGATAGTAAAAGAGAAAGCAACAGTGCACAGAGGAAGAATGCTTGTTGTTTCAGCTCTTCCCTTCCTTCTAGATTCCAGATAGACAGGAACCTAGTGAGACCAGGGTGCTTGGCTCAAATGGAAAAAGACTGTTTGCTCTATGCAGCAGGGTAGAGCTTTGTACCTCATTTGCTCTTAAGAAAGTGAGAGCTGTGGTATTCCACCTAGTAAATAAAATAAGTGTAACAACCCCCTTCTCTCCTGGATGGAGATACGAAGGCAAAATGTTCAATACCTTGAAGGGCTCAGCATCTAGGAGTGAGACAGATTTCTCTTTAAAATAACAGAATCACAGAACTGTTTAGGTTGAAAAAGATCATCATTAGGTTGAAAAGATCATCAGGTCCAACCATTAACCTAACACCACTGACTCCATCACTATACCATGTCCCTAAGTGCCACACCTACATATCTTTTAGATACTTCCAGGGATGATGATTCAACCACTTCCCTAGGCAGCCTGTTCCAATGCTTGACAACCCTTTTAGTGAAGAAATTTTTCCTAATATCCAACCTAAACCTCCCCTGGCACAACTTGACACCATTTCCTCTTGTCCTATTACTTGCTACTTGGGAAAAAAAAATGACACCCACCTCACTACTACATTCTTTCAGGTAACTAGAGAGCAACAAGGTTCTCCCCTTAGACTCCTTTTCTCCAGGCTAAACAACCCCAGTTCCCTCAGCTGATCCTCATAAGACTTGTTCTCTAGGTAAGTTAAAGCCTCCCTAGGCCTTTCACCAGCTTCGTTGCTCTTTGGACACGCTCCAGCACCCTAATATCTATGTTGCAGTGAGGGGCCCAAAACTGAACACAATGTTCGAGGTGCAGCCTCACCAGTGCCAAGTACAGGGGGACGATCACTTCCCTAGTCCTGCTGGCCACGCTGTTTCAGATGCAAGAAGGAGAAATGAAATTAAAAAATTCCTTCTTTGGGCACCAAGAGGAGGGCTAAGCATTTTCCTATCATATTTCAATGAAATTTTTAGCAAGTTCTGATATTACATTCCTAAAAATCAGGCATTCAAGTAAAGTTTTCTTTCGCCTTCCACATGCCTTTGTTAGAATCAGATTAAACGAAATTTAAAATGTTTAGAATGATTTCTTTCAAACACATGATTTCTTGTACAAGGCGTTTTAAAACAGACCTGGGGGGGTAGGGGAGGGCGGTGTGGGTGAAGGCAAAGGGAGAGCAGAGAGGGGAGAGTTTCTTTGCCTGACAGTTTTCTACTTCTCACTCTGGTTAATATTTCAGTAGCCTGTGTTTACCTCAGAGACATTTTTATTCTCTCTTTTCTTTAATGTACCAAATACGTTCCAAAATATGCCACTGATTTCCTGTGGTTTTCCAAATCTGAAATTCAAACTGAACGTATGTAATTAGAACCAGTTCACTTGAGTTCACTGCAGTCACTTAAATTCTTCATTGTTGTAGCACTTTTCAGCAAGTTACTATGTGTTTTTCACGGCATTCCTTTCCTTTTCCTTAAAAAATATTAGATAATTTAAACACTTTCTTCCAAAAAATAAAGGGGAATTATAATTGTATATTTTCAATAGTAACATACCTGATGTTTTGAAGAACTGCAACTGATGTTTTTGCCTAAGCCTTCCTTTCATAAATGTTTTGAAGGCATACGTATGAAAACTGAGAGAATGACAACTTCATGTGCAAAAGCTTAGCCTTCATTTGCAGTATAGTGTTAGATACAGCACACACAAAGCAAGCAGCAAGGGATTTCTCATTCTCCCTGCCTCTCAGGTCCAGTCTTTTTCCACTGCAATAACTATGACCCTCAGCACTTCCAGTTTATGACAACCAAGTAACAGCTTTTAGGCTTCAGAAAGACAGCCAAATTGCTGAAATCTCTAATGGAGGTTAAGCGGGGCTGACAGGCTTGTTGGGGTTTTTTTTAGAACACAGGATTTCTTGTTTGGATAAAAAGACCCATGCAATGAAGACTGGTATTCTGCCAATTGTTTGACAGAGGAGTAACATTTAGATGTCCTCTATAGGGGAATAAATGCGTCTAAGAGCTCCAGATGTGATTTCTAGATTCCCTTGTTATAAAAGATACATGGGAATTGGGCTTAGATGGTCACAGGTATGATGAGGTCACGGAGCTCTCCATTCAAGCCTCACTGTGCCACCATAGTTTTTTGCCAATACTCTGTTCATGCCATGTATTTGTTTTGTTCTCATCTATTCCAGGGTCTGCATACTTATCTTTCTAAATATTTCACGTACTATTTGATAGCACAATAGACATTACTCTTACATTTGCAGGTAGGATTTTTTTTAATATTGAGATTAGGTTGTAAATCGTACGGTACTGGACTGTGTGTAAAATAATCCCATTGTACATAAGTATAACGGATCACATCTGGTTCCTGTTCATACATGTTGATCTGAACAGTACCAAGCAGTTAAAATGGCTCTGGGTAGAATCTTTGTCCACATACAGAGGATCTGATTTTTTCCTTAGGTGTGAGACAATGGAGACAACTAGAAAACCTCAAATGGAAAAGCCATCTAGAATAATAATTTTTCCTATGATTTTCCAAAATTTTTCCATTGGTCCAATGTTGTAAGACAGCAAATGAAGGAATGCGTGGTTAATTCCCTGTTCTTTCTTACCCATTCCAGAGATGTCCTTTTCTATGACCCAAACATTATTGGCAACCAGGAGTATGACTGGCATTTATTTAAAACTACTTGTCTGTTCTTAAGAAAAACAGGTGCGTCATTGTTTGTACATTTAATATAATTTAAATTGCTCAGTATTTGTTATAACTATTAGAAGTTTTTAGATAGGGAGAAAAATGCAAGTCAAATGCAGAACTACTCCGTCACTTTCCATCTAACTACACTTAAATGAAGAAGGAATACAAATTTTACCTCTGAATAAAACCATAATGCTAATCTCATGCCATATTTCCACCACTTAACACTATTAGTAGAGAAGAATAGCTTGGAATTTTGGAGAGGTTGCAAATAATCATGATTTTGTCTCTTTGAAAGAGCTAACCTTTAATTATCTAAGGTTAGGATCTTTCCTGCCTTAACAATGAAGGACAAGTAGTCTGTTCATTCTGAATGTAGTTCAGCAAGAAAAAAAAATATTCTACTTTTTCCCTTTCTTAGTAAGTACGAGCTAGAAAATCAAGAGCTGAAGCTATAGCAAATAGCAAAGATATACATACTTTGACTATTCCTTTTTAAAAATGGTCTGATATCTGATTTGGAATTATTTATATTTAACAAAGAAATATAGCCTTATATAAATATATTTATATTTATATAAAAATATATATATACACACACATATATAAAAAATATATATATAAATAAGAACAAAGAAATTGTCCTTAAAACCCTAGCAGTGATGTTGAACAGCTAAACAGTTCATTATACAATTCAGATTTTAACTTCTCTGATCTCTGAATTTTAATCTGATAACTCTTTCTCTCTATTGAATTTGAAACCATAAGGCCAGGCCCTTGGAATTAGCATGAGAAGAAGACCTCCAATAAGCAAATCTCCTTTTCAAGGACAGCACAAACGATGTTATATGGGAAGCTGTGGTTATATGTGAAGCTATGATTATGTGTGAAGCTAAAGAATAAATAACACTTATGGGAAACAAGAACTATGCTGCGCAGTTGCTTTTATGGAGGAGCATAATAAATTTATATAATACAATGATACAAGAGATGTCTCTCAGATTTATATAAATCTGAGACTGGAGACATTATCTTCCTAATCAGCTGAAATGTCAGCACTGGAAAGTCTTGATCCTAGATTTATACTACTTCTTATAGTGTGTGATAGCCAAATCACAAAACAGAAGTAGAGCAACCGCACTCTGAGATCCACAGTAAAATTTAATGAAAAATAAAAACAAAGCACAACTGAAAAAAAGCCTGAAACCCTAGACCTTAAGCCTTTTCAGACCATGTTATAAGAAAGGAAGAGGAGGAGGAAAAGTGAAGAAAAAAAGAGTTCTTTGGATCAAATTTTATATTTCAAAAGCATTTCTCTTACATGAGAACTTAATGGTTGTTGCTGGAAAGTAAAATCCAGATGTGGTCCCAGTCTTCTCTGTCCATATCCAATCTACTCAGTGGCACATACATTCCAGGATTCATGACAATTTTTCTTGTCATATTGAATATAGTTGCTACATCCAGATCTAAAGTAAATTGCTTAGCTGTTTCTAATTTTATCCTAGAAGTATATTCCTGCATCTAAAGGATATAAACTGCAAAAGAAGAAATATATCTTTATTAATTCAGAGCATTTTTAAATTGTCAGTGCTTCTGTTTCTCTAATAACTAAATGCAGTATGGAATAGTTAAATGCTCAGCTTTATAGAATAACTAATATTTCTAGGTATATTAAAAGGTTCTATTTTACAAACCTGCCAAACTTGCAAATTCCATTCTCAGAGCTACAGTGTAAATCAATATAACTGTAACTATTTTCGATCACACATTAGTTTAACACAATTATTTCATTCTGAAATTTGGAAGCACTTAGTATTAATACAACTGATGAAAAGTGGCAGTCTCTCTCTTATAGTGAAAATGTAATTTTAGAACGAAGTATTGATCCAGTTAACTCTGCATAGTGAGAAATAATGCCTGTCTATAATCTTAGCATTTCTTTCATCTCATATTATTAGTGCCGCAATCTAAAGCTGTTACTTTCTTTTGCTCAGAGATGGTTTAAATTGAAAAGCTTGGATCTGGATTTCAAGAAGCTTGGATTCAGATCTGGATCTCCACAACTGCACTGCTTTCTGGAATTTCTAGTTGTTGCTTTGTTTCACATTTAGCAGGAATTCAGTTTTATTTTGTAAACATGATAAAATCTAGTTTTGGCTCACATGGTGGGAATGCAAGAAAAACTGGTAATAAAATTTTCCCTGCTTAAGAAATAAAATTTCACCAAAAGTACTGAAATATAATCCTCAAATCCAACTCCATCTTCAGACTTTATATCAATGGAGAGCCTAGATTTTGACAGTATTTACCATTCTAATATTTATAATTCATCTCTAATCAAACTAAAAATAACCTAGAGATGAATAGGAATTTTTCATAATTCTCATCTAATGGAATCAGGTCATACAAGTTATACACAGTTCAAACAAAGTCCTAGAGAAAACACTTTGGTTTCCTAATTAAAATTTGCTCACCAGACTGATGGGCTGATTTTCCAGGAGATGCTCAGCCACTCCCTGGCTATTGCTCAATCATCCTGTCACAGATAATCCATCCTTAAGACTCATAACAGGTTTTTATTGGCATTCATTTGGGAGAACCTGGCACTTCTGATTTGTAGCTTTGTCATATGAGTAATGAAGGAATTCTAAAGTCATGCCAGTAAAGTAATTAGACATAGCATCACATTACAAATACACACACAATCAGTGGCTGGCTAAGCATTATCTGCACCATCAATTTATGGACAAATAATTGAAATACAAACTAAAGGTTATCTTGTCTGTATTATATTTATGAGACTGTGTATTCATACAAAGTCCAATTGTTAGAAGCAGGAATTCAATAATGAAGGATAAGCATAGACTAAAAGACTTTCTCTATAACCAAAGATTGATTTCCATATACAGTATTTACTCTCAAGTTGTATCTTGCAGTCCTGGTATTGCAATCAAATACTGCCCACTGAAAACTGGATATTCTTTCTTTATGCATGAGGTTCATTAACAGGAATGCTACACAATAGTATAGCACAGATGGGCAAGATGTATAGGTGTCTAAAAGAGATGAAACGTTAAATAAAGTGAGAAGGAGGTTCCTGGAGTGCATTGACAACTCACTGCTATTTCACTACTTATGGGAACCAGCCACAGCTGTACATTATCCACTTCATCCAACCCACAGCCCCAGAA
>JAVJGI010000014.1:105787536-105813555 GCA_035590275.1 Ibycter americanus
CTCACTGCTATTTCACTACTTATGGGAACCAGCCACAGCTGTACATTATCCACTTCCTCCAACCCACCGCCCCAGAAGCAAGCCCACAACTGTATATTATCAAAGTTAATTAACCTGCCTTCATTCCTCTACAGTTCCTCTACAGTTTGATAGACCAGGTAGTCATGCTGATCTTCAGAGGGTCATTGACAGGCTAGAGAAAGAGACAAACAAGAACCTCAAGAAGTTAAAAATACAAAGTCTTGCACCTGGGGAAGAATAACCCCAGGCACCAATACAAGCTGGGGGTTGACTGGCTGGAAAGTAGGTTTGCAGAAAAGGACTTGGAGCAGGTCCCAACAAGCTGACCATGAGCCAGCAATGTGCGCTTGCGGCAAAAAGCCAACAGCATCTTGGGCTGCATTCGGTAGGCCCTTACCAGCAGGTCAAAGGAGGTGATCCTTCTCTGCTTAGCCCTGGAGAAACACATCTGGATGCTGGATCCAGTGCCAGGCTCTCCTGTAAAAGACAAGAAAGGGGTGTGCACTGCAGCATGTCCAGTGAAGGGCCACAAAAAAGACCAAGGGCTTGGAGCATCTGTCTAATGAAGACAGGCTAGGAGAGATGAAACTTTTCAGCCTGGACTAGAAAAGGCTTTCTGGAATCTTATTCATGTGTATAAATACCTGATGGTGGAGGTAAAAAAAAGGGAGACAGGCTCTTCTCAGTAGTGTCCAGTGACAGCATATGAAGCAATGAGCACAAAATGAAACACAGGATATATCATGTAAAATAAGGAAGTAACTTTTTTTCCTGAGACCATGGTCAAACACTGGAACAGGTTCTTCCTACAGAGGTTGTAGAATCTCCATTCTTAGAGATATCCAAAACCTGACTTGACACAGCCCTAAGCAACCTGCTTCGGCTCAACATTTCACCATCCTACTATTTTAACACAGACATGACCATTTCCCTTTCTAAAGGTTGCAGCTGAAAAGGAATGCACTGAACTTTCTGTAATACCACAAAGTGATGACTGCAAATGAAAGAACAGACACCACAACAAACTGGTGAAAAAAAAATAAAATACCAGTGTTCTGTAGTTCTGGAGTTTCTTAGAGCTAGTACAAGAGCATTAAGTGATCATTGGGATGAGCTGTCACAATTTGGTGTGACTGTGTGAATATGACAATGGATACCATACCACAGACTATATCCCAGAGCAATAAGTTAAATTTTAAGCCTATGCGCCTATGCCTTGACCTAAAATCTTACTCAGAAAGAGCATATAGAGGCATAAAGTATTGGAGAATTATTTTTAAAGCATGTTAAATTGCTTCCTGAAAAAAAGGACAAATGCTGAATAGTAGATTCAAAAGTTTATTTTTCTTAATGCTGCTATGATTACTGCATGCATATATTTTTTTTTTTTTTCCCCTTAAGAAGGTGGACAGCAAAAGAGATCAGTTAACATCTAGCAGTCAGGATCACTGTTCTTTGTGAGATTTCTATAGAGTAAAATGCCTATAATTTCCTAACAAAGTATCTATTAGTTGACAGTTGGTCAGAATGCTAGAGGTATGGGATTCATATTTCATGGTAAACATAGTATCTTTAAGACAATCTGTTTGTCTGAAACTCTACATTATACTCTTTATTTTTATTTTTTTCACTCTTCTCTTCAATAATCTCAGAATTTATGAAGAAATGTGATAAACCAGAAAAATATAAATGTTTTCTGGCTTGCTGAGGGAGATGAAGGTCCTTATTTTGATTTCATTTGCATTTCTGTATTATACCAGTTTACTACTTGATTGATGCATAAGTACTTTTAGATATACACTGAATGTTAGAAGGACCAAAATCAAATGAGGAGCATTTTCTCTAGTCCTTATTTGAAGAGAAGGGGGAATAAAGGCTATTAACTAAAAGCAATGCCACCCCAAACAATTATTACTAAATGCTGATACTACCACCTTGTGTCTGTAGATCTAAAATATTTTAATAGTATGTTGGCACCACACACTACTCAAGTGTATTTAAAATACTTCTACGTACTTAAGGAAATTTTCTGAGAAGATAATTTATATCTTGTAACATTTTTATACACATAACTTTTGAAAGGGAGAAATATGTGAATGTCTAAAAGCAAAAAAATTCGTTTGTCTGTAACATTGAATCAGAGGATCCTGTAGAGATAATAACACATTAGTAGCACTGTTGTTCTAAGCCAAAAGAAAGCAGGATGCTTTTTGACAAAAGAGAGGAAGGGGAAAAGTGTAAATTGCTAAGCATCCATTGTCATATATAAAAAACCCCAAAGTACTCACCTGCCTAATAAGCAGGTTTGGCTGGTAGATTACCAGTATTTTGGTTCCTCAACTCTCAAAGGAATATTTTGCAGTTAATCCAGCTTCCAGGGGGATGCTGAGTACAGTCAGTCTTTGTCCAACAGATCTTACTGAGCTTTTGTGGTTTTTTTGTAAAGTATTTCTCCTTTGCTTTTGTTACTTTAACACTGTTGAAGTCTATGGAGATAATATACTAAAATCCATAAAAATGTATGAACATTTATTAATATACAATTATTAAATACAAACAGAAAACTTCTGTTTTTCTGAAACTTCTGGAACACTGAAACAGAAGAAAAACTTCTGTTGAAGTCTGTTGACTTCAACAATTTTGTTGTTGAAGTCAGATACTCTAGCAAAAGAAACCATGCTCTGAGAGATATTTCCTCAACCTGAAAAAACCTACAAAACCAAACAGAAATAGTCATGGGGCTGAAATAAATGTCGTTACTGAGTATGGCTGCATATGAATCACAGACACCAGAACAGAAGTAGAAAGGATAAGTCTCATTAAAGAAGTTATATACACTGAAATTCAGATTTATTTCAGATATTAATTGCATATCATGTCCTGCTCATACTGAGACATAGTCAGAAGCGTTGTTCCCAAGTAACAAATTCTTAGCTAGTGCACTGCCTTCAAAACAACCTTGATAACTCTTAGTTAATTTAAAAAAAAACACATGAGGTTAGACTATTTCACTTATCAGGCAATTTTACTTATAAGAAGGTAAATTAGTTGAAATCTAAAATATTCCAGCACTTGAATTTCTACTGAATGAGACAGTATCATATTTTGAAGATACAAAACGTAAGAAATAAAACAAATTATTCTTATTATAACAATACTGAGGACTGCAACACAAACCCTGTCCTTGCTCCAGCTGCAAAATGGTACTTCTTTGACAGTAACAGAATACAGCAGATGACCTACACTTACATTCAGAAAATGAGAAACCATTTGTAAGTAGTTCCTCAGAATGAGCTATTCCTCTTTTCCTCTTTTCTGTCACAAACCTCTCTCCCTTTTTGAGCATGAAAAGCATTTATTTTTAGAAAGATTAAGATATGTTTTATGAATTATGTCCTGCTACAGCAGCCTGGGTGAGGCTTCAACATTTCCCCAAGTATATTCTCACATCAGTGTCTTCCCAGAGCTGGCTGTGTCGGTCAGATACAGGTAAGTGAAAGAAATGTAAGAATAGAGCTGGATGTGAGTTACGAGAGACTGAAAAACTCAAAACTGTCAGACCTGCTGTCTCTGTGCTAGACTAGGGCTATAGGGAATTCAGGCAGACAATTTTATCCCAAGGACTGCACTGGCCTTCAAATGAACAAAGAATAAGGACAGTATAAAAATACTTTAGCTTCCTTTTACCATATTATCCTGCATTTAGCCATGCCACATATATTCATGTTTTGGAACACCAGATATTAACCTATCTAATCAACTTGAGCACTAGCATTTTTAACATGAGGAAAAAAATGCCTGTGAAAACTGGAACTGATCCAGAAATAACTGACTTCATTATGGACTTGCTGCAACTAGTTCTGCAACCTCTGTAATTTTAAGTCAGCATTTCTGTTCCTCACTATGAATTCACACACCAGAGAAACTATGATAGTACCATTGCGGTTTGAAACCAAATTTTAAGATAGAATAATATACCAAAAATACACTTATTTTACAAATTCTGTTTCCACAAATCAGTACCACTAATATAACTTTTAGTTACTTCACAGCCTCACAAAACAGCTAAAATTCAGTTTGACTAAGTAAGCAAAGATTTTCCTGAGCTGATTTCAACAATCTGTCTGTAAGTTGAGAGTTGGCTAGCAAGAGATGAAGCTCAGCCATGTTCACAATCAGAATAAAGCATCTCTTGAATCTCACATTCTGTGAAGTTCTGAGAAGAATTTCAAAATTTTTAACAGTTTTTTCTTCTTTCATTTCAAATCATGATTAAATACTGGATGCTCAATTAAATGTGCTTTTAAAATTGCTTTACTGATTTTGGAAGGCTAGTTTCCTGACTACTTTGTAGTTTTTGCAACTTTCCATTTTCTTTTGATATTCCAGGCTTGAAAAATATCTCCAGCTTAAAACTTTTCTTGTAGATTTAGTCCCAAAGTAAATTAATCTGATTGGATATAATAAATTAAGTAACATCTCACTGTTAAAATATCTGAGACAATTATTTATTTATTTATTATTTTTTTCAACTTCAGTCCCAAAAGCAATAATAATTCTTTTAACTGTTATGTCTCAAGGACATTTTTTTTTAAATTATTTTTATTTTGCTTCTCTCTGCTGTTGCATCATTAGAAACCTCCTGCACCTGACTGCACAGAATACCAAACTAAGCCTCTATAAGGAGGGATTACCTGGGCAAGTAAAGGATGCAATTCTTGGGAAAGTAAGCAACATTTCTAATTTTGTATTTTAAAATTCAAAGTGTTTGGATGATTTTTCAGTGAAGTTCCTAATTTTATACACCATGTCAAGGTTATCTTTAATGATAGTAGTAGAGGTATAATAACAGGGAAATCAAAATCAAATAGTTAATCTGGGAAAAGTAATTTTAACTCCTGGATTCTTCTGGCTGCACACTGGTTGCTACACACACTACTGCAGCTGTCAACTGTCACACTCTATCATTACACTGTACAAATACCTGTTGATCTTCAGAATAATATACAAGAATCTATGTTAATTATCAATACCATTGCCTATGCTTATTTGCAGACCATTTTATGCATCCAAAATACATCTTGCCATGCAGGCATAAACCAATTTTGAAAGTATTTTATTAATTTATGGTTTGCCTTCTTTTGTCTTAGCATTTTGAAAATAGAGATTTTTATTCTTTGCCTTCCATTAACAGTTAGGAATTAGAGGAAACTATTGTATTCCATTAACAATTTCTTTCTCAGTTATATAGGAGCACAGCATTAAACCAGACAGAGTAGTTTCTCAGAAATTGAAAGTTTCTTAATGAATTCTTTAAGGGTTATGGCAGTATAAAGAAAAAGGATGGTTATATCATGGTTATCTTTAAAAATCAGTACTTCTCTATTCTATTTGTTTTATTTGCTATTTCTTTTTCTAACTGGAGGACTTGCAAAAATAGGGGACTATGGTAGGGGATCCTTTAAAATTTACTTGTAAGGAACTTTTGGTGAAAGGTTGTTAAAAAACTGTAAAAGTCACTCCCTTGAGAAATTTTCTGCAAGAGAAGCTGCTGACAACAGATGTTTTAAAACTAGTTTTTAAAATTGTTTCCTCTAACAACTATTTAAATGGGAAGTGTTGTGAGGGATGATTCCCTTCAAACTGTCTCTTTTCCTTGGGTTAACCATGAGAAACTAATCATTAAGTGCAAAACTGCACAGTAGCATTAGCATGCTTCTGTTACGTAGAAAAGATACATAACCAAAGAACTGAAATTTTGTGATATTCTCAGCTTTTTAGCATGAAATCGTATGGACATTCTGGTTTTATATCTTAGTGTAGAGGAAAGGAATTTACATCACCATCAGTGGAATATAACTTCATGAATAAATCACAATATGTCTTTCTAATTGCAGGTCCAGCATGTGCCATTTGTATCCTCACTAAACAATACATGCAAGAAAGCACTAGGTTTGTGAATTGAACACAAAGTCAGACAACACAAGCACTCCATTGCTACATTTTTAAATGTGAGTGCTTTGCTAGAAAGTCTAGCACAGCTTCCCTTTTCAGCAGAAATTCCATTTACTCATACACTCATATAACAACTTACTGACCCTTCAAAAATTGTTCTTTCAGACATTGAAACAGTCATCAAAAAAATACAAAGTGAAATAAAAAATAGAGAGAGCTTCAAAATGCAATCTAATCTTATCATTAATTTTTTTTGCTGGCTGTATGTTGCCTAAAAAGTCATATAAGGTGATATGCTCTGAAGAATGATGTAAAGGAGAATTATACATACTGTAGTGTCTGGCCAGTCTCTAAAGCTTCCCTATAACTCAAAAATTTTGTGAAATTTGGTTTTAGAATGGTTAGAAGACTCTTTACAAGATTTATTCAGCACACATAATTTCTTTTTAAAATATGACAAGCAAAACAATATGTATGGTACGGAAAGTCAGTAAATACAGGCAATGAATCTCAAGATTCAAAGTATAATGACAGTAAATATTTTAAATCAGAAAATTCACACCTCCAAAATTGGATGTCTAGTTTTATTTAAGCTTAATGCAAACAAAACATAACCTGAAAAAATTAATATAATAACAATATTTTGATGCAGGCAGAACTTTTCAACTTCTTTTTCTTTCAATATTTTACAGGAATAGGAAAGTTAGGTGGCACTTCTCAGGCAAAGTATGACTGGGAAAACACATTTCAACATGCCTGCTTTCTCAGTTTCTCAGTATTCATATTATTTGCAAAAACAGTGAACAAGTTAGGGATGTATAACACTTAAAAAAATTCATTATCAAAAGAAAACATCTCCAAACATCAGTCTTCCAAAGAAAAAAAATAGCTTTTGGACCAGTACTAGGTGTATGGTTAGTTGCCTAATCATAACTAAATATCTTTTTTTAACTGGGGGGAATGGGGGTGGTTGCAAAAATTGATACCTATCCCTTTGTACCTCAGAACTTTTCAGTTCTTTCCCAGTTCTAAAACACTTGCACAACTCTGTCTAACCTTCTTCCACTCTTACCGATATCAGTGCTTTGGTTATCCAACTCTGGTGCTGCCATTCTGTCTTTCAGTTATAACTGGTTGAAACAGAAAGGAAGATTTAACAGTTAGGAGCCACTTCCTGAAACAGTTTAAATTCAGTTCTGCAGGAAATCATGCAGGCAATAATGGTACTAATTCTCATCATTGCACTGAAGTTCTCTTTTCTTACACATAGTGATACAAGAATGTTGCAAATATTTTTATAGCCTAAGTTTTCATCGAAACTTCTAGAGCACTGCTTTTGAAGAACAGCTTGTCTTTTAATCAGCTGCTTTGTTCTTCCTCTCTTTTTCACACCCTCTTTTCTCCTACTGTTAATTATTTCTGTCACTACAGTTAAGTCATGAGGTAGACACAAACTGCAAGAAGTTCGAAGTACTGATGATACGCTGATTAAGAAGAGGAGACATGTCCAGCAAGAAATCAACTAGTAGTGAACTGACACTGGTATGTTATTTACTAGCTTTTTCAGTTCCCACATTTCTTTGATTTTCCTCTGTAATATTTCATCTTCAACCTTCATCTTCTTCAAGGTGGAACTGTAAAACAAATACCACTTTCATAACAATTATGCTTGCAACATTACTATTAATAGTTGCTTGAAAGCTTGTTATTTTTTTTAAACAAATTGTATATAGTAACCAAGTCCTAGGCCATCAAGAATACTTGTCAAGAATTTACTGTATGGATAGAAAATACCCAGGAAATGGAGAGTTAAACTACACTGTCACCTGTCATCTGAAGATTCTTTATGCAAATGTGCAGTACTTGAGCTCACAACTCACGATAATCACACATATGCATTTCTGTATAGGCAATGCTTTAATTTACATCTATACTTTACAATTTATTTTACTGAAGCTATCTGCAGATTAGATAATTCACTAACACTAATAGTAATTCTGTATCTCATTGACATTTCCTGTGTTATGCTACATATAGCCAATCAATGCTATCTCTGCTGGGTAGCACAGAAAAGATCTCTATGATTACTATATGCTGCTTGATTTCCTATCCATTTAATTAATTCTGAGTACTTTCTGATTAAATTTTCATAAACTGTATCTTGTTGCTGTGTGTATTAGACTGCTTTTGTGTGGGCAATAATCACTAGTGATACATGCATATCAAAGAGCAGCTTAACAAACAAGTACACAGAGGATAGTATATGTTTCTGTGGGCAGATTTACACATCACCTCAGTGACAGAAGGCAATAAGCTGCTATTTACCATATCAAATCTTATATATCTAGCCATCGTAAAAAAGTGGTTTTTGTATATGACATAACTACTGCATTTTAATTTCTGTTTTCTGTGAGCTGCTAAAGAAAAAATTGTTGCCAAGGGAAGAAAGGTCAGAAATAGACATAAACCAGGGAAGATGGAAAGGCAAGGAGAAATTTAGGTCATTAATTAGGCTAGGCAAGTTTATCTTCCAAGATGGCTTTTATGTGAATGGCATAATCAGGAGACCGTGCTCCTCCATATTTGAGTTCTGGCTATGTAATTCTTTCCAGGTTATCTTGACAACATAATATAATATTTTTAGGAAAATCAAGGATCTTCTTCATTAGAACCCTGAATTATAGTGCTGACCACAATTATAAAAAAGGAAAGGATTTAAACTTGATCCTTAATCATCCCTTCTTTTAAAACTGGTGGTTTATTACATTTAGAGTTTTTTTTTCCTAGTTTAGTGCTACCCAGGTACATCACTATGGCAATCTAATTGTACAGTCTTTTGTGTGTGATATAATGAGCCTTGTAGAAGCATAGGTCTCTGTTATAGATATAACTGTGCAGATAATTGCAGAGATATTAGAGCTTGCTCTTCCCAGAGTCACTTGGGAATCACTCAGACACTTCAGCAAAGTATTCAGCTCTGGCTGGTAGATCTCCTTGGATTTAAAAAAAAGAGTGGAAGGATTTGTTTGTACATCCTATCTACAACACTTCTGGTTTTTATCACAAAATAAACTTCTTTAATTGACTGTCTTCCAGGCTATGTGTACAGTTTATCAATACCTTCCTTATCAGGAAAACATTCCAAATACTGTAATAAAATGGACTAAGACTGATTTTAAGATGTAAGCTTGCAAACATCATCAATACAACCTTAAAAATTTGATAGTATGGAAGGGTCGTCTGTAAAATTTTTAACAATGATGGTCACAGTACTATTTCTGAAATATTTATTACAATTTCCAATCATAACACTGCAAGCCCATTTTGGTATTTGAGGCTTTTCTGTCTCACTGTAGGGCCAATTTGCTTCCAGATAAACAGTCACTCCTCTCTGTATGCTGTCTGGCTACAGAAATGTGGGGGGTTTGTTTGGTTTTTTTTTCTTTTTATTTAATCTCACTTTAAACTTGTGTATGGATTTGTTTTGTTTTTATGAATAAGGTTTCTATGTTTTGGGTGTATCTTCTAAAAAAATGAAAATATTTTTTCATCAGTTCTGTGCTAGAATCTTTTGAATTAATGAACCTATGCAGTTCCCTTTGAGTTCTGACAGGAAAGTTTAGAAATGATCTTTAAAATACTCCTTACGTTAGGATTTTCTCTTTCTTCCACAGCTGCACATTTAAACCTAAAGAGAGTAATCACTGGATACTTATAAGATTTTTATCTCCTCCATAAGTAACTCAAAGACTTTCAATGCTAGCATGATACAGGCCACATTTCTTCCTTTGAGCAATACAAGAGCTCTCCAAGAGCTTTGAGAATACGCTATCAAACCTATGCCTACAGACAGAATGTAAATAATATCACTTAGTTCCTATTGTTGTTGATTCTGAGCTTGATGCAAGAGTTCTAGTCGCATTTATAAAGGAAATATCCAAGAAGCTTTCAGAGGGAGTGGGATTAAAAATATGTGCACATCAGTGAGATATCTTGTAAGTATAAACACCTCATAGGACTATGGAATAAGTAGGGAATATAGTTTGGAAACATTATTTTAAAAATTTTAGTTGTTTTCAAAGTTTGTGAATAGCAGTATTATTAGCACTTTTAGATTACTTGACAATAGTAGCCACGTGTTACAAAAAAAGTATAAGGATTTTTGATGTCTCTAAAACTTTTATATTTTCATCTTCTGCTCACAGGAAAACAAATGTATTTAACAACCGGGATAAATACTGTTCCTTGCTTTTGACAGAAGATTTTTCACCTAAATGTTAATAAATATTCTCTACTTGACAGGGAAAAGAAGGGAAATAAATACAATTTCTAAAAAAACTCAGGAGTTCTGAAATTAATGGTCATGAAAAGAATAAATATATAACAGTCTTTTAATTTTCCCATCATTCTCTGGCAATAAAATAATTTGAGTCCTTGTTGTATGAAGCATTTATCTTTTCATAGACTTCATTTACTATTGTTCTTCATGGCTGTTTCAGTGAACATCCTTCTACTTATTTAGGAAAGACCCTCTTTCCTTGCAGTTTTATAGACCAGTATTTTTATTTCCTCCTGACATCCTGTAATACTGGCACATTTTGTAATGGTCTGCATTTTCTTTATAAGGCAGCTCATTTTCTGTTCTTTATCAGCTGTTATTTCTGGCTTTCCAACCTATCTAATCCTTATGTAAATCAGTCCTACAGCCAAACGTCTTTTAAAATTAAGTTGTACTTCTATAGCTTAACTCAAGGGCAACAGGCAAATAATATTCTCTTCTCATTCATTTATTCACTGAGGAATAAAAGAATAAAGAAAAAAACCCCTGTAAATATTTATTAGATACTATCTTTTTTGAACAGCTCTGTTTTGAGCCAATCATTGGGAATGTCACGGATCTGACACAAATCTAATAGTTGGAAAATTTTTTAGAGTAAAAATGTCTTATTGCAGTAGGATGTGCTAAGCAATGATGATAACGAAACTTTCTTATCAGCAGTAAAACACTGGGACATCATTTTATCATCATGTTACAGAGACCATTTCTTCCTTTTAGTTGGTTCAAGTTTAGGAAAAAAGAAAAAAAATATCCAACCACATACATTTCTAAAAGAAAATACAAAATAAAAGCCTAGATTACTTACCTGAGTGAGAAAAGCTAAGGAAAAGCAGGGAGCTCTCCCTCTCTAACTCAGCCATGTCAGCACTTTGCAGGCCCTCCCCTATTCCAGGCAGCAGGTAGCAATCAAAGATCAGTATGGGTAAAAAGATCTACAGAAGGCCTAAGAGTTACATCTTAAATATACAGAGGTGTATGTTAACAGGTTTATTAGCACACTCTTAGCCCTGACTGTCCCTGTCCATGACCCCTTCTGGGGCTCCCCGCACCTGCCCACAGCCCAGGACCCCTGTCAGGCCCCACAGCCACCAGCCCCAGCCCCAGCACTGCTGCAGCAGGGACAGTCTCCTGTTCCCCACAGCCCTGCCCAGACAGGCCATGGGCCCTGCTGAGCCAGGCCCACCCCTGGGCCCACATCCCAGTCTGGCCTTGTCTAATCCCCACTCCCAGGGAGGTGCCCGGTGCCCAGTGCCAGGTGCTGAGGTTACCCTGGTGCCCCACAACTGCTCTGCTCCTGCCTGGAGCACTGGGATGGTCCCTGGCTTCCAGATCCTACCCTTCCACCCACCACGGGGACCCCCACAGTGTGCCAGCCCTCAGGGGTCTGACAGCCTTCACAGTGACTAACATGTTTATGTAACTGTAGATACCACAACCACCTTTCCATACTTGGCTAATCCTACCCCTGAGATCTCTTACTCTGGATCCTATAAGAACACAGTGTTTGTTCGGATTTGTAAAAGTGAATCTGTAAATTCTGGCAGGATGACCAACTGGGATATCATGATCCTAGAAGCTGTAACCTTCATACGGTATGACATATGACACCACTTCCTATAATTTCCTCCACATAGAAATGTGGACATTTTTATGGACAATGATGGACAGCATATTCCTTCTTAATCAATGACAGGGCATAACATGGCTTAATGAGTGATAGCTACATTAATGTTGAAACTCAACATGTGAAATCTTTGTCAGTGAGGAAAGTCAATCATTTGACCTGTCACATTGCCACACTCAGACATCTGGAAAGATTTGGAGTAGGGATGGTTTGCACCTGACTTACGCAGAAGTTTGAATAGTTTAGCCACCACCACACACACTATCCCTGAAATTCATGTGAATAGGTGTCTTTGCCACATACTCTATTTCTCTTGATGAGTGAAATCTGGCTCAGACTGGAAATCCAGCTCCAAATCCTGGTTTCCCTGTGACCCTGGTGACACAACATTGGGTCTCTGAGCTAAGGGACAAGTAGGACATTAAGCCTCACTGTGTGCACAGGGCAAGGTGGCACTTACATCTTTCACACAACTAAAAGCACAGCTCCTGTCAGGGTCATGTTATGTCTAGATATTAAAAATGAAGTTGTTCTAGTCATGGACCATTTTAAAAAAGTATTAACTGTGAGACATTATTTTACTTTGAGAAAGTGCCTTGATACCTCAAGTTGCTCCAGGGGACGTTTAGATTAGACATTAGGAAAAATTTCTTCACTGAAGGGGTTATCAAGCAGAAGAACAGGTTGCCCAGGGAAGTGGTTGAGACACCATCCCTGGAGGTATTTAAAAGACACGTAGATGTGGCACTTAGGGACATGGTTTGATGGTGGACTTGGCAGTGTTAGGTTAATGGTTGGACTTGATATCAAAGATCTTTTCTAAGCAAAATGACTCTATGATTCAATAAAAGCACACATTTTACTGGAGAGAATATATTTCAACTCACACTTAGCTTTTCATTTTGTTGTAGATTATCTCAGAGCCTTATCTACTCAATTTACTATACTACTACTCCTCCATTTACCATAAAGTCCCTATTTTTTCAGTGACAGAAAACTGAATCCTAAAACCAAAATGTGGGAAGCAATTAAGCATTAACTGAAGTGGGGGTGAATATTTTGAGCAAATGCTCAGACAAAACACTTAAATATTTGTCTCTACTTACAACAGCTACATTCAGAACAAAACAAACAAACAAAAAAAGGTTATTCTTTCAACAGAAAGTGCTCCTACAGAAGTCACTGCTAGAGGACTTTTTTTGGTGCAAGAATCTTAAGTCCTTTCATGGGCCGCTAATGAATAGTTGGCAGAGATATTCAAGGACTTCACAAATACACAAAACTCAGTACGGCCAGAAAATAGTTCAAAATACCTGGAGACTGGAAAAATGTTAGGAAGTAATATTATATATTCTTGTCATGTTCTTGCTCTTACACAAGTATCCATCAGCGTGCAACCAGCTAGGTTCTTCGTGGGAGACAGGATAATGGGGTAGGGTTTTAGCCATACGAAATCAATATGGTTATTCTCATTTTTTAACACCTAAACGCTGAATTCTCTTAAGTTAGCTTGGAGATGATGGTACTAAGTTTCTTGTACTGAGTCACAGGATTCCTGTGAATGATCAAAGAGTGTATGCAGTGCTGTGAGTTATTTAAAAAAGGCAAAAACAAAAAACATACAAGGTGCTTGCTATTCTACTGGGAAAGGCTATAAAAGTTATTTTTACTACTTAGAGGAAAAATAAAAGCTATTCAACAAAATTCAAACAAGGCAAGTGACATTAAATTAATTCATCTATTCAACTTACTGGAATTAAAAGCTGCTTAAAATAAGATTTTGATTAAGAACGTATAGCTCATTAGTTGCCAATAGAAGACTGTCTCTCATCACTAATAATGTCCATGAAATGATATCTCACATGTGAAGCAACATGGTTATATACAGAATCTCATTCCCTAAGCTAAACACATTAATGTACTCTCCTGTAAGATTTTTCTTTTATATTTTTATACGTATGAAATGTAGAAATGAAAGGTATATGCAAAACTATTTATGTAAAAATCAGAAAGACGTATCTCTAAATATTTACATGTATGCACCTTAGCAAATATTCTGTAGAAATTAGAATAATTTGTAAATACATTATGTTCATTCTATATATAATTCACAAATGTATGGAAAGATGATGATTCTATCAGAGTTATTTTACACTTTGCAAATTCTCCTTACTAAGATTGAATCTTGCACTTATCTCAGGTTTGAAAAATTCATTCCTTCAATTCTTTTTGACTGGCAAGATGTATCTCTAAGTCAGGTTCCTAATGCAAATATATTTGTATTTACATGACTTCAATCAAACTACTCAGTTACTTCAACTTATGGTTTCCCTGATGAAGTGTTTGCCCAGCAGTAGAAGAGATCCTTAGTTTTGCACATTCTTATATATTGAATACTTCACTTAAATTCTGAACTTAAGTTGAAAAGGCATAATGCCAAGCTGGCATTGCACTTGGTAGTTTTTAGACTCCCACTACATGCTATGGGTAGAATAAATGAATGGTCTACCCAGCTGTAGAGAACCCTTCTGGGCTATGCCTATATCCAGTGATGACTTCTTTGACATCTTAAAAAGTAGTGGTAGGAACAAATATAGTCATCCTCATATTCTAAACACGAGTAAGTAATCAGAACTTTAAAATGCTTTTACAGACATTGATTGTGTTCACAGAATGATGAGAGACCTTCCAAAGCAGGCAGCTACCTAAGGGTACTGAAAAAAAAAAAAAAAAAGTAGTCTTTGAAGGAATACCTTTACTATTAATTTATCTCCTTCACCATGAAGATAAGGGTCAAAAGAATGGCTGCATTTAATGAAAGCCTAAGGTGACAGGTGTACCAGGCTGGGCATGGGCATAGCTGGCACTGAGGCTGGTGATGAACATAAATACCGTTCCCCAGGCACTGGCTAGAGGGTACAGGATGGGCACCCAGCTGGGTCCTTACACATCTTGCTCTCACAACTTAGCTGTTTACACAGAAGTCTGATACAAGGTTTTATGGCTGCACAGTGTCAGAGCTGGCCTTGAACATGGGTAGCCAGAACTGGAGTTAACTTTGTATTTTATTGCAAATAGTTATTACATGGGTAAAAATATATAACATATATTAATATGTAAGAAATGTATTATCTCAAAAGAATATATTTTTAGCATTTTCTAATCCAAATTATGCAAGTTTCAAATTAAAAGAAGAAAGTGCCATCTGGATCCTTCAATGGTTAATTTTCCAGATCAAATACGGCTCTACAGATGAACTGGTCTGAATTATGTTAGTTCCATGCTAGTAATTTTCCATGACAGTGGTTCACAGATTTTAGTTTTTCCTAATTCCTCATGGCCACATGGCTTATCTATATATTTTTTTATTTTATTTTGTGAATTATTTTCCCATTTCTTCTCCTTAATAATACAAGGTAGCTTTTCATATTTGACTGAGAATGAAAATAATATTTTATTGTTTTGCAATCTTTTACTGACTTTTACTTGTCTGAGGTAAAAACTATTTTGTTCTCTTGTGGGTTAATTATTTGTAGAAGACTGTACATAGTAAGACAAGTATGTCCCAAATTAACCTAGTTAAACGCACAAGGAACTTCTCAAGAGAACAGCTATTTGATTTGTTAAGAATATCTGTCACCAGTGCTTGGTTTCTGGGATCCTACTGCCCATGGCAATTAGCCCCAGGGTTTGATTTCTCTTCTAAACAAGGCACATTAAGGTTAAATGCTGCACTGTTTACAACTTCTATTAGAAGTCACTATCGTCTTCAGACAGCTTAGACATTGCTTGCAAACTGCACTCAACTATAAACCTGACAGTGTTAACACTGTCAAATCGTCTGAATGCTCCTTTGAGAAGCTTTCTGTCACTAGCGTCCTTCCATACCACTTGTTAACTTGTTAAACAAAATGCTTGAGAGTATTTCCACCCAGAAGAATTTAAGAAATAGGCACAGATACCTTTCAAGTTCCAAACCTGCAATCACTTTTTATTTCAGGTTATTAACTAAGAGGGGGAAATGGTTGCCTCTAGTTATATCTGTCACTTTTGTGTTAAGTGCGAAAGGACTGATTAAATTTTTTATTTTACAAAGATATCTTAATATGGAATCTGATTTGCAAAAAGTAAAAATATTACCTTATTTCATTGTGAAAAAAAACCCAAGAAATTAAATAAATCTGCAGTGAAGGCCTTTTTTTGTTTTCATTTTCTTATAAAATAAGAAAAAAATTTAATTGGTTTTATAATTATATTAAATATTTAAGAAAGCATCCTTTTTGAAGAAAGTATCAAACTCCGAATATCCTTTATCACCAGTGTATTGCATTACATCTCTCTTTTATTGCAATAGCAATTATGCTTATAATTTTAGTATATTATAATTGAAATTTGCATCAAGGGAGATATAAAGATGCAACTTTTTTTAAAAATTATATCAGTTTGAAGACAGAATGAAACACAATCAAAACAATTTCATTAAATACTACTAGCTGAAACAACTAAGTCCATAACAGAAGAATAACTATTATGATCTCACATAACTTCTACGTTAATTTAATTACATTAATTTCAATAAATTTACTATTAATTCACCTGGTATTGGTATCTTATAGATTCAACTAGCATAATGCTATTATTTATGTGGAGTCTCATCAGCAAAATTTATTATAAATTAGAAGCTATTAGAAATTACAATCAAAGCAGAAAATAAATATAGCAATGCAAAAAATTTAGAAAGGCAGTACACCACGAAAATACCTCTTTAAAAGAAAAAAATGGAACATTGTTAGGAAGTTTCATATCCTGTTGAGAATCAAAGCTTTTATTTATTTTAAACATCTGCAACATTTAAAGATGTTCTGCTTTTTCCAGCTTTTCATTCTCCATTTAATGAATAGTTTCAAGTAAATTTGTGAGCATATAACGTTATATGAAATGTAAATTTTCAAAAAAGTAATTTAAATCATTCTGATTTTAGATATCATTAATTTTTCCTTTATTATGCAGAAAAATATGTTTGGAGAATCTTAAACAGTTTATAAAAAATTGAAATTCTAACTGTGCACAAGTACTCAGAAAAAACCACAAAAGTTCTAAAGAGAGTTAAAAGAATATTTATGGAAGCTATGAGACGGGAGGTATAAAATAGCAATATTTATCACATTATTTGGTGACATTTCAAAACCTATTTTTGAAAATTATTAATTAAACTTCCATGACTTAATTTCTAATATTCTGCTTTCTATGTAAACCAAAGCAGGGATAAAGATAGTTCCATCAACAGTTGTTCAAATAAATCCATTTTCTTGGCTAAAAATAAAATCTTTAAGATCACCTATCCATGAAGTTATTCATAGTTTCTGTGATTAGCCCGATATAAATTCAATTAAGTTTCATTTCAGGGTTATAAAGTTTCAGTAATAATGCACTACATGCAAGTGAATCATTGTATTTTGACTAGCAATATGTTAATAAGCCTTTCAAAATCCTGAAAATAGGAGGTCAGGTCACACCCATACAAAATACTTTTAGAGAAACACCAGATGTTGCAATAAGTGGTATGGTTATGAAAAAGTTGGATTTTTTTCCTTTGAGCTAGCACTCATGAAAACCAATATGATGTTAGTGGCACTACTCTCTTGTAGATATGCTCTTTCAGATGAGACTTAAAATGTAAGACCTACTGCTTATGATAATTAAATAATGATTTTTTAAAAAATAGTAATAAAAAAGGTATATTTATTCAAATTCAAATCCATTCTGCTTTATATTATTCATTAAAAGTCTCCAGATTATAAAACAAGATAATTTTCCTGACGTTTATAGTGTTCTTTGTGCTGTTAATACTTGCATATATTACTTGTGTTAATACTAGCTGAAGAAGCTACAATGCTTTCATAGTATAGTGGAACACAGAGATTTTACCTTGATATAATACAATAATAAGTATATGCTGGTGTCTGCATGGATAAATCCATCACTTCCCCCATCAAGCAGCTTTGAGGAAGCAAAAATTAAATCAATAGCTCAGATTCCTTCTTGATTTTTATTAACTCACATAGATGAACAGAAGATCTTTGAAACAAAAGTTTAGAACTCAGTTGTGGGATGTACATTATGATTTTAATTGGCTTTCTCCATTGGAAAAGCACTCATGCAAATAGGTTATGCTTATGAATAAAAACTGCTACATCATTTTACATTTAAAACTGTTACTATTTTGTGTTAAACATTACAGATGAACTTGAAGTAAATTCACTTCAGGTATTCTGATAAAATATTGTGCTCATAATTTCATATTGGAAAACTGATAATGAAGTTATTACATTTATTCAAATGTAGATATATGATTTATTACAACTTCATTATTTATTAAAAGAAAAAAAGAAAAATATGCCTTTGGAGAAATACACAAAATTATATTTTAGTGTTCATTAAGCATCTGTGAATAAAATAATATTTCAAATTTAGAATTAGTTCTATCAAAATCATATTTAAAATGTCAGCTTTACATCATTAACTAACCATACCAACAATACCACAGAAAGGAAATGTGTTTAATAAGCAACATTCTTCGTGTCTGCATATTAAATGAATATAAATACCAAGTCCCTGAGGGCAATAATGGGTTTGACTGTACTCGCCCAGCTCCCCGGGTGTCTCCCCACCTCTGCCTTTGGCCCAGGACCCCATTTCAGCCCATCCAGGGACAGCAGTTTCCCTGTGGCCTCCCCTGCTCCCTACTGGGAGCAGTGCAACTGCCTCGGCTGGGGGAAGGCGCTCCCCTGCCTTTGTTCTCACAAATTTCATGAAGAATAGCCATGCAAACTATAGTATCAAACTAAAAATGTAGTATATATCTAAACTTTTTTCCCCATTAACTTTGAAAGTTATTTATGGTTTCTAATAGACTACCATAGATTCATTCAAACGTTTTGTTTCCTATTAAGTCAAAGGAATGATCTCACACTCGTATATGAAAAGAGATGCTGAAAGCTGTACAAGAACAAGTAAGTATTTGTTGGACCTAGTTTTGAGGCACTGTTAATGATGCACAAATGCCACATTTTACCTTTAAAACTCATGTTGTGTATACAGATGTGGAGTTCAAAATTTTAAATCATTATAGTTTATAGGATCTAGAATCATAACGATATTATTTATAACTTACACTCTAACATTGAAATAGTACCAGTATAACTTCACTTGTGTTACTGCTTAGAGATGCATCAATCTAGGTTTTGCAGAAGCATTTTCATAGCTATCTAGAAGTCATATATGATCTACAACTATTTAGCACTATAGGGGGATTCAGGCAAGAGATGAAAATCCTCAGTTTAGACTGCTGGAAACAAACTTTTCAGGATCAAGCTGCAATTTAAGGCATTCAAGAGAATCTGTGTTTGTGCTACAGTACCTTCCTAAATTAAGATGCAAGCAAACTAAAATGAAAAGAAATCCTGAGAGAAAAGGCAGTTGAGAAAGTAACAAACACATCATGATTCAGACACAGGAGAAAAATTTTAAAATGCTGAAATAATAGCTAAGATTGGATTTTTTTTCAGAAGTCTTAAAAAAAAGTGCAGTCAAAAGATGTAACTCTTTTGAACTAATACATCTCATGAGAACATTTAAAACATGGAAGTGTTTATAGTTAATGCTGTTTCACTTCCTAAAGATCAACTGAATTTTGAGTAGAGGAAATATTCCCTTGCCCCGCATTTCAGGCAAGTGTCATAATTTCTAGGTTTAATTAATTTTTCAGTCTATACTCTTTCTGAATGATTATTTAAATGTGTTATCCAATATGAAATAAAAAAATACATTAAGTAAACTCTTCCACAGAATTCCCTACACCTTAATTGTTGGAACATTTTCCTATGGTACTGATCCCACTCTCCGCTCTAGTGAAAATTCAAATGACAATATATAAAGCACTGATGAAATAGTATTGACATAAAAAACTAATGACAAGCTGCTACAAAATACTGTATTCATTTGAAGTTGTCACCCCACCAGGACCACAACTTTCAGTCATTCCATGGTGTTATATTAAATTTAGCAGATGTTAAATGCATCAAAATCTACTACTAAACAATCACTTAAGACTTAATTTTATGAGGTTTGGCTTATTTTGTCCCCAGCATTCACTGACTGTAGCAAGCAACAAACTACATAAAATTATCTTAGGAAAAATTAAACAGTACTGAGGCATCTCCTATGCTTTGAACAAGGTTCATTGTAGCTCTATTGACATCAGTTAGTGTTTAAAGATTTTAGGAGGATGTAAAAAAATCTCATAAAATCACAGTCATTATAGTCTGGGGGAAAGTTGTATGTTTTTCAAGCAGAGCACTAAGCTTCTGTCTTTGAATGTTGGGCTTTTTTTTTTTATCTCATACTACTTATAGGAGACCCATTACTTTACTGAGGAGGAGATGGAAAATAGAGGGTACAGCCAAGGGACCTACAAGTGTCACTTTACTAGGCATACACCATTCAACCAGGAACACTAAAGGGATTAAGAAGGCAGCTTTGTATTGTCTCAGAGGTACAGTAACATAAGCACCACACTGGATTGTATGACAGTTACTATGGTAACTATTCCTTCTTCTCCTACCACTAAACCACACATTTGCTGGCAGAATAATCCAAGTAATTCAAAAGCATATGACACAAAGGTTATCACGGAGTCCTTTCAGGCTTACAATGTTTTCAGTTTTCTAACTCTAAAGATTGTCTGTTTTGAATGCTCAAGCCTCTAAACTGTGTTATTTTAAGCACTTGCATGCAAAAGAATTAGATCAGATTCTTTTGGGACACCTCATGGAAAAAAGAGTAGAGGCACTTCCTAAGAAGAAAAGTGCCGTTATAGTGTATAATAATGGGGAGTGGGGGGGATGATGCAAAAAAGAGAGACAGAAGGTTAGAAGCACATTTTTTGAGAGTCATATTTCAACAAAAAACCTTGAATCAGTGAGTATCCTAAATTTGCCTCCCTTGGCAGTCTGCTTCCATGTCAAGCATTCAGTTTCATCACTGAAAATTGGTAAGTTCCTGACCATGACTACAACTGTCTCAAGGGAAAACAGAAGTAACACTTAGAAGTAAAAATACTGAAACATTTTTTGTTTATTTTTCAGATGTTTTGTTTGATTCTTCCCCTTCGAAGATGCTTTCTTTAAAGAACTCTAAGTTTCACTGAATTTTCATCAAATACTTATTTAGACAAGTGAAGAAAAAACACAGGAACTCTACCTAAATGGTTAATTTATTTATTTATTTATTTATTTTCAGTAGCTTGATTTAGGACAGAATTTATATGTACTGGTAGACAAGCATGTAGACTGTTCATTCATATTATGGTAGCTAAGCTTCTTTATTCTAACTGTAAATTACACATTCATGTACTAAAACATTGCAGCAATTTAAGCTTTATATATGCAGAACCCATATCAAAAGGATTAAAATAATTTTCAGCAGGGATAACAGGTCTATCTTTTTAAATGTTTTTACTAAATTCCTTTCTCTAGATAAAATTAAGTACATTTGAAGCATCCCTCAACTGTCAATAGCTTGTGTCTAGAAGTGTTAGCATGGCACTACAGATAGTCTGATAGGTCCCATCTGTCAGTCAGTCAGCACAACTTCCTGCTGGAGAGGGGAATAAAAATAATTAAGAGAACTAATAACGTTCCCCTGCTATTCCGAGTGCAAAGATCTTCAGGATTCACATCATGCATGTATAGGCAATAGTTTAGAAGGGAAATGAGTTTGGATGGAAAAGAATGAAACCAACAGAGCATGCAAAACAGGATAAGTCATTTATCTCTTTTGAAATGCCTGTGGCATTTTATCAAGAGAGAGCCTGCTAACCACACAAGATACAGTACATCTTTCTGCTAAACCTGAGCTCCAAATGCAAAGCCTAGCCTTGAAGAATACTCTATGCATTGATGGAAGTTAATGAAGGACCAAAGTCCTAAAATGAAAGATGGGTTACACAAAGTCAGCAGAAGTAGCATTTCTATCTTATTTTGCCACTGTTTATGTTACCAGATATGAGAACAATACAGATTAACGATCACATGTGGATGGAATATGAATAGATATTGCAGATTTGATTAGCATATGTTTTAAAAATGAATGCATTTCATGTATTTGAACACTAATTTATTAGTTTTGTTCTTGAAGATTATATCTGAGCAATGCCTTAAAAACTACAGAAACCTTTTAAAGCATTCTGCAGACACACAGGAGGGCGGTGTGAGGGTTCAGGGTGGAGGGTGGGGGAGTGGAAAGAAAGAGAAAAAAAAACCAGAAGGAAGATTGAGAGCTGATAAGTCAAAGAACTTATACCAATTCTACAATACCTGTGGAAATTTTTTCTTCTTGAAGAGTAGTGATAATCAATCCCCTTTAATTTCTGAAAGTTAGCCTATAGCTTCAAATATATAAATAAATAAATAGATAAATAGAGAAATAAATAAAGAATGTCCCACCAAATTATTTTTTTCAGGAAAAGTCTGAAGAACACTTAGGACACAGGAGAGCAAATGGTTATTCAAAGTATTAATCAGGATAAGCCATTACAAAAGGGTACTTTTCCAACAGCAGTTTAGAAATCTGAATCTGATTATAGTTACTGATTGCAATTCAATTTCTTCAGAACTGTCAATTTACTGGCTTTTTTATGGAGAAATACATATTTCAATTAAACTTCCAATCAGGGAAGAAAATTTTCATAAATACAGGATGCAACATTTGGTAAATAAACTTTTTGATCCCGCACAACTTGGTACAAAGGACTCTGCCTAATTTGGAATATGAAAGTGAGTTTCTCTTCAGCCAGGAGGAGTGATCTAACTACCGAGCTATCACACTAGCATGCAGCAGTCAAAAAGGAGAAACCAAGGTGTTCAGTACCAGAGTTCAAATAACTTTCCCAGCTCTGCTACATGTTCTGGCTACCTGTCTGGCTGCTCCAAGGATGGATAGTCTAGAAGTGTTTCTCAGTCTTTCATTCACACATATTTTTTGTGAACATTTTCATCATTTCACCCTAATGAAAAAGACAATTTGAGATCCTAGAAAATTCCAGGGGAAGAGAAAATTATTTTTTAATCCCCTTTTAGTTTTAGTGTTCCCTAGAGCTCTTTTCAGTTTCAAAATTGCTTTCCCAACACAGGTCCAGTAACCTTAGAGCTAACACCTAAATTACAAATTAGATTTTTAAACCTATTTACTGTGCAGAACACGTTTTCAGCATTTGGAAAACTGTAATTTCAGTTACAAGAAAACCAGCTTACACATGTAACTATATAAGATTGTTATTTAAATAGCGCTTAGGAGTCAGAAATACACCAATTAAAATTTTATTGGAAAAGAGTAAACCAATCTGAACTAGGCAGAATCTGGACTTGAAAACAGAGAAGAATCAGGGTTAGAACCAAACTATTTTACAATAAATGGAACTTTTACGCTGGAAAAATATCCATGAAAAAATACGTAAGCCCAACTACCTTTCCTACCTCAAAGAGGTTCAATCAGGCAAGTTTGGTTATTTTCATAGCTGTGATTTTTCTTGACTGCATAGTTTTTTGCTGGTAAGCTTATTATTTGTTTTGCTGTCTCTTGTTAATCACTGTTCTGATGGAAAAAAAATGATAATGTTTAGTTTTCTCTTTCAAAATAAAGTTGCAAACATGGACACCAATGCCCTTAGATCTATGAGAAACAGAATACTATATTTCCCACAGTTAGAGTGGTCTGACAACACAGAATCAGAAATTCTTGAAATATTGACTATTTTGAAGTCAGAGAAAAGAAGGAAAACTTTCCTGCTGTTTTGAAATTTGGACATTCTGAAAGCAAAAGTGACCTTAAAGGGTAACCATTTTGATTCCCTGCCTTTCAGAAGTATGACTCATATTCAAGGCCCTCCACAATCTTTTGTCCACCAAGGAACTACATTTTACAACCTCTATGAAGTGTAACGAAAGTCTTGCTGTTTAAAAAAAATATGTTTTGACTGTAGTCTGCCACTATTAACATCTCAGAAGAAAAGTAATATAACCTCCTTGTTTTGGGAGCAGTGCTTTTTTTCACTTGTTTTGAGATCTGTCCTGTTGTCAGTACATTTTTAACAATATGGAAAAGAACCCTTTAAAGTTAGATGAAGGAATGGTTCAAGGGATAACTAACTGAACAAATAGCATTCTCTTCTTGTCCTCCACATCTCCTGCTACTGTGAGAAATGCGATTCCTTGATAGAAGACATCCCAGCATTTTCTTAAATGAAAATTACAAGGCTTAGCCAGGATCCATCAATAACGACCATTCCATATCAAAAGGTCAAAAACATTGTTTATTTTAATGTTAGTTTCTAAGACAGATCTGAAAATCCCACAGAATGTCTAGTTGTATCTCCCTGTTTAGATATCTTTCAATACTTTTAGCTCTTGCACCTTGATATTTTGGTGTACCTAGATGAAGTACATTAATGAATGCAATCAATAAAGCACAACCAGTATAACTGAATGGAGAATGTACTGATGAATTGCTAAGGGGGAGATGAGTCTTTATTCCTTATTAGGAAAATCAGCAGTTTCTACCCTATATTCAGCTAAGTCAGAGATGTAACCTAAACATCCTGACTGATAGGGGAAAAGAGGTAGGATTCAGGGGATAAAAACTTGATAAGAAGCCACAATACCCTGTGCTAGCTCAGTTATGAATAACAGAGACAATGAGCACTCTGAAGAGCTAAGGCACTGCCTTTCACTGAGGCCTACGTTTTGTTTAGGAACCTTATTTCCTTTGAGAATGTAAGCCTCAAGATCTACATGTACAGAAGTGGGGACAATAACATATCTGTGTCGGTGAGGGTTAGCATGAAGATAAATACTCAGTAACTAAGGTAAGGGAATACACATATAAGTACTTCTGGACAGATTTTTTTTTGTAGTGAATGAAGAACTTGCTTGTTCTTTGTTCTTGAATTTTGTGTCACAAGCATCCTTTTTGCCATCATATCCATATTGGCATGCATAAAAATTCTTTCAGTTTGTTTCCTCATGACTTCTGCAATGAATGAGACAAGGGTGCTGCCAATAAACCTGTCAATAGCTTATAGTTTATGTAGGAGGGAGGGAAATATACCTATACTGACCGTAATAAATGTTTTATTCCTTCATTCAAAGTTCTTTATTCCAGCCTTACAATAAGTCTTTTAAAGTTTTAGTTCCAAGCAATTATGTTAGCATATTAGTAATTATCATTGATAACTCCATTTAACTTGCCAATGTAAAAATTAAGGATGTTCCCCAGATTTCACTTTGTTAGTAGACTGGAGGCTTCATTTATGCTGATAATTAATTCATGTAATGAAGGATTAAAAAAACTTCTATTTTCTTTCAAAGCAGGTATTTGAAAATATTATTAGTTTGTAAAAGAAATGAGATTTAAAAATTATTGATGGCACAGCCTACAAAATTATGAAAAGCAAGTGATTTGAGTAGGAGGTGTGTCCTTCAAGTCATGATCCTACTGCCTTTTAGCATGGGAGATAACACATAGGTGTGGGAGTAGTTTGCATCACACTGTCCTACATTGGGTTGAGAATTCCTTGCATGGTTAGATGATCATCATTCATCTAACACAATGGACTGGTCAGCTTAGTCTTCAGCTGTATCAGTATTTGCTAATATGCATAATTTACCAGGTCAAATGAATGTATAGTAGATTTTAAATAAAGTTATATGTCTTTAAAACATCATGTTGTAGAAACTTGAAATAGTGTTTGTAATTACAAGAATGATAGCAAAACGGAAGCTTCTTTAAATCAAAGGGGTTTTTTACTCATTGGGAAGTTGAGAAAAAGAGCAGAAAGGAAGAACTTAAGTAAGAGAGATTAAGTAAGAAAATCAACTAAACCATTTATTTCATAGAATCATAGAATCAATCGTAGAATCATATAACAGCGCAGGTGGGAATAGACTTCAAAAGATCCTCTGGTCCAACCTTTCATGGGAAATGGAGCCTAAACGAGATTATCTAGCACACTGTGCAGTTGCAT